>LR990174.1:10000000-10452500 GCA_905147325.1 Notodonta dromedarius
TGACTAAATGCATAGGATAGGTGTCGATATACATATATAGTCTTTGACTACGTATTCCATAGAGTGCTTGATTTCTTGGTCTCGGATAATGCAATAAAATATGCCAGCAAAACGTTTTCTTAGAAAGTTTTGGCTCCTTTAGCTAGTCGCGACGTGTTAAACATAACGTACTGTTTCAAATACTTTCGCGTGATTGTTGAGGGAAAAAGCTCATTTGCGCATTATTAACAGTTTCAGCCAATTTTGTTGGCGTCAAATAAACTTCCTCGTCGCTATAATCATTTAACAATATGACGTGAAAAGTAAATGGCGCGCGCAAAGCAAATTCCATAAAAGTACACCAAGAAGGTGTCTGAGTTTTTAACAAATTAAAAAAGGTTGGAGTATCTGATGATGGTTCTCTTCATTCCCAGGGTGCGGTGTTCGACAGATGGACTGAGGAGAAGGACAACACAGAGTTCGAACAGAACTGCACCTTTAAGGTGGACGAGTACGGCTTCTTCATATACTGGAAGAGTGATGGAAAGGTTAGTGGATCTTTGCTTAACTACTGCCAGGGGCAATGGCCTTCAAAGGTCTAAAGCAAACGAACTCAATTTGAAATATTGTGTCATAGTTTCCTTCTGGACCTTCTAGACATTTCAGAGAGGTACCAAGCTACTGTAAATGCTGACTGTACAAAGCCTTAATTAATATGTTTGCTTGTCATAACCATTATTGCAATAAAATTAGGTTCTTAATACACATGTAAACTTAAAGAAATATGTGGAATAGAAAATCACTAGGATTTCCAAGATATATAGCCTCTTAATGTTATTGTTGAATGTTTTATTGTGTGTATAGATCGTCGGTGTTATAAATACATACATCTAAATATATATATAACTCAAAGGTGACTGACTGACTGACTGACTGACATAGTGATCTATCAACGCACAGCCCAAACCACTGGACGGATCGAGCTGAAATTTGGCATGCAGGTAGATGTTATGACGTAGGCATCCGCTAAGAAAGGCTTTTTATTAATTCTACCCCCAAGGGTATAAAATAGGGGATGGAAGTTTGTATGAAACTTTGTCAATTAAATTCCACGCGGACGAAGTCGCGGGCACAGCTAGTTTAGATAATAAAATAAACGAAATGGACATATCTGCGAGTCCCTCGGGAAATACAGCATTCGGTATGATTCGGCCTGGATTCAAATATGTCCTGTGCTGGCGGTATGCATAATATAAGTCCCGAAATTAGTTTCTAGCCTCCGCGGGCTCGTAGTTGTATGTGAGAACATCCTATTGATATATGTATGAAAGGACAAGGGATTTGAGTAAAGCCACGTTTACGCAAAGGACGTCCACGAGTTTGACTTTAAATTTTATTTAGTAACTATGGTTCAGCTGTGATAGCCGATTGGTTAAAGCACGCGTCTTGCGGGCACCAGGTCTTGGGTTCAAACCCCGGCTCGCACCTCTGGGTTTTTCCAAATCTATGTGCGAATCATAATTTCTATACGATTATCACTTGCTAACGGTGAAGGAAAACATCGTGAGGAAACCTGCATGTCTTAGAGGATCTAACCAATTTTCGAAAGACATGTGAAAGCCAACCCGCACTGGGCCTGCGTGGTGGATTATGGCCCCCTCGTGTTGAGGGGAGGCTCGTGCCCAGCAGTGGGACGTCAAAAGGGCTAAAATTATTATTATTATAACTATGGTTCAGTAACCCACATCGTGAACCTTCAAACTTCCCTCCCCCACCACCACCATACCTGGCGGTCTGCCCTAGACATGTTTAAATTGGCTTTCAAAAAGAGATTACTGCGGATAATTCGCAAATATATTTCGCTAGTGTCGGTGGAAGCCTTGCCGGCAATAAAGCAGCGTCGAACTCTTACCGTTGATATGAGTGACCTATTTCGAGACCACTCCACATTCCCATATTACCCCAGCGGTTATTTCACTATTAGAGTTGCGTTGGAAATAGCTCGTGCATCGTCGAGTTGAAATGTACTTATAGAGTTCCTTTCTTCCCCCATTATCAAGGGGAAACGAAACTAACTATGCAACTATGGTGAACTATGAAATAAGTATTACGCAACTTCATAGTTACCTGCGAACGTACCTATTATAAACAAATCAAAGTTCCGTCTCTTTCTAACGGTCTGTGAAAAAGCATTAGAAAAAATGTCCCCCTTCTTCATTATTTAGCCGCATTCAATAGATCAAGGAGAACAATTGTAAGGGTTCCATAGACTTTACGAGAAACCCTTAGGTACACCATCATCCAGTCCATCTGTACGTCCCAGTCCGTCACAGTGCCACAACTTCTATCACGGTTTTTGTATTTTATTTTATAGTGATGACGACAAACAAATAGTGACAGACTGAAAGGTCAATATAGTGGAATCGCTACATTAACCTAATTACCAATAAAATATATTTCTATTTACTTACCCATTTAAATGTTAAGAAAAAAACTTTCATGAAGATATATTGTGTGGCCTAAATTCCAGGCGTGTCTGTGATGTTTTTGAGTCACTCAGATCGACCTTATAGATTTCAGCTTTAGTAAATACTGTAGGTACCTAACTACTAACATCATCCGCTTCTCGCTCGAGTGGATTTGGAAAAAAGGGGGCGATATAAATTTTATTCCAATCATAATCTGTATAGCCAAAAAGTAGTTCAGTCAAATTTACAAACAAACTCTTTTATATTAAAATATGTAATGTAATAGCTGTACCCTGCGCGCTTTGATACACTGTCAAAGATTGGTCGTACCAACTCAGAAACCTTTGTGGGCTCATGCACACCTCTTTGCTGAAGATCATAACATGATCAAATGCATAGTTTACGATTCTATTAAGGACATAGGTACTTACAGACAAACATTCATTTTTATATATATAGATTAATAGCACTATCAGGAACGAACAATCTTCCAGTCTGGATAGACTGATCTCAGCTGATCTGTATTATCTAGGAATCCACTTTCGCAATAACAGTCGCCTGTTACACGTGTCAGTGACCCCAAATCCGGGTGACCTGCCATCCAGACGGTTTTAAGGTCCTCGCAATAAGGATCCGTGTCAAACACTAGTTCACAGAAGTAGGAAGGAGTGACTGCCCTCTTTAACCCGACAATTCGATGCTACCGTCCATTAGGTACCGCTCGATTACGGTCACCAGTGACGGACCGAAGAGGGTTACACAGATCCTACTAATATTATAAATGCGAAAGTTTGTGAGTGTGGATGTATGTTTGTTACTCTTTCACGCAAAAACTACTGAAAGGATTTGGATGAAATTTGTAACACAGATATTTTATAACCGGGATTAACACATAGGATACTTTTTATCCTGATAATCCCGATATTTTTGCTAAGTTAAATACTACGCGGACGAAGTCGCGGGGCACAGCTAGTGTACTTATAAGATGACGTTTCAATTCTTTGAGAGGCAATGAGCCTTTTTATTGGTCGAATGAAGTCATTTTAGGGTTGCTTAAGTTTTTCATTATAATTATGTTTCCCTTGCTTGCCTACCCTAATTGCTTTACTGTGTACAATTTTGAGTTTTTTAATCTTTAGATTGAGAGAGAATATGAGCTTCCAAGTATTTTACAAGCGATCAAAAGCCCTCAAAAGGATGAAATAAATCAAATTATTGTCTTGTGTGTAGGTACATTTCAAAATTAGCATCTCAAAATCAAAGTCAAAGCGTTTATTTTGTTTAAGCCTACGGGGGCACTTTCAAATTGTCAATTTTTTTTTTGTTTTCTTATATCTACAACCGGATCGGATCGCGACCTCGACTGAGAAGATCCGGTAAGAAACTCGGCGGGCTCGTCTTTTTACATGTTGTATTATTATTTTTTAGATCTTTTGTTGCTTATATAATTAATAATTTAAAAGAGTAGCAGATATTAATATAAATATAATAGCTGCAGTGTGTTGCCTTTTGAGATTCCCATTCGCTTAATTATAATGGCGTCTATTATTTCAGCTTAATTTTACATTTTCGGGTGTAACATACCGTTACAACCGAAATTCACCGTTGAGGATGTGAAATAAGAAGTACATACTCTTATATTACATATTTAACTACGGAAGTCATTTAGGCAAGGGTATAAAACTGACGCATTGAGAAACACATGAGCCGAAGAGTTTGGTTGACTCACAAAGTAAAACAATGCGGGCTGGCATTGCATTTGTCTTTCGAAAATTGTTTAGATTTTCTAAGACATGCAGGCTTCCTCACTATATTTTTTTCACCGTAAGCAAATGAAAAGCATATTGAAATTAAGATTCGCACATCGTTTTCGAAAAACCCAGAGGCATCACTGTTAGGTACCTTGGTAGGTATATTCTATTGCATTTATATTTCTTATTGTATTAAATTAAATATCGCCGCTAAGAGTATAGGTTCCAATACTTCCAATCCATTGATCCTAAGTTCAAATGCAAAAGAAGCCCTATAGGTATTTTTTTAACACTGCACGACTCGAGAACCGAACCAGCACCATACCTGAAAAACGTAATCGAAATCTTTAATGATCACTCACAGAATGATCCATAAATTTTAATCAATTTTATTTTTCATCTTTAACCATTCTTTATACCTACTAGCTAACCCGGCAAACGTTGTTCTGCCATATAAATTATTTATAGGTATGAAAAATTGATGTTGACCGATTCTCAGACCTACCCGATATGCACACAAAATTTCATGAAAATCGGCCGAGCCATTTCGGAGGAGTTTGGCAATAAACACGCGACACGAGAACTTTATGTATTAGAGATTATCAGTTCACGTTTTATCGAGCAACATGAAAGCCCTCTTGAAATCTGTTCCGGATTCGTGAAGAAGGTCACATCTCTAACGACGGTCGCTCATCCAAACATCCCGGTCATTATAAAACCCGCACCCCTTGAGGGCTCTGAACAACTCGACCTTGCCGCTTTATTTCACGGGAATTTGAACCTTCACGCTTCAGTTATAGGGAACTTTCTGTTTGAGTGGAGTTTTTAAGGTATGCCACAGGTATTTAGTGTATATTTTTGTTTAAAACCCTTCTTAGCATGACAAAGATAATAGGTTTTCCTGAAATAATATTTTATGGAGTAGATATTGTTGTTGTACTTTTTCGTAAATTGGCTAGGCCTAGCTAGTTACTACTTATCTACATAACTACACATTCCTACCTAAATCGTTGCCACTTTTAACATTATTTATCCAGTAAGTTGGTCCGTCAAAGAATATAATAACTAATAACCTACTTCATTAGAGGCTACTATAAAAAGACAAAGACTGGATAGGTAGGTACTCATTACTTTCAATTAAAAATTTCTTCTCGCATTTACACAGATGGAATTTCGTGTATTTTGTCCGTATATTTTATGTGTGTTTATAATAAATCAAGGCGTTATGTACGACGCGTTCCGATCCGGTGGTAGATTTACCCTCGCCACCTCTCCTGGCAGCGGCCCAAGCCGAGGTCGTGTCCCTTGTGGCGCCCTTGAGCTAGCTGCCCCCCTGCCCCTCTGGCTGGAGCGCACTTGCGCTCGCCCTCTGTCCGGGTGAAGTTGTTATGGCCACTCTGGACAACAACATATAGTCAATTAAAAAAAAAAAAAAAAAAAAAAAAGCGTTATGTACGAGTATTAACGACAGAATATATTACCCTAGTAGACAAAACCTACGTCATAATAATAATAATAACAAGGAGACGGCTAGGATAGTGAGGAAGTTCCTCTCTCTGGAGCCTTGACCGCCGGTAGCTAGGTCCCTGTTCCCGATGCCGGTGGGGAACTATTTTTTATATTTTTAAATTTATTTAGATAAGATATTTTTTTATTTAGATTTAAAAATATAAAATAATATAAAATAAATGAATGGAATAATAATAATAAATATCGCCAGACGAACACACCAACTGTATGGTCCCAAACTAAGCAACGCTTGTACTATGGGTACCGTACAATGGACTGGGGGCGATCCCAGTGACACCCAGACCTGGGCAAATTACGAAGAGGCCATTCCCGAAATTTGCCCCGGCGGGAATCGAACCCGCAACCACCATGTGCAGTGAGCCGAGCGGCCTACGCTTGAACCACTGCGCCAAGCGGTCGTCATAAAATAGAGTACGTACCAAAAGTACCTATTAACTCCCGAATGATCGGGAGTCCCATTGTGGCCGCCTTTGTTGCCCACTCCCTTTGTTGGGCGTGGGCGTGGGTGTACAATGGGGACGGGGAGGGAGGTCAGGTGTCACGGACCGGCGGTCCTTTTCTGTACTACTTAAGTAGTTAGCGATGTAAAGGGATTGAGTTCAATGAGTGTTTTCTTACTACTGCGTAAGTACTGTTCTGTGCCACTGTGTAAGTAAAGTGATTAAAGATATACCTATATGACGTTCTGGGTTCGATTCCCGGGTCGGCAAAAGTGCTATTTATGTGTTGATATACAAATAACAATTTTGAAGTCCCTTTTAACCAACAATAGTGTGAAACAATCTCTGCTGAAAGATACCATTTTAATGGGAATTACTTAATTTTTCTTACAGTTCTAATTCGTGTGAATGTAGCATGAGCTTACTTTCTATTCTACCGTCCGTAAAATATTATGATAGTTCTTTCAGAAATTCAGCTAGTCATGGAACATTTCACAGGTGGCGTGTGAAAAATCATATTATATAGGTTATCATAAGTAGCACCTGCTACCGACATAAGTAGATACTGTTGAAAATAATTGCAATTAAATCGCTTACAGTTCGGTACTGTCACGGTTTTTATGATAAATCATCGACCAGTGCCTTCATAGGATTACGTGTCATAGTGAAAATTCACTATTAATAAAAGCATTGTCTGTAAAAAATACAAAGGTGAAATTACAGCCAAAAAAATTTATTACAAGTAGTGAAAATGAATTGAGAGTAGAAATCTTTTCCATGCCTAATATTAACATAATTAAAGGTACCTATGTAGCAGGAATCATGATAAAGGAAAGTACCTATGATGTTTACTCTTTAATTCTTTTGACGTCAAATAACCGTACGCACCGAATCCCCGCAAATAATACGGGAGTTATTATAATGGGAACAACAAATTTACGCGTACATAAATTCGTTGGAATAATAAATCCAAACATTCATTACTCTGACCTCGTCCTAGGATTTCCATAACATAAACAGTTGGGAAAAATATAATAATTGTTATTTTAGCATAATGTTATTCGAATAAGTAGTTCTCCAAAATAGTTTGTGTTAATGTCGCAAGGTTTAAATAATGGAGTATAACACAAATGGATGTTCCTATCTTTTATCTCAGTTCCTATTAAAAGAAACAAACGGCCTATACCCATATTATTCATTGAAAAGAGTAACCATTGAGTTTCTTGCCGGTGGTAGATGCTGACTATTCATAAATGCTTTGGCTTACATGAATAAAAACAATTTTGAGTTTGAGTTATAGATTTTTGCCACGAAGATAAATATTAATGACTAGCTATCTTTGATTTCATGTCTTTTTATTTTTTTACGCGGAAACCTATTTTTTTTTCTAAAATTAAAGTAGCCTAAGTTACTCCTTAAAGCATCAGCTATCTGCCAGTGAAAGTCCCGTCAAAATCGGTCTAGCCGTTTGGGAGATTACCCGGAACAAACACACAGACAGACAGACATTTTTTTTAAATCGTGATTTTGTTATAGGTGTAGTAGGTACTTTCATACGCATTTAGTGAAAAGGTGTTATTTTGATATTACAAACAGACACTCCAATTTTATTTATTTGTATGTAAATAGATAATAATGATGCTTTATGTTACTAGCCCTGGTCATGACTTATGTATGTTGCTATAATAAACCAAGTTATAAATTGTTCCTCTGGCCGGTTATGTCAGAACTCCTCTTCGCAAGTGCAGCTGACAGGTCGCAATCTATCTAGCTGCCTCGGCGCCGCAACTAGGTCGAACATTCAGGGTGGACGTCCATTGAATGTGCAGAGACAGCTCGTATCTGACAACCGCTCTTGATGTAATAGGAATTATGTGTAGATATCTATCATCATTATCTAGGCTATAATATATAGGTGTATTGATGGTATCAAGAATCGCGAATCAGAAATGAGAATTTGGTTATTCGGCCATACGTTGCAATAGATGGTTTGATGGCAAAGAAGAAAAGACGAAATTTCGCGAAAATATCTCAAGCTTTCGTCTCCGTTCAATTTCCGCTTAATTTGTCAAATTACTTAGCAATTTTTTTGCGATATGTGTCTACCCTTAATATTTTAGACGATGTTGACTATTGAACTTCGTTTGTTCCCTGAGTGTCACTACCACAAACAATATCTCTTCTATAACCACTACATCTACACCCTTAAGGCTAAAGCGCCCATCTAGCCCGCGAAGTTCAAATTTTTTGAGTTCTTTTAGAATTTTTTCAAAATCTGACAATAATAAAAGACAAATTTTGTAATTCGCGAAAAAGACCGTGTGCAGTGCATTTATTAATATATCCAACTTACTCTAAAACATTTCAAGAACGACAGCTATCCAGATAATCTGGCGATTTTTGTATATTTAGTGATTTACTAGTATCATATCCACCGTGATAATATTTAGAGTAAAATAAATGTATTAATAAATGCACTGCACACGGTCTTTTTCGCGAATTACAAAATTTGTCTTTTATTATTGTCAGATTTTGAAAAATTTCTAAACGAACTCAAAAAATTGGAACTTCGCAGGCTAGATGGGCGCTTTAGCCTTAACCTATGTCATACAGAATATTCCGGATATTTCCGGATCCGCGGCATGTAGTTCACAAAGGAGATAAGTAGGTGCATGTACGTACGTCATAAGCTTTGTGCTTCTGTATTTTATACCCTGAGTATCCTGTATCTTTGTGTGACTCACCACATTGATTTGACCTCGCTATGAAATAGGTGAAATGGGAACAAGAAAAATGACCCCACCGAGTATAAATACTCGGTGGGTTCATTTTTCTAACTCATTGTTGATTTATTTCATGGTTGTTGATTTCAGGTAGAAATCAGTTTCAATTCAACACTTCTCATAATGATAATATGTACATATATCCTTTAATTTCTAACATAAATTCATTGGAAATCTCAGTGTAATCTGGACATAAGAGGCTGATTTTACACTTTGCCCTTTAACCTTTCAAAGAACGACTAGCAGTGCACTCGGATGACAAAGGAAGCGATTCTCAACAGGAAATTAAGTGCGTAACGACATCCCGCGGAGATGTCAGCGAGCCGCGCATCTTTGCGGGATATTGCGGCTCATGCTATAAGGAAACTGAATTTTGACTGAATTATAGGTCGAATATAATAATATTCGACCTATAATTCAGTCAAAATTCAGTTATGAATTATAATTTTCGAATATAATAATATTCGTATATTATTATAGGTCGAATTGTAGGTAGTACAGTTACTTTAGGCAGCTCTGGGTTCTATAAGTTTTACGTGTCATTTGTTGCGTTTCTATTACTTATATTTATCGCTAATTGTAGAGCTGTATCAGCCACCCGGAAAACGAAAACTTTTTCATGTAAAGCTATCGACTTTCGGCACCCAGCAAACTTTGAAACTTATGGTAGAGCTACTGAAAGATAGGTAATTGACACTTTTATAATGTCACTATGAGGATTTGCTAGTTATAAAAACTAAATTCAATGTTGGTAGATATACGATTGAAACTATAAATAAATATTCTGAACCCAGTAAATCATATCGAATTTAAATAAAATAATATTAATTTTAAAATTATTTATGATAATGATTTAGATATAATAAGCAGCTGAGACCTTTACGTCGTTAGTAAAAACATAATAATCCAATTCATTAAATCAAATGGGCTTGCTCAGATTCGGTGGTGAAATGTATTGTATAAAACGCAACGTCGCTCGTAATCGAACTTGCTATTAAACTGAAAATTAATTTAAACCGACCGTTTGTTTCAGGACGGTGACGTCATAGAATTGTGCCAAGTCAGCGACGTGCGGTCTGGAGGCGTGCCAAAGGTAAAGTTTACTAGCTATTAAATAAACAACGTAACATGCAATTGGCAACACAGTTGTTTTGGTACAACAAAGTAGACTTGTATACTTTATATCTATTACAGATCACACAAGAGATTTAACAAAAGTTGGAACTTAGATGGGTGGTTAATTCATGACCAAGATATTACTGGAAGGTTTTGTAGTAACTACCTGAAAATCGCATTAATTTAAATTAATCCAAAATATCAAATACCTGTATCTACTTATTAGGTGTAGGTTGAAAATATAATGTATCATAACCACAGCATGTCCTAATCAAAAACTATTATTTACAGTACCTATCTTCTTAACTACTATTCACTCTTAAAGAAAGGTTTTTTTACCCAGTAAAAGATTTGCAAAGCTAGACCGGCCGTGTCAGTAGGCTTGCTAACACATTAAAGTTAAATATTTGCTCAATGGCCGCTGCGTAATGAGCGATACTGACGTCAGAGTGTACTTTTATACACTTGTTTAGCGAAGGGAAGCTAATACTTCACGTTTAGCGGCTTCGGTACATAACATGAAGCAGAATTTTCAAATTCGCGAAAAGTGTGGGAAATTTTCGCGAACGAAATTCGAAGTAAATTTTTCGAACTATTCGGAAAATAATATCACACAAAAAAGTACCCAGCACGTGAAATTTTCCGCATAATTTGTTCAGACTGATTTTTAAAATGACTTTCAAACTGCTAAACTACTTATCGACTACTTACAAGATTGTAAGTAGTCGATTATTGACAATTTTAGTTTATTTAAATGTTAAGTATCATTTTATTTTATCAGGACTCAAAACTGAGCACGAACCTGTTGAACAAACACGGCGAAAACTTGGAAGATAAGTCACTGACTATTTGCAGCGGCACCGACTACATCAACATCAACTATCAACACGTGGTATGTCCTGACGCGGCGACTGCTAAGGTCAGTTTTACTATAACATACCTACATTTACGTATCTACCTATAATACCCAAATAATGAAACGTTATGCAAATGTTCATCTATTTGCTGATTGAGTAGTCATTCGCTGGCATGCTTAGTATAGCGGGTAATGAAAATAAAAAAACCACCGATGCGAAGTTTTTAAAAATTACAAAAGAGCTGATAATTTTCAAACGGCTGAACCGATTTTCATCAAACATAGCTAAGAACAATCTCGTTCAGAATACCTTTCTAAAAAAGGAAACAAAATTAAAATCGGTTCCTCCGCTTGGGCGCTACGACGCCACAGACAGACACACAGATACACATGTTAAACTTATAACACCCCTCTTTTTTCGTCGGGAGTTAATAATTAAACAGTTCCCAAATTTGAACTTCGTCCAAGTATTCAACGATAAGTTGAAGTTATCGGAAATTGTGTTACGTTTATTTAGCTAACGTCAAGCTATCATCATCACCAGCCAATATTTGCCCATTTGCACGACAGCATCACAAAATTTTGCGATGACACGCCTTCTCATTGCCTTGCTTTTCACAAGGCCAAGTTTAAAAAGTATTTTTGTTATTAGGGCTGTTGGAAAAACGGACTAAGAACAAAAGCAGTCTTTATAAGAGCTTAATTATTTTTTAATTATAAATAAGGAAAAGTGAAAATTCCTGCAGAGACTAGAGATACTAATTAATCTTATCAACTTTAGTGCAAGTTAATTAGCTTTTGAACGTTGAAGTGAATTATTCCAGAGGGTTAGGGAGTCTTTTGACTCAATTATAGATTTTCTTTTATCTGTATACAGGTTGAAACAGAAACGGTATACTTTTATTTGAAAACTTAACTTTGAAATTCTAAAACCACCCGCTTTGGAGGAAACTTTGCCAAGGAATGGAACACCTTGCCGGCGTCTTTGTTCCCGGTTGACTATAACCTGGATGTTTTCAAGTCGAGAGTGAACAGGTACCACCTAGGCAAGTATGCACCACCGTAGACCACATCGTCACTTACCATCAGGTGAGATTGTGGTCAAATACTTGCCTATTTTGAAAAAAAAAAAAAAAAAAGAAACTTGAAAAACAAAAGGTGTTTAGGGATACAGCTGTTGACAGATTTCATAAGTCTACAAAACTTTTAGTACTTCAACTGTCCCACAAAGCCGATAGTTTTAGATTAACAAAGTAAAGTTGCAAAGAAAATTGTATACCCTTTCTGTTTCACCTAGTATTTAACGGAAAAATTTACATATTTTTTTTAACATAGTTTAAATAACACTATATTCCTGATAAGGTATGGTTGCAAGCTCTGAGGAGGATCACGCACAATGTCAAAGCGAACAACGTGTGTCCAATGACATGTCTTAAGAAGCAGTAAGTGATGGTCGGCTCACGAGGCATGGCTTGTAGACGTGTTTGACGGTTTAATTATAATTTGGCGGCGACTAAAAGCAACTGCTCGAACGCTAAACTCTACTTCATTTTGCCACTTACGAAGTTAACTAGTAAACCTGAACTCTACTATGAGTTTGACGCAAGTTTCTGGTCGCTTATCTCTAGGGTGTTTCGTAAAATATTTGTATGACAAAATTCTAATGCCTCTACCCGTGAAACTAAGAATGTCCAATACAAATATTTTATGTCAACCAGCGAACGCATAAACTCATTTTAGAGCTTTTGATTTCTTGTCTAGAAAAGTCGAAGTTGGATCTAACTTTTTATTATTATTGATCCTACAAAGAGTCCAGAATTTCAGTAATATTTTGAATAGCGTGGTTACCCCTCTTTGATGTTTAAAAACGAGCAGTAGTTTTAACGCCCCACGACACGGTCGTATCCACCAGACTGTCCCAGAATCATCAGGAATGTTGGAGCTATACGAAGAAATGAGTCTTTCTTCTTTATAGCTTCATTTTTCCCTATTGATTGGGTGATCCGACAGTGTAGAGGTTATAGGTTCCAAAGCGATACATGAAGAATAAGATGTATCAACATTATTCTTAGAAAGACTCCTCAAACAAACAAAACTTCTAACTTACTAAAGAAACAAGTTGCATATTGTAATTTTAAGGAAACAATTTTAAGGAAATACTTATCCGTCATAATCGCAGACGAACCTGGCGCTTTTGACAAAATTATTATTTATCATCGTTATTTGTTTTAGACGTAAATGAATTGTGAACTTCAAGGTCGACAAGGTCTCCAAGGTCCGAAATAAATTAACGACAATTTTTAACGAATATTTGTGCTGAGAGCTCTTAAATTTTATTGAAACGTTATACGTATAGAATTTATTTGTTTTGATATTAAACATTGCTTGAGTTACTTAGACAAATGCCAACTTATGATTAAACATATATTATTATTTTTTAATTTATCGGCGATAATAAGTATATCAAATTCTTAAAATAATCATAATTATTGTAAAAAATTAAAATGAGTTGTAAGTAGGTACAATATAGGTACTTAATAAAAATATTTTTCATTACTCATACTCGGAAAGTAGGTCTGAATTTGCCTGAGGAGCGGGTTGAAAATAATACTTTTCAGCCCTAGGGAGAATCGCTTTCAACTGAAAGCTATTAAATTATTAAAAAGAAACTAGTTCTATTTTGACATTAAGTAAGTACAAATAATAAACGAAAACTGCGTTGAGAACCTACTGCATGGCGCATGGTGCCAGAAATAATTAATAATGAGTTCCAATCCAAGTAGGTACATACGGGTGTAATTAAAACATTCATTTTTTTCGAAGTCAGTTGAAAAAACTAAACTCCTTTACCTTAAGCTCCCTCTCCACTAATACTTTCGAGTCAACAACGCGGGCTTAAAAAATAAAACCTTTCTTAAAGACGTGATTTTTTTATTATTACCTAAGTGAAAAAATATTTGAATAAGGTCATCGTTGCGACATAATATACTGAACTTAATGTGACGCTTAAATTTAACATATTTAACACGTTACATTGAAAGCGCAGAAAAAAACTAGTCTGGACAAAACCTTCAGATCACGTGGTCAAGCGAGACTTAATAAAGTCTGCTTTGGGTAGGTTAGGAGAGGTCAAACTTAATTAAACTAAACATTATATTATAATAAATACATTATTTATTTTTTAAAATAGATAAGTTCACGTCATTGAATCCGCGATGTCTATATTTCCGTCACCATAAAAAAAAATATAAAACCCACAAATACATGAATACTATATTATGTAGATATGATAATGTCAATTATATGTGGCAAAAAAACTTATACTTTGAGTTTTAGAAGATTAATATTAAATCATACGGAAATAAAAAAATTAAAGCTTAATGTAGATATTATGTTAATTTGATTAATTTTAAATATTTCAAGTATAATCGTGTGTCTGTTCAGGGTATACCCTGAACAGACACACGATTATACTTGCAATAGTATATATATTAAGTATATTATATTATTAAAATTAACACATAAAATAAAATTTATAATTTAATAATACATATGTAGTTAAGTACTTACATTTATTTTAAATGTTTAACAGTCATGTTAAGTTTGATTCTAATTAAAAGATCCACAATCTTAATTTACAAACATCATTAGGTTAAATTAATACATAGATACAGTTTGTTAAGAAAGTCTTGAAAACAAGAGAGGGAGCAACAATCGTATTAGGTATAGGGTAACTCTATTGAAGAAATAATGCTTGCTTGATGCAAACCTGCACTAAATATTTTTTTAAAGAAAAAAATAATAATTTGAATGCAAGAATCTCTTCCTTTGCAGCACTTTTAATGGCTTTATTTATCACAACAAAATTGAACAGAAAAAAAAATACCAGCCGTCATTATTTTACTCCCAGGTTCAGATTATTCAGACTTGCCAGGCAAAATAAAAATAAAGTTGACAGGTTATATTATGTCTATTATAAATTAAGAGCTGCTGCTTTTCTTCCTTTAAAAAAAATACAAAGTAACATTTCGTTAAAAACCGAAGTTCACAAATCATTCCTAGTGTGTATGCATGTTTATTCGTTTGTTCATTTGCTTTTTCTGTCAAAGGCATGGAAAGAGGGGCTAAGGGCGATCACGCACAACAATAAAATCAACAACGTATGCCCAAGGACTAACCTTATGAAACAGTACGTATTTTTTATTTTGCTTTTTAATTAACACATCTGTATATCTATATTACAGTCAAACTTGATATAGAATGATTATAAACAAACCAGGTTTTGATTTATTGTCTACTTACATAATATTTAATTTTTTTTTTCTAATTAATTAAAAATTAAATAAAAACTTTGTATGTTTTATGTGCAATAAAGATACCATTATATTACGTCTTCTGTACCGCACATTAGCCACCAAACATGTTTTACTAAGAAATACCAAACAGAACAAAGTTTGATGGCAAAACTTATATATCCAATTTGGCTTTAATATAGACAATAGACGTATATTTTTTTCTATACTAGTTTCGGTAGTAATAGATATCGTATGCTGGCGACAAATCTCGCGAAAATTTTGCTTCAAAATTTATGCGAATAATGTTGCTAAATTCGGCTCCATTGTGCAACTGTCAACTGCAAATATTGTTGGCGGCAAATACCAAACAAGAAACTAAATCTCTAGGGGGTGGAACTACTCGCGTGGTTTTTTCGCTAGTGTTTTTCGTTATATTTTGAATATCGTAACCAGTTTAAATGTTGTGTGATTTTCTGAGTCACCCCTTAGAATTAGTACCTAAAGACGTACAAATAAGCCTTTGAATGTCTTCACAGAGTACCTTGTATATAATGTCTTTGAGAATAAGTAAACAGGTCTCCAGCCAGGTACTTACAACTCGTGGGAAATCTACACGTGACCCTACAGACCCCGTGTCTACCTCACGTGAGGCTACCTACGCGAGTCCCGCCCTAGTCGACCCCCATAAGGTTTCGCTCCCTACAAGTCTTCTCATCCGGGGCCCCCACGTGAGGCTGGCTACACGTGCCTCAAGCCTATTCTGACCTGTGCCCATTGTCGGTGCCAGGAAAAACGAAGCATTTAACGCCTTATTAACTTGACTTGTAGGTACTTTAATTTACAGTTTAGTACAATACAATCTATTGTAACACCTCTAGGTGTTCATAACTTGCTAATTGTAAAAATATGACCTTTGTAATGGTATTTTTAGCTATTAATAGTTTTGGTAATGTTAATACCTATGTACTTAGATCTTTGATCTAAGTATATTAGTATCTTAGCTTGGCAAGCGTCCCAGAATCCAACGTACATATTATGTTTAATCCTTCGCGCCTTGATTCAGTCTAAGTAGTGTACTTGCAGTGTGTTGTAGTTACATGTACCTACCTACTTGAAAAAAGATAAGATGAAACTTTACTATATCAGTAGGTATCCAAGGTTGCTTAAAAAGTAAAATAGGTATATCATTTAGGTGAAGGCGCCTGCCTAGCCCGCGAAGTTCAAATTTTTTGAGTTCTTTTAGAAATTTTTCAAAATCTGACAATAATAAAAGACAAATTTTGTAATTCGCGAAAAAGACCGTGTGCAGTGCATTTATTAATACATTTATTTTACTCTAAATATTATCACGGTGGATATGATACTAGTAAATCACTAAATATACAAAAATTGCCAGATTATCTGGATAGCTGTCGTTCTTGAAATGTTTTAGAGTAAGTTGGATATATTAATAAATGCACTGCACACGGTCTTATTCGCGAATTACAAAATTTGTCTTTTATTTTGAAAAAATTCTAAAAGAACTCAAAAAATTTGAACTTCGCGGGCTAGATGGGCGCTTTAGCCTTAAGTAAGAAATACTATTTTATGGCTGATACCTACTAGATTTCTTTGGGTAATTTATGGAGTAGGTAGGTACTGATACAATGATATTTATTAACATTTAATATTTCTGGCGTCTGCCTGACTACAGGAAAACGTTTCACTCATTTAGTTTAATTGTAGGTAGGTATTTTGTGGCAAATTATACGACAATACCACAGATTTGACCAGATGGAGTATAAAGCAACATACGATGTGAAGCCGCATTGCATTAAATGTGTGCGTGACAACTAGGAGGGGCACTGTAGGGATACGTACATCTGTGTGCGTGTAAAGTTGCCAGATATTGGGGAACGAACTCCCATAATTTTTCAGATTGTTCTCAAGAGTACTAATGTTAGAAATTGGAAGTGTTATTTCGCAATTGAGGTACTTAAGTAGTATTTGGATAGAATAATGGTAATCAAATAAAATAAAGTTACTTAGTACATTTTTTTTACAAATCGATTAATGCAGTACTCTGCATTATCACTCAAGGACATTATAACATTCAAGATTTTTGGATGTCTTTATAAGCATATTTAGGTATATTACAATTGAAAAATATTATTACTTAATTCAAAATATTTATTACAATTAACAGTTACACACATAACATATTAGGGTGGATTTGCCAACAGCAAAATTTACGCGGCATGGATGTAATCGGTAGTGTGGAACGTTACTATACAATTATTATTTTTTTTCAAACTAGAAGAGGTATAGGTCTACCAGAATCTCATGGCATTAAAAAATATAAAAAAAATGTGACTTTCATATGGCAATGTCCATTGTCACCTGCCAAATCAAAGTACAAGGTTTGTCAACCGCTGTTGAGATTTTGTGATATCTTCTTGGCAATTTATTGTTTTTGTGAAAATGTCGAAAAAGCCACTTCGATCTCAAGCGAGAAATATTGTTTTCAATGTGTATCGTAAAATAAGGGAAGAAGAAGGCGTAAATCAAACTCAATCTTTGATTTTAAAGCGCGTCGTAGAGTTGACCGGTAAGTTGGACTGAGTTGTTTTGATACTTTTAGTTTATTTTATATTTTTCTTACTTAATTATAGCTTCTTTATAGGGGTTTCCAGTACTACTATACGGCGAATCATAGGTGAGGGCACATCGAACGATGGTGTATTTTCCACGCCTGGTAAAAAGAGGAGAGGGGGGAAGAAGAAAATCAACTTGGACAGTTTCGATTTACAGTTGATTCCAAATTTGACAAGACCTTCACTAATCGTTATGGACAATGCTAGTTATCATTCCGTACGTTTGAACAAACCGCCCACACAATCCAATCGTATCCCTGATATAAAAGAATGGCTTCGTGCGAATGATGTACATTATGATGATCTTTGGCGTAAATGTCAACTACTTGAAGTAGTGAAACAAAACATGCCCTTATATGAGATAGATAAAGTATTAAAATCGCACGGTCACGAAGTTTTAAGGCTCCCACCTTATCATTGCACATTGAATCCTATAGAAATGATTTGGGGTATAATGAAGCAAAAAGTTGTCGATAAAAATGTTAATAGGCCTGCAAGTGACATTAAATTATTAACAGAAGAAGCTTTCTCACAAATTGGTGCAGAGGATTGGCGAAAATGTTGTGAACATGTAAAGAAAATTGAAAACGATTTCTTCGAGCAAGATAAAATAATTAAAATGCTGGAAGAGCAATTTATAATAAATACCTCTTTATCTTCATCATCTGATGAAGAACAAGAAATGCAAGTGGAGTTCTTGGAATCATTTTCTAGCTCTGAATGAGTTATTAACTTTTAAACGATATTATAATAAATTAGTACATAAAGTAATATATGATTGGCTTTATTTTTTTTGTCATATTTTCCTATGTTAAGAACCCGATGTATAACAACATTCTTCATACACATACCTAGTATACTTCATATTAATTAATGACTAAAGATATAAATAAAAATTAAACAGTATCAAGATCGTTTAATCCAATTTCCCCAGTATTGCACACAACAAATTTTTATTTCCCCATTTGCCATGAGATTCTGGTAGACCTATAGCTACCTATACGAGGCAATAATTATTTCTTGATTATGTTTGCAGTTCATTATGACTGCGTCCAGACACGGGCCATCGGTAGCCCCGACCAATAAAGATTCACGATTTAGCGGCCAATAGCAAATCACAAAATTGCAAAACATACCTCTGAATGGTTCATTGTTGAATAAATAAAGAAATAATATTATATATATGCATAAATTATTTCCATATATAAATGTATAAATTAATCATCTTTCTACACCCCATCCACATTTCCCTAATTCAAGGAAACTTATTTCGATGTAAATTGGCAACACCAACCAATTACTGTCAACATTTTGTGTTCCGAGTGAGCCAAACAAAATTGTGGGTAAATAAATAACAAAATATAAGATAAACAACAGTTATCTGTGGAAAGATATTCCATCTGCTTTTTTTTATTTTTGCGAACAACTTTTACAATTTTAAATCACGCAAGACGGCATTTATACAATTAAACAACTAACCACTTTTGACGTGTAAGCACTGTGACGCGAAGTTCAGTACTGACGCAAGATTGTATTCGCTTTTGAATTTGTATTTGCTTTGGTGGACACACTCTCGTGTTCTAGGCGCGCCGTCTACCTATTGTTTAGTCTAAGGACAATACCATTTCCGTTTACCCCGATACTGGAATCGAACCCGCGGCCACCCGGTGCAGTGGGCCTATGCTTAAACCAATGAACCAAGCGGCGGGCGTGCCACCCTTTTTTCATTCAGAACTCAGTTTTTAGTCCAACTTACCTTTAACCTACAGGAAATTCCAGAATTGGCCTACCCCCTTCTTGGCCATAAGCTCTGAATTCCTCCCGCCCCGTGGCAAAAAGCTGGGTACGCCAATGTAAACGGGTAATGTCAGTGTCAAAGGGATCAACAAACAGCCCGCCGCCGTGTGCCGCGCTGAGAGCCCAGGCAGCAGTGTTTACATATCCCGTTCCCCACTTTGTTTCTGCGCCGGACAAAGGCAAATTAATTCTTTGACACGATACCTACCCGAGTTAAGGTTGCTACAAAACCCGGAATTCAAATAAAGCAATGTAAAGAAAGAGTTCTAAATAATCGTTTTGTCGTTTCCCTTTACTTTCAAACAATACGAATTACGTTTTTTTTTTAAAGATGACTGAATTTAATACAGTACTAGTAGGTATAGTATTCCCATTAGCCCCCCAGCTAAGCTAATGCTTGTGCTAGGAATGGGGTCATTGAACCCTGAACCTCTCAGCTATGAGGGCGGACCCTCCAACCACGAGGCTGTTGACGCTGTTTGTTTTCTACTTATTTAATTTTGTGAGTAATCAACGATGCACTAAGTATATAGATTCTGTGTAATAATAAAGTATTTGATTGTCAAGTGAGAATTTAAATAAATAAAACAATCAGGTTAGTGTGCCAACCCTACAGTCTGGTCTAGATTCAGTCAATTGATGGAATTTAAAACTATTTTGAATCCTTTGATGTAAAAAATAATAAAATCTTCTTAGCTCGCAGTTACGCGATGCTAAATAATTAAATATTTCAAACGTACTTGACTAATATTATAGCAATTTTAACTCATTTTTAGTTTAGTAGAACACAATAATATTAAAACTAGTTCTAGGAATATTTATTCAGAAAGCTAGGTATTAATTCATAAATTTAATATCAAGTTTGAAAATAAATTTCACTAGTAGGTACTTATTAGAAAAAAATATTGCTATATTTTCTCCGTCAGGCGCATTTCGACCCGGAACAGCAGACGCATCTTGTCCGGTATTGTATCCAATGTTTTGTTGAATTTACCTCTTTATAAAAACTGATTTATTAATTTAGAAGATGAAGGAAAAAGGTGGTTCGTCATTCCTCTCTCTCTCTGTTGAACAGTTGTACCATGTAAGACGGCTTTTGAAGCGATACTTAGAATGAGCATTAGATTTTTTTTTATTGCATATCTTTAATAGTGTACACCATAAATTATTTCATTTTTTTTTTAATATTTCACAATATTATGTCAAAAAGAATTGGGTTTATAATAAACATTATTCTAAATTCAATTTTGGTAATTAGGTACACCCATTAAGAACTAGTTCGAGCCCGCTTCCAAATCAATTATTGCGTACCTTCCTTTATATATCCAACATAGGTACATTAGTTATTAAAATAAGCAGGTAAGCAGGAGCAGGTACTGAGTTCCAAGAAAAATCGTGAAAATTAAAATCAGATTATGAATATTAAAATTCTCGTCGCAAGCAACCTTTTCAGACTCGTCTCTACAGGTACCTAGTCCACCCCACTCCTGTTCCATTTAGTAAATGGGCAATTTGATACATTACGTAATACCTGTAACGGTACTTTGAATTATACAGGGTTACTTTGAATTAGACTTATAAGTACCATGCAGGTTGCGACAGAGTGCTACAAATCTGATCCCCGTGTATTTTCCGCGAAATTTAATGGTTTTTGGGAAACCTATTTCCATATTTGTGTATTTTTTTTATTAAAACCCAGAAAAACATAAGTTAATGACTTATTGAAAAGGCAAACCCATTAAATGAATTTCAAATCAATAGGACCTTATTGTTGACACCATAATAAAATGGTTTTATTGATAAAATTTCCAAAAATACCTAGCACGTAGCTAATATAAAAATTATATTGGTGATCAATTGGATAACGAAATTTGAAAATATCTAGAAAAATACAGAAATTCGGAATTTCGTATAAAAAATGATGGATTAAATTTGTTGCATTTGTACTGTGCTCTATCACACCTTGCAAGGAATACTTCGAACTACCAGTAACCCTGTATAGGCTCTTATTATGTCATCTTCAAAGCGCTACTTAGTAGGTACCTATGTAATTGGTTTCTACAAAGTTAGGTACCTACTGTGTCCCACATCGACCGACAGCGGGCGGGGCTAATGGAACTACCACCTACTGTACATTGTATCGAAAGTCTGAAAGAATACTTACACGGTAGCTGATAAAAATAAAATATGTAAGAAAAAGACAAGCCCGCTGAGTTTCTTGCGAGTTTCTTTTGAATCGAGGTCGCGTTCCGATAAAATGACAACTGTCCATTGCCTCTGGAGGCCTTAACAAAATAAAGGATTTGACTTGAAGACAGGCTCCCTATACCTACCTATACGTAACTGTCATAATTATGGGTATTTTAATATTTGTCACAACTTTCGTGATGCGGCCTCAGGACAGATCCACTGGCCTAGACAACAGTGTAAACTGCACTCAGGAGTAGCAGCCAGCAATACTCAAGAAATAGTTGATACAAATTTTTCATAGGAGCGAGATTCTAATTACAATTTCTGTAAATTGAGAGGAATCAATATATTAAGTATACACGCACACCCCAAGTTTTATTACGGTCTTTTAAGACACCTGTATAATGTCCTCACCTATCTATCTAATGAAAGTTTAGCCGTTCCCTTAAGAAAGACTTCGTCGTTCGGCCCACTAATCACTCGCTTTTCCAGCTGGATGCGACTCTGTTTCCTCACGGATCCTCGAGGGAAGGTGCCAGTGAAGGTAGTCGCCAGGACCTTCGCTTCTGGCAAGACCGAAAAGCTGGTCTACCAGTGCCTCTCCGAGCTGGGCCTGCCGTCTGAAAAGAATGGCGTGATGGAGAAGGACGCGTTCACCTTTGATAAATTCTACGCGCTGTACCATAAGATCTGCCCGAGGAATGATATCGAAGAGTTGTTTAGATCAATGTAAGTGAAGTAGATACTTTAATAAAGTAAAAAGACTTACGACTCAAATGAGAGTAAGTATGTACAGTTTTAGTCTTGCGACTCAAAATAGTCTAGTCGTGAGGCATCAAAAAAGAGTTGCGTCTATTTAGTATTAGGTATTAGGCCTCAAAATACTGAGCCCCTTTCATCACTAACTATAGATCTACTACCTACTGTCATCTCTGAAAGCTAGGATCTATAGTGAGGTCCAACGAAGATGCAGTTTTTTTTATAAAAAATATCTTAAACCTCATTAATAAACGTGGAATAGCCGGCGAATAGTTACACACCGAACTATCTCTTTCTGTCATCACTAATGTGATATTCGAAAGAAGAAGACGAAGCATGGTGTAACTATACCACCGCTAATCCACGTTTATTAACCTCATGGTTCCCGGTGGCACATTAATGCTACTTTTATTAGCTAATACCGGCAATTCCCGGTGGCACAGTACTGTGTTTGCAGGACGCAGGCTAATTAAAATCGTTTTTCTAAAAAGCTGTGGTATATTTTTGCTTGAAGTAATGTTATTCTTGTTTGGCATTATATTCCACATGTACGTAGACAGTAATAAAAAAAGGTCATCAGAAAGGCGATAGTGCCAATAGAATTTGAATGAGAGGGTTTTTTACGACACTTGTAATTTGACGCCGCGATAAGGCATATGACCGCGGGACTTGACGGATGTGCGCGACTTAAACGTCACGGATGCCAAAGGGTTAATAAGGGGGCGAAGCAATAACCTTCATATCAAATTCACCAATGATTCATTGGTCCCGATGTGACAGAAAGTTATATTTATTTATCTATGTGTCTCCCAGTACCCAGGGCAAGTCGGACCGTATCAATCTAGAGCAGTTCGTGAACTTCCTGAACGAAAAGCAAAGGGACCCGAGGCTGAACGAGATCCTGTACCCGCTGTACGACGAGAAGCGAGCCGCCGAGATCATCAACACGTATGAGCAGAACGAGGAAGCAAAGAGTGATAGTGAGTTTAGAACTTCTTCTTCTTCTTCTTAGCACTTAGAACCTTAGCGGACGAGGCAAATTGTACAGAGGACAACGATGGACTTGGGTTCGTTACCAGACATGTACCTAGTCTGCGGTAAAAATGTCTCTCGTCTGCTGAGCTCT
Organism: Notodonta dromedarius; assembly: GCA_905147325.1. Lineage (NCBI taxonomy): Eukaryota > Metazoa > Arthropoda > Insecta > Lepidoptera > Notodontidae > Notodonta > Notodonta dromedarius. The sequence continues at coordinate 10,023,724 of LR990174.1, forward strand.
TAAAAGCCCATAGATAAAGAGGTACTGAATGAGATGTCATGAGTTTTTTACACGAAGCGTCAGGTGACCTATGCCTTACTCAGGGCTTTCGGATACATCAAACGCATGTATTTTTTTGCCAATTAAACGACCGTATCGACATCGGCAGAATCACATTGGGCCTGACTCAATGGAAAGAGGCCATTAACAAAAGAAAAGGACTGTATTTATAAATGGATCTGAGACCGATCTTGGAAATGTCATCCCAGTACAAAATGACTTGTCAAAAGCGAACTCAAGATCGCTCTCAGCCTTGATATAGATCAATGAATACGGTAAAATACGATCAATGAATACGGCCTAAAATGTCGGTACTTCAAAAATATATCACCGTTATTTTTCGAATTAAATCTTATATCTATGAATCAGCGAAATAATTTATAAAATAACTTTAGAATTTGCAAAAATACATACAATTTAAGTTTAAGAATCCGATTCCGATATCGAATCAAATGATTTACTTATACTCATTATTCTGTATCATCTCCCGCTACTCGCTGTATAGAACAACAATAGTTTGTCTGGAAAGTCTCAAAAGTTACCCATCTTCCTTCTCCAGAATGCCTCACCAAGGACGGGCTCATCCGCTACCTGATGTCGGACGAGAACGCGCCCGTGTTCCTGGACCGGCTGGACAACTACATGGAGATGGACCAGCCCCTCGCGCACTACTACATCAACTCCTCGCACAACACGTACCTGTCGGGCCGCCAGTTCGGCGGGAAGAGCTCCGTCGAGATGTACCGCCAGGTGCTGCTCGCTGGATGCCGGTGGGTGTATTTAACAACATTCTACTAACCATATAAATGTTAAACAAGCGTCAATAGCCTAGTGGTTAGAGGGGCCGTCCTCGTAGCTGAGAGGTTCCGGGATCGACCCCCATCCTGGCCATTAAACTATTGACGTGAGCCCACTCCTAGCACAAGCATTAGCTTAGTTGGAGGGGCTAAAGGGAATACTAGTAATGTGATAAACACACATTGCTAGTAATCTTTTTTAAACAAAAAATAGAACAAACAAGGTCCCCTGACGATCTCAATAGATCTACATCGCTTTAAAACTTTACTTATTTATATATGTAATTAATTTTTGACGCGTTGACACCTAAATAATAGTTTGATAGCATTTCAGTATTTAATTGGCCCTTCGCGTTAGTCGATTAATGATTAAATCGATTTTTATCCAGTTTTCTAACGATTATACAACATGAACAACCGGGCTGGATCTCTATTAGAATGTTAGACTTGTAATCAGAATCTGATCCATTAAGTATTTAATATTAATAGACTAATAGGATAAGACGTCGCTTACGTCCATTATTGTATGAGAATGCAAACGTCAATAGTTGACGGGGTATCGGTGATAACGGTGAATTTTGATTAGTCCTTTCAAGGGTTAAACTTAAATGGATGAATCAAAATTTCGGTAGGCGAGTGATGATGTCCGGCTATGCGGCGTCTGTTTCTTATTGGTCTGTGTTAATGTTCTACTTCGCAGTCTTCCTTGTAACATTTTACTGAAAACAAAATAACATTTAATCGCTTGACAGACACGACCAATACGAAACTTATCTAATTATAAAAGCATTTCATTCGCCGGGTTGCCAATTCGAAGCAACTTTGCAAATTCATTATTCCAACAAGTTAGGTACATCGTCCATGTCACGCCCGTTTCCAGTTTATTGATTAGACTCTCGACAACTTTATTGGGTTAATGTTTGATTAATATGTAGGATTGAAGGTATTATTTATGTTGGTTTTGGTAACTTTGGCTAGTGAGTGATACGGGTGAATCGAGACCCTGATTTATGGAGGTGTGATAAACTATTTAAACTGTTTCGGATTGATTCAAGTTTATTTGAGTTTAGTCTGGTTTGCTCTTAACAAGTACCTATGTAAATTTGTATCTCTATCCATGTAGATGCCTACGTCATGTGTTCAATAAAAATGTAGGTACCTAAGTCGATTAGGTACTATTGCAGTCTAAACTGGTCTACATTATATCTAAAGGCACAAAGAACAACCAATAGAAATCGCTACTTTTCGCATTACGCTAATGGCTCATAAGTACGTCTCGAAACAGAACAACAGCATCAGTGGCATAACGAGTATCTATCGCGAAATTCCTTTATTACTTCAAATTTCTTTTTCGGTTAATTATATCACCTTACATTATACATATCCCTTTTACATAGATACCCATATTATAAGACGTTTCCTCAATAGCTCCACGGCTCGAAGTCGACTGAGTTACTTGACTATCATTCTTACTTTTAGTTCTGTATATGCTGCTTATATTCGCGAGTAAAAAGATTAGATTACATAAGGTTTTTTGTCTTACAGATGCGTAGAACTAGACTGTTGGGACGGCAAAGGCGAGGATGAAGAACCAATCATCACCCACGGCATGGCGATGTGCACCGACATCCTGTTCAAAGACGTCATCTACGCACTCAGAGATACCGCCTTCGTGACGTCCGACTACCCTGTCATACTCTCCTTCGAGAACCACTGTTGTAAAGCGCAACAGTACAAGCTAGCAAAGTACTGTGATGAAATATTGGGAGACCTACTGCTGAAAGAACAATTGCCGGAACACCTGGTGAGCTGATTACACTTTTAGGAATTTACAAAGCCAGTTTTGACTTGCTGTGGAGTCTTGATGAAAATCAGCGCTGCAGGAGACACTTTCTTTCTTTTTTACGACACTACTTCTTCCCTTCCAGCTCGTGCTGAGCTAAGTGTCTTACAGCACAGGTAGTGCTGAAGTAAGCATTACTAGTTTATAACTAGTTCACTATCTTTTTTTTCTGGTTCAATTTAAGCGACTGGCGGTAGGAGCAAAAGGCCGAAATCATCACGCGTGAAAAGCGTTATACGTAACGTTGTAACGTCTATTGTAAAAAAGTTCTCAAAAAATCAACTAGATGGCGTAAGTGAGTTATTCATGTGACTGGGTATAGGTCTACCAGAATCTCATGGCATTAAAAAAATATAAAAAAATGTGATTTTCATATGGCAATGTCAATTGTCACCTGCCAAATCAAAGTACAAGGTTTGTCAACCGCTGTTGAGATTTTGTGATATCTTCTTGGCAATTTATTGTTTTTGTGAAAATGTCGAAAAAGCCACTTTGATCTCAAGCGAGAAATATTGTTTTCAATGTGTATCGTAAAATAAGGGAAGAAGAAGGCGTAAATCAAACTCAATCTTTGATTTTAAAGCGCGTCGTAGAGTTGACCGGTAAGTTGGACTGAGTTGTTTTGATACTTTTAGTTTATTTTATATTTATCTTACTTAATTATAGCTTCTTTATAGGGTTTTTCAGTACTACTATACGGCGAATCATAGGTGAGGGCACATCGAACGATGGTGTATTTTCCACGCCTGGTAAAAAGAGGAGAGCGGGGAAGAAGAAAATCAACTTGGACAGTTTCGATTTACAGTTGATAAGGAATAAAGTAAATGAATTTTATACAGTTCGGAAGGAAATTCCAACAGTAATGAAACTGTTAAAAATTCTTCGACAAGAAATTGATTTCAATTGAATTGATCTCTGAGGTAAGAAAAATATTAAGTAATAATCCTTCTCACTCGTAAGACGAGGCCTGTGCCCTGCAGTGGGACGTACGAGTATTTAGACTGATGTTGATGTTGATGATTGACTAAGCTATCGTTTCAGTAACATGATAAATTTTATTATTTTTTACAGACATATACTTAAGGAGACAGGTTTTGAATATTTTAAATGCCAATCAAAAAGGATCATTTTGATCATTTTGTGTACGGAACTCAAGTAAGCGAACGAAAAGCAATTATACCAGTGACCTGAGCGATAATATTGGAATACTGCGAGTCTGCTAAGTGATTCGGAACGGTGCTTGTTGTGTGTAACTAGTCTTAGTGAACTAGTGTACTAGTAGTGAACTAGTACTGTGTATTTGTCGAGTTTGTGGAGAGCGAAATAAACCCTTTTTACACGTTTAACGGCATTAATTGTACCTACCCCTGTACGTGTACGTAACATTATAATAAATTAGTACATAAAGTAATATATGATTGGATTTATTTTTTTTGTCATATTTTCCTATGTTAAGAACCCGATGCATAACAACAATTTCATACACATACCTAGTATACTTTATGTTAATTAATGACTAAATATATAAATAAAAATTAAACAGTATCAAGATCGTTTAATCCAATTTCCCCAGTATTGCACACAACAAATTTTTATTTCCCCATTTGCCATGAGATTCTGGTAGACCTATAGTAAGACATCGAAAATCTTTAAAATTTTGTGCATGCACTTAACCAAAACTTCGTTCCTGACGGGGGTCCCCCGACCGCACAATATGTTTTATTCTATTCTACTACTAGTGTCGGTGGCAAATAGGTAAATTATTTTCATAAAAAAAAGAAAGCCACATTTCTCTTTTAGTGACGCCTGACGTCAGTCCAGTCCAACGAAGCGAAATCTAGCTGAAAATTGATTGCCCCTATGTCATAAACCTAAGGTCTCAAGTAATCGCCAAGTATTCCGACGGTTTTTTGTCAAATTTACAGCTGGAGCCCGGAGTTCCTCTCCCACCGCCTTCAGCTCTCAAACGCAAGATCCTCATCAAGAACAAGCGGCTGAAGCCAGAAGTGGAGAAACAAGAGTTGGAGCTGTTCCGTCAGGGTCAGTTCGTCATTGAGGATGAGGAGAAGGAGGACGCTTCTGCTGTCGCTATACCTGATAAGAAGGTAACTAAGATGCATTAGTAGTAGGGTTAGCAACTCCCCATTGAGAAACATTTTGGGCAGGAAGAATTTTATTTGCGGTTAGCAAAAAAAATGTGATTTATTGATATAGGACAATGTCAATGACACGAGGTAAATAATTAGGTACCTACTGAAAGCATTTAAGAGCATTTATGAGTGACCGAAGTAGACTCACAGTCAATTATTCAACGAATAATCAATCGCTGCCATACTATAAGGATGCCCATCCAATTGGCTGTGCTATGAAGCAGACCTACCCGCTTCGACAAAAAGGCTCGCTTTATTTTCTATCAATTTAAGCTAAGCCAAGCGAAGCTCAGGAAATGAAGGGATCATATTGGTCGAGGCGGACGGGCCAGCTTCATAGCATACTTAAGTGGAAAATTACCCTAACAGCGGCGTAGCTCTCTGCATGGCAAAATCACAACTTATTCGCACGATATACTCGATAATGTATGAAAACGTGCAATCTACTTTTGTGGGAGAAGGACTATTTTACCCATTTTACCACTATTCTAGCTAGAACCGCTGTAGCTGTCTAATACTTACTAGACAGTGACAGCTGACAGCGCTTTATGCTAGAGTAGGCAGTGTAGCAACGACCAAGGTTAAATGTTTATTGGTACGTGGCTAGCGTAACCCACATGAGAAAGAGGAACGCAAGATCGCACGTCCAGTGGTATAATCGTCCTAGCAAAGACTTCTTTTCTCCGCAGCCGGAGGAGATAGTGGCAGAAGCGGCGTCGGCAGGTGACGACGCGCCGCCGCCCGTCGCGTACACCGGCTCCACCACCAACGTGCACCCCTGGCTCTCGTCCATGGTCAACTATGCGCAGCCCATCAAGTTCCAGGGCTTCGAGGAGGCCGACAGTGAGTTCACACCGCGCACACTACGACCGATGTTACCTAGCCATGTCCTCATCATCAAACTCAAACTCAAACTCAAAATTGTTTTTATTCACGTAAGCCAACAAAGCATTTATGAATAGTCAGAATCTACCATCGGTTCGGAATGCTGCTTCCACTGAGAAGATCCGGCAAGAAACTCATCCACTCTTTTCAATGAATAAACGATGGTGTACATTCTCAGGAACAGCAACAGAATATGAGCAGGCAACACAATTGTCACTAAATAAGTAATAGTAAATAATAATCATATCTTACTCAGATTTAGGTAAAGAAAAGAGAAAGTGTGAGATAAAGTGAGAAAACTAGTTTAGTGGCGTGTGCATACCTACTCATACTTACATCATCAGCCTTGCCCTATTATCTGGGGTCGGCGCAGTATCTCTTTTCCTTCGATTTATCACATCCACTCCAACTTCGTTCTTATCCCTCTTAATACAATCTATCCAATTTTTACTTGAGCCGTCTTCTTGTTCTGTATCCATACACATTCATATTTATCACTTTTTTAGTCACATGCTTCCCGAACATTTGGAATGAGAAGCATGTGCCTAAAAGAGGTGGTGGTGGTGGTAGGAGGTGCCCAAACCATTCCAACCTCCCACCTCTTACTTTATTTGTTATTGGCGCTACCTTGACACAACCCTTTATATACACATGATGATCTTAACCTAGCCACGTGATGATCCAATTGACACGTCGGATAGAGAGAAACAACTTGTAACAGCTACAGATAGCGCGCGAGTTGAATGCGAAGCTAAGGAATGCAATAATGCTGTGACAAGGATAAGGACAGCGCTACACTTAGAGCGCGTGAGGGGAAGCGCGCGGGCGGCGGGGGAGATGCTCCCGCTGCTCACTTCAGGCCGTACACATTTATTTAAAGACTGCTTAGCGCAGTAGTTCGAGCGTAGGCCGCTCGGATGACCGCACATGGTGGTTGCGGGTTCGATTCCCGCCGAGGCAAATTTCGGAAATGTCCTTTTCGTAATTTACCCTGGTCTGGGTGTCACTGGGATCGCCCCCAATCCATTGCACAGTACCCATAGTACAAACTTTGCTTAGTTTGGGACCACACAGTTGGCGATATTTAATTTAATACTACATTGCCTTTTATCTCATCACCAGAGCGCAACATCCACCACAACATGTCCTCGTTCGCGGAGACGACCGGCATGAACTACCTGAAGACCCAAGCCATCGACTTCGTCAACTACAACAAACGGCAGATGTCCAGGATCTATCCGAAAGGGACCAGAGCTGATTCCTCCAATTACATGCCTCAGGTACCTATCTCGTCTAACCACAGATCATTACCTTACCTATGAATATAATCTCTGTAATCCGAAGGGGTAACCACGGATCAGGTACATGCCAAGACGTCATTTAGGTGGTAGAGCCAAGCTATAGCCACTTGACTAAAGCTCATATACTGGCTCGACTGCAGTATAACTCTTTTGTAGAAGATCGGCGTAAAGTAGCTATGATAGCTGCCTTTCGTACGACGAGTAATAAGGCCGAAAGCCCAGCCTCCCCTTACTGCCCTTCCCTCTGTCCTACTTTCCTTCAGGTCGACAACGTGCGAGCAATGCCTTTGGAATTGCAGGCATCTATAGGCTACATTAACTGCTTAATACCAGGTGGATCACATTCTTGTGTGGTGGCTTTGGTTTTATAAAAAAAAGAACTGGTTCCGAACACTTTGCATCTTTTGGTTCTCTTTTCATATCATACTCCTTCCCCAGGTGTTCTGGAACGCCGGCTGCCAGATGGTCTCCCTGAACTTCCAAACCTCGGACCTGCCGATGCAGCTTAACCAGGGCAAGTTTGAGTACAACGGCAACTGCGGGTACTTGTTGAAGCCGGACTTCATGAGGCGAGCGGACAGGAGCTTCGACCCGTTCGCCGACGCGCCGGTGGACGGCGTCATCGCCGCTCAGTGTTCTGTGCAGGTAGGGGCCGGCGCCCTCAGCACACGTTGGACGTGAATAAATAAATAAATAAATATCGCCAGATGAACACCAACTGTATGGTCCCGAACTAAGCAACGCTTGTACTATGGGTACCGTACAATGGACTGGGGGCGATCATCCCAGTGACACCCAAACTAGGGCAAATTACGAAAAGAACACCAGTTCAACACAATTCAACACCAGTTGCGTTTAGCCACAGACCAACAAGAAAAGACACCGCTAACCAGGGTATTGGGGAAGACTGCGAATTTTGATTGGGATCCGTTCAAGGCGAAGTCGGTATCTCATGATCAAGGTTTTGGAGACAATGAATACGTTTCCTATCTCTCCACCAGGTGATCGCCGGCCAGTTCCTGTCTGACAAGAAGGTCGGCACGTACGTGGAGGTGGATATGTACGGACTGCCTACGGACACCATCCGCAAGGAGTTCCGCACTCGCATGGTGCCGGCCAATGGACTCAACCCCGTTTATAACGAGGAGCCGTTCTTGTTCAGAAAGGTAAGAAGTCAAGGTGCTCATAACCTGGGAATCGAAAAGCGTAGTGTGGGTAGGCCTCCCACAAGGTGGATGGACGACCTGGTGAAGGTCGCGGGAATCCGCTCGATGCTGGCAGCGCAAGACCAGTCATTGTGGCGAACCCTGGGGGAGGCCTATGTCCAGCAGTGGACGTCTTTCGGCTGAGATGGATAATCTGCGACGGCTGTAAATGGTAATCGGGGACTGCCCTTACCTTCATCGTTTTATGCTGAAATTACTCTTTTACCAATAAAAGGAAGGAAAACTCTCAATGTAAAAACAAAAAAAAAGAGAAACCAAGGCTGCGCTTATCACAAACTGCCTCAATTCAGCATCTACTAGTTGCTGACAACTAGCGCTGATCTTCCATTCCAGCTGTTGGATCACAATTTCACATGATCAAACCTCGAACATTTTTGCTTTCAAATTCGTCGCTAGCAATACTGTTCTGTTGTTTGGAAGTAGTAAGACTAAGACATCCCCCTATGATGCCACAGCCTAACCTCATAGGGGACGCCTAACCTACGTCATAGCAGGCCAGTAGATGTCCAAAAACTGATGTGCCAGAGTCCAAAAGCCCTTAGCAGCACTCACGCAGCACTGAACGTCTTCTAGCTGACTTACTTTACTTACGGATATACCTATGATAATTTATTATACTTACGTGCTCCATGTATAAATAAAACTTGAAAATATTATCTTACTTTACACTGGCTATAAATGCAATAATAAAGTCCAACCAAGTGACATCTTTCACCCTCATTAAACACAAAATTGTTTTTATTCATGTAATCCAACCAAGCAGTCATGAATAGTCAGAATCTACCACCGGTGCGGAATACTGTTTCCACTGAAAAGCTCCGTCAAGAAACTCAATGGTTACACTTCTCCATGAGTTAATTGACCACGTTCCCGGATGGGTGGTGCGGACAGGTGGTGCTGCCGGACCTGGCGGTGCTGCGGTTCGGCGTGTACGACGAGAACGGCAAGCTGCTGGGGCAGCGCATCCTGCCGCTGGACGGGCTGCAGGCCGGCTACCGCCACATCTCGCTGCGCACCGAGGCCAACTTCCCCATGTCGCTGCCCATGCTCTTCTGCAACATCGAGCTCAAGATCTACGTGCCCGACGGGTTTGAAGGTATGGACTGCGAGCCAGACCCATCGCTGCGAGCTTGCAAGTCACATGTGGGAGATCAAATTTATTCGTTCCAATACTATTTTTTTGTTCTCGGGGAAGAAACCTTCAAAGATAACCAGTCCTTTTTCAAGTAAAGGGGCTAGGGTACAGCATATAGGAATCCTTACAAATTTGTATCATCAGGTCTTAAAGTATATTCTGAGTATATTCTGAGTATATTCATGGTAAGGGTAGTATATCTTCAAACGAGAAGCAAATAACAGTGAAGCAAGGTCAGACAGTATTGCATGTGTCACATAATTAAACCAAATAAGTACCCAGGTCAGCCTAATTGTAGGTTGAAACGCCTGACACTAATTTTATCTGAGACCTAGATATTTTACGGATGTCAATCAGTATTATAACGCATGGTTGGTGTGCAGACTTCATGGCGGCACTCTCAGACCCGCGGGCCTTCATGGGCGCCGCCAAGGAGCGGAACGACAAGGTCAAGGAGATGGGCATCGAGGAGACAGGGCCTGAGAAGAAGGCGCAAGTCGAGGAGAAAAAAGGTAAGGACATTATGTTTTGTATGATTCTATCAGCACAGCTCACCAGGCGCAGATAGAGTGGCCGATGTTCAACGGGCGCACTAGCCCCTCTTCCCTGACTCATGTCCGAAACACTTTATTATCTTCAGAACTCACTAATGCCTCCCCCCACGCCCTAAACTCTGTACCCGCGCTTGCAGTTCAACAATTTATAAAGGTTGCCACTTCTCCCGTCCTTGTTGGAATCGTGACCCACCATACGGCTATTTTTGCGTTGCAATTCTAATACCTACCGTAAGTAAGTACGTTGTATCATACATATTTCCTTCGTAATAAACTTATTCGAACGGAACATTATTGTCTAATATCCTCTTGCTTTACTGCTTCCTGCTCGGAGAAGTATTGGCCTTGATTTTATCTTCTACTCTATCATTTCCGTATATTTAATAAAGTTTACCATTCACACATCGCGTCATCCGCACGTAAAAACTGCACATAAATTCCAGAACAACTCCATCAGCTAATATTTCCTCAGTAAATGACGCGCAGACGCAGATCGTTAAATCTGTGCGTGGTGGCCGCTGCAAATAGCCGCGGGATTCGTAATTTCCTCTGCGTGTTTACGCGAACCCCGCCCCACGGGCTAATCTTCGCTTCACTGCCTGACAGCGAACAGATATTTTAGGAATCATTATATATAATATGCGCCGGCGCAAGGTGGAGACGTAGCGGGGAAGATTGTGTCCTGTTTATCATGTAAGGGTTCTGCAGATTTTCCAGCATCCATGACCACAATATACTTCAGTAAGGTACCTTTCCGTCTAGGACTCGCACGCAACTTAAATTTGAAAGCTACAAATACGTCATACACAATAAGCCGGATAACGACGACTTAAAAGTGGGACTTAAAATTTGAGTTGGTAGCGATTCAGTGTTCGACCATACAAAGTATGTATACTTACCTACTATGATGAATTCAATGGATGGGGACAGATCTCTACCAAGAATAGCGAAATAATACATATTACCAGCTGTCTGTTTTCCATACAACTCACTCCCTTTCGCGGGTCAAATCATCCTCCTCTCTAATAGACAGTCTTCAATTTTAGTAATAACATTTCTATCGTCAATAAAATGATGATACTGTCCATGCTGAACAACTACTGAACAGTAACGCCTATAGGTAGGTCCCTAATCTTAATTTTTCCGCAATCGTATCCAGCCAATTCGCTTATAAAATCGAACTCACAACCTTCACTTGTAACTAAACCATTGCGCCTATCGTTGCCGCATTTACCTTACACCACACACTAAATACATTGCGTTAAATATTTCACTACACAGATGTTTCGTCTCAGATCCTTCGTTAGGCGCGCGCGCAGTTTCGCTCTAAACTCAACACGGATCCGATTGCCTGTTTTGGAATCCAATTGGCACTTGGAGTACTGAACTGGCACTATGAGTACCGTCTCGTTTTGCTTAGGTATTGTGATGTTTACAATGTGTCGTGTGTTTGACAACTGAAATTTATCGCATCATAGTTACTCGCGATGTTTTTATATTTGTGAATTTTTATTTTGATGCTTCACTACAGAGAATATTTACTTACCTACCTATACTTTTGTGAGGATTTCTTTTGGTACTAGGTGTTAGCTTCATTTGCGCCTTGCTAGGTTGACACCTACCTTGGTTTTGCTGACGGGAACCTAATTGAAGTTATAATAAATAAATAGTGGATCTAAAATAACTTTCTAAAAGTACCTTAATCGTTTTCAAAACAGCTCCTATACAAAATCAATTAACAAAACACGTGGATTTTCTCAAGTGTCTTCAATCATAAGATGCAAATATCTCTGCTGCTACGGATACCAACACAAAACAGTTAAACATATAGATCTAAACAGCGTCTTCTGTTTACCCAGAGCCTCCTCTGGTGTTCGACCCGATCACCGTGGAGTCCCTCCGCCAGGAGAAGGGCTTCGTGAAGACAGGCCGCAAGCAGCAGAAGGACTTAGAAGCGATGAAGAAGCGCCACGCCAAGGAGAAGATGGCGATGCAGAAGCAGCAGTGCGGAGCATTGGAGAAGATGATTAAAGGGAAGAAGTGAGTGAATATTTATGTTTTGTTTTATTTGACTATAAAAGTACCAGACCTATGTTCAATAACACTTTCTGCAAGCTAATGTGGTGATAACTCTCATCGGGGGCGGTATATCAGTGGACGCTGAAGCATTCCATGGGATGGTTGCAAATTTGTAGCAATACGTTTTGTTACTTGTAACTGTTACGCATAGACATAGGTATATATTATATTCTAACCTATGCTAATCGATGTTGTATTTACTACACGAAGCGTGTCAAACGCTGCCGACCGCTAAATAAGGTCAATCTTTGTCACTTTTTCGGGCGGTTTTGGCCTTCTTGACCTGCGGTCCCGCACAAAAGTAGAAGCTCTAGATCGTTGAAATCTTTTAGAATTCATAATAGGTGGCCAGTTACTAGTTTTATTTAAGTATATGGGTTGGTGAAATTACTTATCTGGCAAAAGGGGCGAAGTCCAGAAAAAGTTAGGAACATCTGACCATGATACCGGTAAACAAGTTTGGGTGTTGCAGCCATTTAGAGCACACGATAGTCTTCAAAGCGCTAGTACTGAACTACCTATATAGTTAACCGTCGTCGCCGACGAAATCGGCATGGAACTGTATGTAACTAATACCTATGTTAGGTACCTAATGAAAAAATCCGGTGAGAAACCCAAAATATTATTTTTTAATGGGACTAGTCCCGCCACTGTAACTCCTGTAAGCCGGGATCGACAATGGTGACCAATAATGACGTCGAAGTTTGACCCTCGACGAGTCCCGGGGAAAAGTTAAATTGTCTTGAAACCCGCACGAATTTATCCAAAGAAATAATAGGAGGAGATGGAAGAAAAAAATGTCCACTTCCCTCCGGTGCAAACGGGAGACAAAAAAATAGCTGGTATCGGCTGATTGCCATAGAAACAAGACTGTTACAGCTGATTGAAGACCAGTTGTAGGTTACCACGGGTCGTAATTAGACTAATTGGACCTAAACTCGTGAGCTGATTCCAATAATAGGTATGGCAATAGCGTTCGAACGTACTCAAAAGATGTTGAAGTTAATCCACTCTTCACTCCCAGCAAAGACCAGCTGAGCAACGACGCGTCATTCCGCAAGCTGGTGAGCGAGCAGGCGACGGCGTGGAGCGAGCTGGTGGCCAAGCACCGCGTCGAGGAGTGGAGCAGCGCTCGCAGCAGGCTGAACGAGCAGCGGGAACTGCTCAAGAAGATGATGGAGCAGACGCAGCTGGCTCAGATGAAGCAGTTGGAGGGGAAACATGACAGGTGAGCGAGATTTATTTATTTCTCTTTGCGTTGTCCCACTTTTGGCGGGTTTATCTGACATGTTGGATCTGGTTTCTAAACTACATTTTCTAACTCTTACTCTCTTCAGACGGTCATATGAGCTAAAGTCCGTCTCACGAAAGAAGTCCTGCAGACGCGGCGCCACCGTCATGCGACGAAATGTTGTTAACCTCCATTATTTTAGACTCTCTAAAAACTCAATGTTTTATCACTGTAGGATGAATTCAATTTTATTATTACAGTAATTTATTGAAATTGATATAAATAAAAACAGAAAAATATAATCGATTGACGTCGTAGCGAAAATTAGTTCCACCTATTGCCGTAGGTCTTCTTTCGTGAGACAGACTTTATCTGGACAATTGCAAAGTAAGAAATAAATGACATAACTTAGAACTAAATGTTTGAGTAATGGCTTAATACTCAAAATACACAAATATCAAACATTATACATACATAGTTAATCCCGAAGCGATTATTTTTCTATAAGGTATTTGGTTAATCCATTAATTACTTATTAGACAAGTATTATTTGTGAATATGCCGAAAATCGAGTTTGTAATTATAGGGAGGTTTGAAAGGCCAAAATAAAACTTTTGTTTTAATTCAGGGAACTGAAAGAGATGAACGCCCGCCAAGCGAAGATCAGCATGGAGACTAGCAAGGAGGTCGCCAATGACAAGACCCTGAAGACCAAGCAGGAGAAGGACCGGCGGCTCCGCGAGAAGAAACAGAACAACACCAAGAAGTTCTTGGATGAGAGGAAGGTGAGAACAGAATTAATAGCTCCCATCACCCTCACTTCTTTAGATCCTAGCTTACAGCAACTACCTAGTGTTGTCATAGATATTTCTATTCCTAAATAGGGATACTGAGATAGAAAATCGTGTATGCGGTTGTAAATTTGCGCAGCACCTAAGAAAGAAAGAAAGTTAAGTGTAATAGCATTAGCTGGTAATTAGGTACAATGTAGATGACCTTAACCGAAATATCGTAAAGGATATAGATATTTTGGGAAAGTTGTCATTTTAAACCTAACCCAAATCAGAATAGGGTAGGTTTCGAAACGGTATTATGAAAGAAGCGTTGAAGGATATAGGTATTTGAAAATTTTAATAGGTACCTACATCTGATTTCAGATTCAAACTATCAAGCAGAATCGTGAAAAGGAGAAACTGAAAGTCACCCATGACAAGCAGATGGAAGAGCTTTCTAAGGACATCGATAATGTACGTATATCTTGCCGCCGAATACTTAAACGTGACTCAAATTTGAGAGCTATTTGATGTTAACGGGGTATCAAAAGTCTTAGTATTTGGTCGTTAGGATCAAAATCTAACTTCATATATCTAAAATAAAATTGTTTTCTAAATAGTGAAGGCATAGATTACAGAAATCTGCAAGTCTTTCGATGCGGGAAATCAGCAGCGTTTTTTATACTTTTCTTTTTGTTATTTTTTTAGTATGACCGAAGCTTTGACGGGGAATGTTCTTTGTAATAGCCCTTGATTAACATCTGATTTAACATTTCAGCTGATCGAAATGTACAAGATGGAAGAATCAGAATTCGATATGACCAGTAAAACGGAGTTCTTTGCATGAAAATACCCCGACATTGCTCCCTTATTGGAGCAGACTTGAGAAGTGAGTGCATAAGTGATCTCTTTGTTTTAAACAAAAAACGTTCATTGGTGGGTACGTTATAATAGAATGTGTTATCAGCAGAGACGGAAAAGTTTTCGCTACATCCATATCTATGAATATCAGAAAAATGTGGAAAAAAAAGAAACATCATTTATCTAAGCATTGCATTGGCAACACTGATTGTAAGTTTTATGAGTCGATTTATAAACCGTTACGTATTTAAAATGTGGAATATTTGCATGTATGGAAACGGGTATAGTTATTAATTTATTATAACTTTAGTCAAAGGAAATATTCAATGAAAAATCATTTACTTCAAAGTTCAACTATTATGTCAATAGACGGAACAGACAGCTGTCAGTGTCTCTCATTTCCGTGTAAGGCTCTATCCTTTTCTGTTGACTTAATAGTGAGATGTAAGTAGGCGCTCAAATGAGTGCCTAATATAGTAGGAATGAAATAAGTTACCAAGTGATCACTAAAAAGTTACCATCTAATGAGTTAAGGTGGAGGCGCCTGTCTAGCCCGCGAAATTCAAATTTTTCGAGTATTTTTATAGTTTATCCAAAATCTGAAAACATTTAAGACAACATTTTGTGATTTGCGAAAAACACAGTATGCAGTGCGTTTATTAATACATTTTATTTACTCTAAATATTATCACGGTGGATATGATACTAGTAAATCACTAAATATACAAAAATTGCCAGATTATCTGGATAGCTGTCGTTCTTGAAATGTTTTAGAGTAAGTTGGATATATTAATAAATGCACTGCACACGGTCTTTTTCGCGAATTACAAAATTTGCCTTTTATTATTGTCAGATTTCGAAAAAATTCTAATAAACCTCAAAAAATTTGAACTTCGCGGGCTAGATGGGCGCTTTAGCCTTAAGAGAAAATGTAAATATGAAAACCAGTGCCGTCTAGGGACGCGGACGCCCGAAAGAAGCGAAGCTTTATAGTATAAAGCGTAGAAACTAAGCAATAAAACAGTTCAACTGCCACTCAGTATACCTATATAGGTATATGGCGTGCAACGCTACTGACGCTAAGCACGGATAGAGTGGCCGCACGGCGAGCGCCTCGGACGTCCTTATATAAGCTTCGCTTCAAAAGTAAGGACGAGTTTTATAACCAAAAGTGGACTAAACTGCAGTTGCAAACTGAACTCATGAGTACCTACAAGTCTGGTACCTACTTTCATGAATGAATGATGTCTATTTTATCGAAATATTGGAACGATTTAAAATTTATAGGTGATGTTCGGCCTTTCGGAATTAATACATTTATCGTAAGATAGTTGATATATATTGACATAGGTACCTACATTTAGTAGTACCTACATCTTAATAAGTACTTCTAAAATGCTGACTAGATCTATGACTACAATTAAATAAATAAAAAAAGCCAACCACCAACATATTTTTAGGATCGGAAGGGTTTTATATTTACGGGTACCTAAACAATAAATACCTACGGTTAATAAACATATTCTAAAAACAATAAAAAATAGTCAGAAAATTTCCTACCTAGATGAAATGTACTGAAAAATAGTGTTGTAATTTTATGGTAAATCAAATAATCGGTATACTTAAAGTAATTCAAGTTTTTTTTATGTACCTAAGTAAGGAAAATGTTAAGTATATTATTTTAAGTGGTTGTCTAGTCTTTTAGGTAATTTATTGTATCGTTTAAATAAATAATTTACTATATTATGTAGACTGTTATGAGTAACATACCTACTAATTTCCTTGTTTTTCTTTTGAATTTTAACCTATGAGGAGATTAGGTAGAGGTATTTCTTGTACTTTTAAGTATACAACATTAAGTATAAGTAACCTAATGTAAGTACCTAAGTTCTTACTTTATTTCTAAATCCATTGAAGTTTCAATAATAAGTGTTAAGTTATTAAATAACAAACAACATTATTTATTTCTTTGTGGATCATTAAAACTACTATTTACTAAGTATAATTATTATAGCTATACTCAAATGAGGAAAAATAATTACACCATTCCATTTAAACTTTATAATATCATCGTCGTCGCTAGTGGACCAACTTCCTATAATTTCAAATCTTTTATCTACTTAAATAATAATTATTTATAAAAACATCGTAAGTATGTAAGTCAAAGAATTTCCTTGTAATGTGTATTTTATTATTGCAAGCAGAACATAAGTTAATTTGATTTCAAATCCAATAAGGACCCTTCTAATGTCAATATTAAAAAAACAAAATTCAATCTTGTAAATATTTTAAAGTTTTAATAAAAAATATAATATGTTACTTACTACAATATTAATTATATTTGATTGTTATTTTAAGAGTTATTTTAGGTGCCTAAGTAGAAGTACATTAATCACATTCTAGTCAGTTTAAATAACATTACTTTAATTTCCAATTTTAAAAATGCAATATAATATAAGTTATTACATACATATTTTAAGCTATGGTGGCCACAGTATTAGTATATAATAGGCATGTGCAAGCCTTCCACGGTCAAATTTAGGTTAAGTCAACGATAATCTTCTAGTATAATCAGTGATAGTTTTAAAAATATAGTGAGAGTAAACAATAAGTGTTTAAAATGTTTATTGAATGAAAATAATCTTAAATATTTACATTTTATTGGAATCAGAATGTTGGAAAAATTATGAGAATTGTATGTACATTATTCGGAATAATCAAATTATTCTTAATTATAGATTCGATCAAAGTAGGACAGAAATATATTTAGCAATTAAATTCAATTTTATCGTTTTTAAAATTTGTGATACAAAATATACAAAGCGAAATTTGGCCTATGCAATATCGGAGAATTGATTTTTAAAGGAAATCACATTTATTAATTAGTATTATTAAAACATGGGTGTATCCTACATAGTAGGGATGCACCAAAAATGATTCGTAATTAATTTTCATAAGCACTTATAGCACTTTATGTCTGAATAAGGCACATTGGACAAATATAATGCACTTTATGTAATTTTAAAATTCTTGATTTGCATATTGGAGTTAGCCGTAAGAACTTCGAAAGTAAAGCATATATTCTAAACACATTCTATTGAACATATTATAGAACACAGCTCGGTAGCGAATTGTAATAACCAGTACTTAAATAATCGAAATTTCATAATTTTCTAGTTCATAATTATAGTGAAACACATTGTATCCAAAGATTTATTTATTGTTTCGAGTACAATAACTAAATTATAATATTTAAAACATATTGTTGTACATTATTTACTAACCATACCTACTTATTTACATTTATTAACTTACAGCAACCCCAGTTTATGTAGATTTCAAACTCCTTATCTTCTTCCTTTCCTTGTACAAGCTTTCTTGTTGAACTAAAAGAAAAATAAGCATAAATGAACATGGTATCTGAGACTTTAGATTGGTACACAATAAAATAATGTACTATCAAGGACATCACTGTCTGGACACTTTAAAGGATTTTTCCCATGGTAATACATAGCTCTGTTGGTACATACCTACCAGTACTAGTACAGTATAAAGGATTTTTTTAGCAGACTGATATTATTTAGATTGCTTCAGGACATAGGTTTGCAAAAAGGACCCAACCCACACTTACTCCTGCAAACTAAAATCAACCCTAGTTAAAGTGGTTGTAGGTTAGTTTCAGTTTGCAGAAGTATGGTTGGTTGGATCCATTCTGCATATCTATATCCAATTGATTTAATAGTTACATGCATGCCTTGCTCACAAGGACTTAGGGTAAATTTTAAAGTATTACAGTTTATTAATCAATTTATTAATCTAGAACAGCTAGTGCCTGGAAATGTAGAAAGCTTGCTCTTTATTACATTGAGAAGTGTATTAAATATACGCTAAATACCATTTATGAATAATTATTATTTTTCTGTTTAAATCAAACTTGTGGTGGCAGTCAAAATGTTATCAAAAGACGAGGTATCAAATAATGTTTTGCTGCCTCACCTTAAATACATCACTCTATGCATTATACGTAAGTAAATCTTCGATTCAAGCGCGAACACTACTAAGGCTGGGTTTATAGGTTAGAATTTGTATATCATTAGAAGTATACTTACTGTAAGGATCGAAGCGAATGAACTCTAATTTGTCAGCCAACCGCTCCCTAATCCGCGTAACTTGATGTCCTGACACCACACTCTCCATCAACACCATAATGTTCCTACAAACAAAATAAATTACTAAATAGGTAGTACATACAATTCAATAGGTGCTTTTTATCCTGCATATTGTGTTAAGGTAAAACTCACTTGCTTTTAGCTTTTTTTAACAGTATGTTTGTCAGAAACATGACGAGCTCTAGCACTGTACAAGAATATTATTAGGATTTTGATAAAACAAACAGTAGAAAATCCAGCTATTAACCACCACTGATCAAAGAGAATATAATAGAGATCAATAATAATATAATAGAGCCACTGATCGATTTTGGTTTTGACACCAATCAGCTGAAATGTAATTTGTCGAAAATTATCTGTCAATGTCATTGTCACATACGAAATATAATAAAACACCGGTATTTTCTAATAAAATGCGGTTTCTTACCTGGCCAGTTCAATGTTTTCAATTTCTTATAATTAATTATAATATCATTTAAATATTTTTGGGTTGTTAACATAAATGATTACTTCTCTCTTACATTTTTTGCTCTAAATTTCCAAACGTAATATTATAATCATGATTTTTTCATAGACTTGTGGCATAGACAATAAACATCATAAAAATGTGCCACGCGAACAAAATTCATGAAAATTTATTTATTTGACAGTAACCAAATAACGATACCACGTGCGATAAATTCGATAAATTAAATTAATTTACAAGTTATTCTAATAGCGTAAGTAAATGCGGTGAAATGTAATTATCCGTCGATAACGTCGATTTCATAGCTGCCAAACAATAAAGGGCGAAACCTGGTAACATTTCCAAAACAAACTCGTTGGTATGATGATGAACTTGTGAACCGGCGTCGCTGTGGCATTTTAGTGTGACTGGGACTTTTTGTGTTCGTTCTTTGTTCGTAATACATGTCGCAAATGAAGTAAACAACTTCGTTTATCGTGAGTTTTATTAGTATTTTGTTTGCAGTAGTGTAGTTTTAACAATAAAAGAACAATGATAAAAAACGAAATGGAGAATGGCGGCGGCGACGCCACCAATGTGTCACCGACCAAACTCATGGTCAATTACATCCCGGAGTTGATGACGCGCGACATGATGTACGCGCTCTTCTCCGCCATGGGCAAGATCGAGAGTTGCAAGCTCATCGCGAACCGCGGCTACGGGTTCGTCGAGTACGAGAAACACGAGGACGCCGAGAAGGCGCGGGCGGCGTTCAACGGCCTCCTCATGCAAGGCAAGACCCTGAAAGTGTCTTTCGCGCTGCTCAATCCGGAGAATAAGGTCAGCCACAAACCAGACACGGAATCTAACCTGTACATTAGCAATCTACCTCCAGATATGACGCTAGAGCGTCTAAACACTTTGTTCACCACATTCGGCGTGATAACGAACAGCCGGGTGTCGCAAGGGATCGGGTTCGTGTGTTACGAGGGTCGCCAGCAGGCCGAGGAAGCTATCAAACACATGAACGGGCAGTCGCCGATCCCGGGCGCGGGCGCTATTGTGGTAAAGTTCGCGAACAAACCCAACGCGAACAAGAACGCGCCGCGGCCCGCGCCGAGAGTCGGTGTGCCCGCCACTCCGATCGCGTACAACGGCGCGGCGACCGTCTTCAACGGCACCAGTCCTGCCGCCTTTAATGGCACCAGTTTGAGTACGGCGTTTGGCGCTCGGCCGGCTGCGTTCGCGCCGGGCTTCCCGCAGGCCTCCCCGCCGCCGCTGCTGCCCTCGCCGGGCAAGGCGCTGCCTTTCATCAACAAGGGCCAGCAACGGTTCAACCCCATGGCCGCCACCAACCACTCGCCCCTGCCGCTGCTGGGTGCGCCGGCCAGCCCCGTGCCCCTGCTGGGCGCGGCGCCGGCGCCACACCAGACCACAGTGTATGTATACAACATCGGTGAGGATACCGAGGAACTCGCTCTTTGGCAACTCTTCGGCCCGTATGGTGCCATTGACTCCATAAAAGTGATCAAGGATCCGGAAACTAAGAAAAATAAAGGTTTCGCGTTTGTGAACATGCGCGAGTACGACGAGGCCGCTATGGCCATCCAGGCGCTCAACGGGTACACGCTCAACGGACAGGTTCTATCGGTTAGCTTTAAGACTCAGAAGAGAAATAATTAAGATGTGTACGGACGTTATGAACGCCGTTACTTTGTGATCGTTTCCAGGCCGAAAGCTTAAGAAAAAGATTTTCATTCCAATTTCAAAATATTTTTGTAGACGAGAAGCGAGATCCTATATGTGCATTTCAGATTAGTCACATAAGTATTTTTGTAAGATTTAAACATAGTTTTATATTCGCGAGAGCGCGACATGACTATTTGTGAGTTTAGTTGGCTTGACAGTATCATATATGTGTACACTTTATCATATGCTATGGTATTATATTATTGGACTATATATGGACCTGTCGCACTATGTATCTGTTGCGCGGGCGCTGGGGCGCGCCCCGCCTCCGCCACCGCCCGCCCCGGCGCCCGTCCTAACCCTCCAGGCATTTTTATTTTGTGTAAAACAAAAACATTGTATGTTTTTTATCTTTAATAAATTTCATGTTTAAATAGAGTTTATCGTATATTTCTCTATTTTTTTTCTATATACTTAATCCCCGCCCTTACGTTTCCTTATTTACTTATAATATCTACGTAATCCATATAATTATTTGTGGCAGTAGTTTAACATGTATATACTTGTGTGTATGTCTGTCGGCGGCAGGTCAGCTGTGTAAAACCGCTTTAAATATTGCATGTTGTGTAGTGAAAGATCAGAAATAAGTTTTTATTTGTTTATGTTATCTCACTGTTTATGGCTCCCGTTATTGTTTTATCCCGTCCTTAGTTGTTCAAAATTTATTTTCGGCGCAATCGTCAGGCCTTCTAATTTGATAATCTCACAAACTGACTTAAATGTATTGTATTGGATAGCGTCTCTGACGAATAGTGAGCTTTAATCTCGTGTAAATTAGGCTTCGAGTCAGTCCATTATAGTGTAAGTAGGCGTTGAGGCGCGTGCCCGTCCGGACCGTCGAACATGAAGGGTAAATTGCTATTATCTTTGGGAACGCGTCCGCAGCACATGGGAAGCCGATAAGATAACATTGTGAAGTGGTCCAAACTATTCCGAACTCGCAGACTGCCACAAATTAGACTAAACGCACTATCCCTCCGTGCCTAACTCGGGACAAATGTACCAAACTACAAATTTAGGAGTGAAAGTAGAGAGTAAGTATCGCCGTGGACGACTAGATGGTGAGTAATGTTATTTAAATACGTAACTCGAGACATAAGTAATTCTAGTCCTATAGGGGTAGCGTTAAATAAGGCTTTTGAGCCTTGAGCAATAATTTACGAGTAGCGTGATATCAGATTCAATCCACCTCTATAAAATGTTTTATGCCGTTTCTTGCGATAAGTCGTAGTGTTTTTAGCATTTACTAGTTTAGTTACCTCGTATGCCCGGTTTGACCGTAGAATTGACTTAAATCTAAAGTATACGATAGGCTGGAAATGTTTTTTATCGGCAGGAAGCACCCTTCTACTGAGTCATCCGCTTTAAACTTTAATGACACTGGCCTAATGCGTCGTTCGTTACACGTAGAAGTTAACCAAATTGACTCATGCATAAACCATTTCAAAGTTCTGCACTTTACATTAGTGAAAGTCAGCCGGGAGAACCTTTTATTTATTTTTTCTGCTCGCAGAAGCTAGCTTTGTAATTTCTGGAAGTAATATTTCCGTAGTAAAATACAGGAGTAGCATAAAACTTACAACTCTTGCGAAATAACATTTAAAACAACATAAGCTTAGTAGATTTAAATATTTCAAATTGTTGAAAATAAACAACCTGAACAGCACAGCAAAGATAACTCGGTCCAATGCACTGATAAAGCTTAGCAAACCCTACAGTTAAGGAGGCTGTGGATATAGGTAATGCGAATTCTCAGAACTGCATAAATATTTGCCCTCTATCAAACAATTTTCCTATCTGAAAATGCACTATAAATTGTTTAAAGACGACTAACTCATATAGATACTATTGCATCTTTTTTCGAAGGGAAATCGTTGAAATTGGTTACTTTTCATTTAGACCGAGATCACATCGATCAAGAGGTAGACAGTGATGGAATGATTTGGCTACAAAAGGATCGTATATTTCGGGGATATTGGTGTTGATATTGTTTCGATCAATAGCATCCTGCATAGTCATACTCTTGGATTCGAGCTCCGAAACAAATGTTTTGAATCTTCAATCATTGCTATGATTTTATTCTTCACAAACTATTTCTTCTAGCTTTCCAAGATCGAATTTTTGATCTGTAAACTGTTATTTAAAGATTTCCTTTCCGTAGATATTTATAAGACTTCAAATTGTTTTGTGGATCTGGATACATTAGGTACTTTTATATTTTCTTTCAATATTTCATAGATGTAGGTACAATATTATATACGAACCCCCGGTCAATGAGTTTAGCAGACTCTGTCCTTGTCAAGGGCAATATCCATATAAATATTTACTCACTCACACGGATTCGTTGACCTTTTCCCCGCCGTCGTGACGGCAGACTAGAGGTTATTATAAGTGAATCTAGAAAAAAATATTTGTTTCAAAATCTTGATTTTCAATGTCGAGTAATAATTGCATTTGGTCACAAGAAATACAATCTGATTCCACTTATTATCGAACGTGAGCAAAATAGACATGTGCATTATGATTTTAAATTGCTGATTTGTGGAGAGCTCCATCATGGTTATATTCTGTTATTAAATAAAAATATGTAAAGATTTAACAATGGGGCAAGTAGGTATACTTCAATTAAACTATTATTGTTAGTTTCTTTTTAATTCAACTACTTCCACATTCTTTCATTTAGAGTTTAACTAAATATTGAATACCGGGTCTCTGGAGGTACCTACGACTAAAATGTTGTCTATTAAATTCCAACACATGTAAACTACACATATACACAGCGTTTAACACCGTTATCGAGAATATAGTTCGCTTGAAATCAAGTAATTTGTATTACTTGCTTGTAACACCTGCCCGTGTGTAGGTGAACTTGTGCAAATTTGTTTGAATGTCCACGCTTAACGTTATTTGCAGTTCCAATTTATTCGATACATCCATTTGCTAGCATGATTTATTTATTCAGGTAGAACATTAACATCATAAACCTCTAGCATTCTTCATCTTGCTAATTTTTTGTGCTGTGTTTAAGGGTGAGTGCACTCTCATCTCAAACAAGTTTTTATTTTTTAAATGCTGCCACATTTCTAACTGTAATTGATGTTAGAATGATCTAAGATTTTGATTAGGGATAATTTGGACGTAAATAGACTTTTGTCTTAAATTGAATATTAGCTGCCGTGCAATGGTCTTGTTCATTTGACTAGTTAAGTTAATCAATCAGATTACCTATCGGCAGTATTGTCATTTGGTATTGCATCTTTAACTAGCTACATCATGTATCATGTTTGCCTCCAATAAAACTTCGTGCCTTCGACTATTCGTGTATTCGCCATTAAAATTCGCATTCCTAATCACTGGAACATGATGTTTTTTTACATGTGACGTTGAGTAGCGACGCCAAGTTGTATCATCTGCTAAATTCGTGCACGCAATCGTGTTATGCTGTGAACTGAGAATTAGTTACGCATAATAAATATAACTAAGACAATGGACCATCCGCTTTGGACGTTGGAATTTTATATTTTACTATTCTATTTGAACATGTGGTAGTAAATTTGTAAGTGTCAGTTATACTCGTATTTCTTGGGAATTCATGTCATTTACGAGGTTCGTCCGAAAATAATATTCTTCGACAACGCCTTGAAGGGCTTGATGGGTCGAATTTCGGAATAATCCCTTTTAAGACGCCTCCCTAATGGGTACTTTCCTTCGGAATTAATGTGTTTTATATATAAGGAAGAGATTTGCGTTTTAAGGTTCAAGGATTGATGAGTCAGTATGCAAGAACAATTGTTACGGTGTCCGCTTGACGCACGGTCATACATTTACGCAACGATGGACGTTGCCAGTATCCATTTCGAAGATTTAGCATGCAGGTGCTATGTTAATGAGTCGTCTGCTAAAACCGCGCGAGCAAGTTTTTTTTATTCGCCACCTGTCCACTTAATATCAATAAACTGGATTGTTGCTTCTAAGCTTGCTTTAATATCCTCCAAGTCACCCAAATTCCACCAAATGATTCCAAGTGTATTCGATGATAACATCTTAAATGCTATTTTATTGTCAATACTATTCTCTTGTTCCAATTTGTCTCAGTATTTTCTAAGCACATCAATTTGGCTTACTGTGGCTTATAATCTCTATGTTTTTTAAAAACTGCAATAGCATTTTTCTCTGTATCGGAATTTAACGATCAATGATTATGATTCTTCCCGATGTCCATCAAATTCCGAAATTATTAACATGTTATGACTCGCTCCCGTTGTACGAGATTTATGACAGCGGAAGCTGTTGTACAAACTACGACTTAGGCTCTAAAATAGATTATTGGAAAACCAAACTTGATGAACAGCGTTTTACAATCCGCGTAGGCATTCACTATGTGAATTTGTATTGGTCGGTCAGCATATGATTCGATTAGCGTTAATCTGCTTACTATATTAACAATAAGGACCGGAATGGTCCGCAAAAGGTCAAGGATATATTGTTACGTGTTTCTAGAAAGAAAAGGAAACATAATTCCAAAATGAGAAGCTTAAACTCTGAAACATTCGTAAAGACACGTTTAATTGGTAAGCGGTGCGTTCTCGGACCGGTTTTAGATCGCGTTAAAACTACAATACTGCTGGTAAAAATAAAATCACTCATTGATATTCTGAAGCTGAAATGTAAGCAAACGCACAGAAGCGTGTGTGTTTAGGTGTTAATCTGTGTTTACGTAGTTCCAAAACAATTGGGCCGTTCTGGTTAACGATAGGTACATTGTAATCCTGAAACGCAACGATTTCATATTGGATGGACGATCTATTTTTTATTCAAAGTACCTCTAGATGGATATCATCACTACAATGAGAGTTAAAACCCGGTGACAAGGTAGTTCTCAGATCTATGCTGGTTACGGGTTCTAAGACTGCGTATTACTATTACTCCTTTATATCCTGAGATCAACGTCAGTGTTTTCATTAAACCGCTATTAGATCCTTGCTTCCAGGAATTACAGAGTTCAGTGTGGTGTGGCGAGGCGTTGGCCTGGCTGAATTTAAATGACAACCCCATAGAGTGCATCAAATGACTGATCATTGATGGGCATACAATGAAAATCTTCTTTGATGATCAGCCGGATGGACAGCTAATTGGATCACTGCCATACTAGATACGACGGATGAAAGTAAATGATAGGGAACAAACGAATTGTACCTACGAATATTATATAGAAGCGGCCATGTTCATCATTCGTACATAAAACGTATTTTATGACAGAATAAGAATAGTAATAGCTGTTTCGGCTCCGAATTTGCATGTTTCCAAGGTGCGCGTTATCGCGAATGTTGTGAATTCAGATTTTTTCCACGTTTGAGTGAACTAGTATTGAGGATTATGGCTTCCTAATGACTATCATAAACACAGATTCGTGGCTCGTATATTTTGTATACGCGAAAGTATGACGTCTTAAGACGGTGATGTAGTTTGAATGATCGTAAGATTTCATCCCTTTCAAAGAGGGATATTTCGTAAGTACCTAGGTTTTAAAAATTAAATTAGACTGAGGATCTGATTCTTGACAATTATTTAAAAGACATTCGTAACTTACTAAGAAAAAATTAATTGATCTGGAGTAAAAATATTTTTGAATCGTGATATCCATTGGTTGAACAGGTTTATCTAGTTTTATTTATTTAATGTCGCATGTCTGTGTATCTTTAGTAACACTGAATAGTGCATTTCTGTTGTTTTATGTCGTGGCCATAGGTAAATAGGTGTGTGCAAAATTATTTCCACTAGTCAAAATAGACTCGACTTCTTAAGAAGTAAGACGAATAGAGATTAGATGGACTAACACTTGATTGTGATATTTCTGGTGATTCCCAGTAGGTACATAGATTATAAGAACTTTGGTTCTAAACCTAAATTAAAAATGCTTATTGGATTTCCACAGGGTGGTGTTTTGATAGATGATTTTTAACTTATCCGTAATTAAGTAGTTTGGAGAGTGATCAACATGTATTGGATTATTAATCAAGTACCTACTTTACAGTATGTTAAGAAAAGGGAAGGACTAATTTCGTTTTTTCCTGGTGACTCTAGAAAATAAACTGAATATGTTAGTCAAATATGGATTGTTCAAATTATACATTTTAATTTACTGTTTAGTTTTGTTGTGATAAAAGGATAAATAAAATATAAAAAATAAATCCATTCAAAAGTAGTGCAAGGGAAGTTATTCTTTATATAAGTAACTAACTGTGCCCCGCGACTCCGTCCGCGTTTTGTTGAAATTTTTCCTGAATTTTCTTTGCTATAAACCTCACGCAGCCCGAGACCTTTCCAACGAATGCAAAACCGTGGAAATCGGTTCGTGCGTTCTGGAGTTATAGCGTCAGGAAGGAAAACCCGACTTACTTTTATATAGTAGATAAAAGTTATGAAAAATTGCACAGGGTCGCATACTTCCTTAAGAGGGTCACACTATAATTTAATTGGAATTGGATTGGAGGTTCATGGATAGACGTGAACATGCATGAAACGGTTTTTTTTTTTCAAATTATATTTATTGATTCTGATTGAGAACGCGTACATGAAGAAAGATCAATCAAAAGATAAGTAATCCAATACCATTATTGTCCACTCGGTTTATCGAAAGAATTAAGAATTCCTTCATTTTGCTCTGTGCTGTAAGTAATATACAACGGAACAAAGTTCCCTACTTTTAAGACTTCAAGGCATAATTGGATGTGGTTTTGCAAAGCGGAACCAACCCACGCATCATTCTGCAAACTGAAACCAACCTATAACCACTCGCATTAGGTTTTGTTTCGGTTTGCAGGAGTACGTGTGTTGTTTCCAGTTTGCAAAACTGCATATAATTATAATAATTTTATCCAATTTTATATTACTTACTACAAGTATGTAGTGTTCGTGTTTAGCAAAAGAATTAATGGCACTCTTGAGAGTCTGATGAAAAAGATTAATATGTTTAGTGTTCTGCTAAATATTTAAGTCTGAGATAAACTGCGCCGGTGATTACGTAAATGGCGTGAGAAATGGCCCCGTGTGGGGAAAATTTCCTCTCTCCATTGTATAAGCATATGGGTACCTATTGTACTGTATCGTGTAAGCGTCGACGGATCGATTCGTCAAAAGTGCTATTATTATGACAATTAGCCTTTAAAACTCTTGTCTTGACACTGAACTATTTTAAAAAGCTTCCTGTTCACTGATAATGGATTTTATAACAGCGAGGACAAGATTAAAAAGTTATTCGTACAATGGTTAACATAAATGGTTGCCTGGGCCTATTTAACTAACTTGATGGTGTGGGTGGTGTTGCATTACTGACATGGTTAAGCTAGACAATTTTATCAATCGAGCGTTTAAGATTCTATTGCCAATATCGTGGGTTCGACTCCCAGTGGTAACCTATCTACTTACTTAATTTGAAGCCTAAATTATAAATACCAACTTAAATACGCTATTTAATAGTGAAAACACCATAAAAAGTAGTGCTCAGTGAAAGCAAACATTATAAGTAGGTAGGTACACCTAATAGCAACAGGTACAGTTAACATCAAAAGCAGCGTGCTACCTGAAATGCTCAAAAGAATCACATTTAAACACGTCATGGTAGTATAACAGGTATCTAGTAGGTACATATAAGTATACGAAATATTGTGTGATCGATCGTTTATTGAAATAATTATTGTGATTGATGAGTCTTCTTGATTCTTTTGGATGTTTCAAACACCAAGCTACTGATTATGTTGACTGTACCTCTGTTATAGCTAAAAGGCAGAGATATGATTAAATTAAATAAATCAATTCAAGGTTGTGATTTTTGAAACAGTGGACTGTCATGTCTGGGGTAAACCAATTCATCTCAGTGAACAGATTCATTAATCTCTGTAAATATCTTAGCCATAAGAGCACTGTCATACTGATACTTAAGTATATATTTTTTATTACATCGCACTGACATAGTATTTTAGATATGCAGTATTGAATAAATTGTTTTTTTATAAATACCTTCAATTTTATTTGCTTCCTTCGTACTTACGTGTGTGATAAGGGAAGAAAGCGTGATAACCGGGTGTGATGTACTATTCATTTGTTGCAATCAGGTTGTTGGGAGATCGAGAGCACGACCTATGTGTATGAAATTAATGTGTTTTTTTATACAGATTGAAACAGAAAGGGTATACTTTTTTTCAATACTTAACTTTGTAATTCTAAAACTATCAGCTTTGGAGGCAACTTCAAAAACAAAAGGTGTTACAGGAATACAGCTGTTGACAGATTTAAAGTCTACAAAACCTTTAGTACTCGAACTGTTCCACAAAGCCGAGGGTTTTAGATTTATAAAGTTAAGTTGCAAAAAAAATTGTATACCCTTTCTGTTTCACCTAGTATTTATTGTTTTAGGTGGTTTACGTATACCTACTCAGGGAGCCCGTCCTCTTGAACCGGGCTGGCTGGCTGGGCTAGCTCATGATAGCGACACCAGGTTTCTAAAGTAAGCGATCACACACTATCTCGTATACTTTAGAGACCAAGCAATTTTTGATGTTGACTGTACGTGAAGGTAATTATTCACTGACAAATATTCAAAATACAGGCAGGTAGGTATGTAATGTATTATGTGGCCAATGTGAATCAGTTATTTTAATTTAGTGTGTGCCTACCTATTGCATTGTTTTGTGATCTATCACGCTGTTTCATGTCGGGATGAGAAATTGGTATGCAGTGCAGCAAGTGTTTTATGACTTGTAAGATGCATGCAGGTATATTGATATTTCGCAGAATTGAATATAGGTAAGGGTACAAGAAAATAATAAGACTTCATGAAAAGCTTAATCTAGATTTTTATTTGTCGATTTAACGTACAGACGTAAGGCATCCTCCCTCATGATATTGGCACACAAAACCTTTACACTCGCCCTAACGCATCTCCGATTACATTTAATATCACTTCAAAACATATGGAATGTATAAAATCAAAGGAATGCCCAATAAACTACATTTTCATTCGTAATACGTTCGCCAGTCGTTCGAAACCACTCGAATCCAAGACAGGTATTAAAATTAAATAAAAAAAAATCAGGACTAGAGTTTTTAAGTAATCGCGCCGTGAATATCAGATAAATATTTACAATGTTCTTCGATCGTTGACTCAAAATTTGTGACTCGCCACACTGAAACTTAATTTAACGAGAGATTCTAACAATAATTTGGTTAGGATTTGGTTTGTACTAACATGGGAATAAGCTTTACAATGTTAAAACACTGGACGACATTGGCACTGCTTCAAAAGCTAACTTAACAAATACTACATACAACCGTACACATAATTTCTGTTCGAATACACAATACTGTAAAGAATACTGTTACATTCACGACGATTTGTTTCATAAATAATAATATAATTAAATTAAGTAAATATGGACGCAAAATAATTTCATATATTGCACGTGATAAAAGAAATAAATGAATAAAATTTGAAAAACAAAATAAGGGCAACGTCGGCTGCCGAAAGCGCTATACTGGCCGTAATTGCAAAAATAATAGTAAAATCGTTTCACCCCATGGCATAATCTCGAAAACCGTTCCAGCAAACATTAGGCACTGTTTCGGGCTAACGATAATTAATATCAAAGCTAATATTATTCAAATTTTCGATATACATCTTACATTTTAATTTTATACGCTAAATTTAGTGATAATTTCAAGCTTTACCGATTATAGGCCATCATTTACGGAGATAATACTTTTATACAAACTCGTTGAAAGTAATCCAGTGTTTTGTGTAGGTAGCGTAATATCGAATATTACTAATAATATCAATGTCAGCTGGATATGCAATAATTTGGATTTTCGCAAACTTCCGACTAGTATTTTTTCCTAATTAACATATGGGATATAAAAAAGCTGCTCACATCACTAGGTACTTAATAATATTACTGATATTTTTTCTTCAGTAAAAAATATCTAACATTTTTGTACAAAATGCATACAACTTAATGATATCAGTTACACGATATTGTTAATTGTTAGTTCTCAAAATATACACTGATTACGTTGAATTAAAAATATGTTTTCCTCATCCTCAATAATTCGTGGGGACACTTACACAATATATTTGTACTATTTATAAATTTAACGAAATAAAAATCGCGCGTTAACAAATAAATGCCTGAATGTATCAGCTGTTAGGTTATTTACAATTTGTACATTATCATTTTTTTTCCTTTTTGTGCCTATTTTCATCCTCGCAATGTCGAAACGAAATGTTAAAGTTATTTTTATTATAAAAAAACTATTTTTATTTCACAACTGTACACAGAACGAGTATCTGCCATATAAACGAGGTCACAGAGTCCATTCAGTTTTGAAAGTGTAAAAATGGTAATGCAGAACATCTAGCTCGTTCGAATTAACGGACATTTAATATTTTTAAGGCTATACACAAATTCGATCGCATTATCTCACAACAAGGTCCAAATTCCCGATAGGCACTGTGAAAGAGCGACGTCGATATACAGCGACTGCTAAATACTTCTTACAAAGTTGACGTATCATACAAAATGTACAATGGGAACTACGCATACATTAAATAATGAACACAATCGCGTTTATACATTAGCTTATTGCAGCTTGATGTAGCCAAACGCGGCGGATATACATACATAAGATATGAGAGTAACAATTTATTCAATTCCTAATTTGAAACGAACTTTTAGGTCTCATGAATTCCTATGCGACAAATGATCTGGTGACAAGTTGCCCGCACTGTTGAGCAATTTGTGACAAGATTTATCGCCTACTGAACACAGCCTAGAAATGATAAGTATACTTAACAGAAATACACTAAAAGCTCTTCCATACGGTCCGATTAACCGTTGAATAGATTGGGATAGAGTTATAAGAAAGATGCGTTCGCCACGCGTAATTTTTTCTTATAGTCCCTTCCCGTCTCTCTGTGTGGAGTGTTTAATCCAAATGCGTAAATGTTTGTACAAAACTGTCATGTTAAAATCAATATTTGAATCATCACCGCATCGGCTGACGGTCACTAACACCTGTGAACTGTCACAAAGTCCGAAACCAACCGGCTAACAAGCGAAGCGTTCCACGGCCTACCCGCAAGCGTATGTACACTCCCGCGAATCACACCAGGTAGTCGTCGAACTTCTTCAGCCGCCGCTACGTGTGCCGCGAGGGCCGCCGCTCGGGGATCTGCCCTTCCATCGTCTCGGGACTGAAGCGGACCCGGGACTGGGACCCGCTCGACGCGTCCCTGGCAGAAACGTACGAACTGTCAGTTTCGCTCGTCAAACTGTCCGGGGGAGTCGGATTAGTGGGAGTACCACCTCCCGAGCTGCCCCCGGACGCACTGGATTTTTTATTATACTTCTTCAAACTGGATCTTAGTTTTGTGGGCGCCAACTCCAACCCTAAATTCGCTGGTCGCTCCACTTCAATCATCTCTTGCGATTCCTGTCTGTAAAAATCTCTAGGCAATGAATAATCGGTAGACTTCCTCGGGTATTCAGTCTTGGGTCTGTATTCGTCTCTCTTCTCTTTGCTTCTGTACTGTCTCGAAGGCGAAAACTCTTCCGGGTGGGAGTTCGATGCCGAGGAGTTCGACGGCGTTCTTCTGTGGGTTAGATATTGCGGGGATGGCCTATAGTCCGGGGTGGGCTCTCGGTACTCGAAGGAACACTCGTCGTACCCGTAGTAGGGGTGTTTCACCACGTAATCCGCCGTTCTGTCGTACGAATACGGCTCTGCACGGTAGTAGTAATCCCTGTCTTGAGACGGTGAGGGTTGAAAGTTTTCTCTATAGTTATGATACAGGTCAGCGAGGTGGTCGGAGGTGGAAGATGATGTTCTTCTAGGTGAGGGCGTGGGTTGTGTGGAGGTGTAGTTGGTGCCAAGCCCCGAAGTCCCGGAGAGAGGTTGTGCGGAATGTCCGTAGCCAGAGGATGAGGATGGGTGCGCGTAGTGCGTCGGTGAGTCTGTGAAGCGTATCGGTTTCTGTTCTTCGCTTTGGAGGCCTGATATCTGGAAAATTGTTATGACTTCATTAATTTCAGGAATAAAACAACTTACAGACTAACACACTAACAACCAAATACTGAAAATGCGTAACGTAATTTCTTCTGGGGGCGATCCTAGTGACACCCAGACAAGAGTGAATAACAAAAAGGCTATTTCCCAAATGTCTGTCCGGGAATCACATACGCAACCATTCAGGTTGCGTATGTGATTCCCGGACAAATGGAGAAAATGGTGTTACATCCACGGGGTGGTATTTATACTAACCGGGGATCCCGTGATGGCGTTGAGCGGCGCCCGCAGGTGTCTGGTGGTCCCGTGGTACGTGTTATGCGCGAATCCGAAGCCCTCGTACACGGACGAGCTCAGCGGCTCCGGATCTATCTCCGACCTGAAATTGAATAATATTCAATCTAAAACATGACACAACTAATATGAGAAAGTTTTATAACGCACTGGCCGAGACAATCCAATACTTGAACGTAGTTTAGCAAAATGTAATCAATCCACACACTTGTGCAAACTAAAACCAACCTAGGAGCACTCATTTATGGTTGGTTTTGGTCTACAGCAGTGCATGTGGGTTGATTCCGTACTGCAAAACGATATCCATTCGTAGAGTATGGAAGAAGGAATTTCATTTCTTATACAAAACTGGACGCAAGTGGCTATTAGTATTAGTATAAGTGTAGATTCGTTACCTGTGAGGTTGCAACGTGGGGTGCAGCGGGCTGACGTTGGACACTCTGACGTCATATCCGGCCGCCACGCCGCCCAGCAGCGCGGCCATGTTGTACAGAACCAACTCGATTATACTCGGCTTCTTGAACTTATAACCTGCAATATAAACAATTTAAATACATTAACATATTAGCTACGGCATAATATCATAAAACCAGGTAAGGTGACAGTTGGGTCACGTGATTGGCCCAAGACGCGCTAAAATATTATTTAGCATTACGCAAAAACAGCTGGAGAGATTTGAATAAAATTTCGTACAGTGTTAGGTTATATATCAAAAACATATAGGCCACCTTTGACTCTCGAAGGCCAGGCGGGTGAAGCAGCATACAAGGTGAAATAGTAAAGATATACAATTTTTTAACTTAAGTTTTAAAATCTAAAACTATCTGCTTTCTCTAAATTTAAGGACTAAAGGTGTTGCATATCTTTAAACAGCTATATTCCTACGTCACCTTTTGTACTTAAACTTTCCCCCAAAGTCAATAGTTTAAGAATTACAAAGTTTCGAAAGTTTCGTATATACCCCTTCTGTTTCACCCTGTATAATAAGTATTATGTAAACTAGCGACCCACCCTGGCTTCGCACGGGTATTTTTTATCATTGTTTCGCTACTATATTATACATATAAACCTTCCTATTGAATCACTCTATCTATTAAAAATCGCGTCAAAATCCGTTGCGTAGTTTTATAGATCTAAGCATATATAGGGGACAGACAGACAGCGGGAAGCGACTTTGTTTTATACTATGTAGTGATGATGCTAGCTACCTTCAGTGCTGTACAGCGTGGGCATCGGTATGGAGTATCGCGACGAAGTGCTGAGCGGGAACTCCGGCCCCCAGTCGTCCGGACTGAAGTCTGGAAGAAAACAACCTATGTGAATGGACAACATAGGCGCGTTAGTGTATACTATGTGCGTGCTCACAATGAGTTCCATTTAATATCGAATGTATATGAAGGAACTGATAGTTTTGATGCAGAATTATTGTATATATAGCACATTTCAAGTGTATTTTGATTGTACAATGGAAATAGATTTTCAATCATAAGGGTAATTTAATTTAATTGAATAACTTAATGATCGGCATCTAATGGAAAAATTTGGGCTTCATACCTCTGCCTGTTCGTTTGGGAACTACAGGTATATATTTTATTTAAAAAATATTGCTGCTGTCAAAAAATAAACTTAATCTATTGCATTTTTAAAATTATGATAAATTCCACATCAAAACTATCAATTGAATACATAATATATAAAATATAGCGATGGTTACACACTACACGTAATATGAAACAAAATATATAAATTGTCAATGCACAATCAATGTAAACGGTGCATGAAATGTGTGAAAATAGAGGAACAAAAATATATGTCTTTGATATACGTAAACGCCAGAAAAACAAATACCAGATTCATTACTTAGCAAAAAACTTTTTTCCTCTATTTTTTTAAACATGCAATAAACAACTACACATGCCAAACAGTTCATTATATAACTTAAAAAGCAATATGTGTCATATCAAACATAAAAAACGAGAATCTATTATACTTACATGTGCAAAAAAAATACTTGACATAGCACTTTTAAAACTTATAAAATCGTTAATTATAATCTTGTTATCATGTCGTCCGTTCCCGAATTATTTGCCATAGTGATGTTAAGCGTAAGCGCACCTATAAGCCATCACCGGTTTTTAATTTACTCTATTTCCTTCCGTCTATGGCTCGGTTTCTTTTTTCACTAAATTAGTTGAAACGGGGTATGGTTAGTAACTAAAATATTAGTATCCCATGTTAAAAAAATACACCAGATTCGATTTTATGGAAAAGGTTTATTTGATATATAAAAAAAAAGATTCTATATAACTATGAAAGAACCAGATCACCAAAGAGCTATATTCTTTTTTTATACAATTTGTTTTTAGAGCGTCTTAAATATTACTGTAGGGTCAGAGCTGCCATACGTCCCTTGCGAACGGGGCATACGTTCACGTATGCCCCGGTAGTTAAAATAGCTGTTAATTTATTATTTAAAATATATTTTATTGCCGTGTTTATTGCAACGCGTTTTGTTGTTGAATTCAACGCGATAACTTTAGCACCAATTGATTTGAATTATATTTATTTCTACGCTCGAGCGAGACTCCCAAACCAGTGGTATAAATAAAGCAATAATAGTCGTCCTATCAATACGTATATATTAATCAAAAAATAACTCGAATGTCCGGGTTTAAATGCATTAAAATTGTACGCAAAGAACCGTGCGGTCGGTTCGTCAGCCACTGTTCACG
The DNA here is from genome assembly GCA_905147325.1 of Notodonta dromedarius. Taxonomy (NCBI): domain Eukaryota; kingdom Metazoa; phylum Arthropoda; class Insecta; order Lepidoptera; family Notodontidae; genus Notodonta; species Notodonta dromedarius. Next base: position 10,060,047 of record LR990174.1, read on the forward strand.
AATCTCACCCAACGTGTCGCGCGGCGGAAGAGGATGGCAGCTCCCGGCGCTCTGACACAAGCGAGCCTCTAATCGGGTATGTGACGTAATGCTATTTCCACCACCAGGAACATTGTTACGGCCGGTTACAGCGGTACATTGTGTACTCTATACACACTGTTACTGCACTACTTGGACGCCTATATGATTTGCAATTTGTATCCCATTTAAAAATCACCAAGATAATTCTTGAAGTAAAGGTATTTTTCATTATAATATTTTATTCCAGGGAAACATTAAAACATTGAGATCTCTTCAAAAAATGGTAAAATTCTACAAAAAAATATTTTTTTATCAATAAAAAAAATGTGAGAATTATTCAAGAACATGCATGAATGTTCTGTAAGCAAACGATCATATAGACATCCAAATACAAGTTATTAGAATACCTACACTGTCATTGTAAACATTTGAAAGCGTGCCATAATGACGTGTGATAAAGTCAAAGCGAAAAAATCATACAAACTAACAAATAAGTAAGTACAACAAATACATAAATAAGTATGTCGTAAAACTGTATATAATATAGCATATCATTATGAACTGGTAAGCATGCATAGCACTGACGTTTAAAATAAAAATAATTAAAATAATAAACCTGGCTGAAAGCAAACAAATGCTTACAATTTACAAACGAAAAATAAAAACAAATGTCAAAACGGATACTAGATTACATTAAAAATAAAAAATACAAACTGTATAATAAATAAACCTATTTTCGACTCTCATTGTAATACTAGTTTTCATAAAAATATTTTTAACTTGCAACACAAGCTTTTTCTTTTTTTTTTCGAGGCGAGGGTCAATAATAGATTTTTTCATTTTGAATAAAATAATTGCAAAATATTGCTCATAACACGCACTATTCAAAAGTATCTATCACACGACCGAAAAAAACAAACTATAATACATTCAATTCCGCACAGTACAACTACACATTTCTAAAAATCTTACAATCTATGCATATGCCTGCTGTGTGGACAATATTTTTTTGTGACAAAAATATTCTTGAACACATTCCAACTGAAGTATTGTTGGAAGAGGAAGAAAAAAAACAATTCATGTGACGTTACCAATAGCCATAAAGTTTGGAGTATTTTTTCTTTTTTTGAAAACATGTGACATAACGGCGAAAGAGATGAAGATATAGATACCAGAGAGAGAGAGAGAGAGAGATATATATGTATATGTATCTTGGTAGAGACTACAGTCGAAGCTTTGATTGGTGGAAATTTTAGCTCGAAATAAAGAATAAAGATTGTGATTGGTCGTCTTCAATTGGAAAGCATTCTTAAAATTTGGAATCAATTAACAAAATACTCACAGGGATAGAGCAAGCTGTCCTGAGACGCTCCTTCATGGCGCAGCAAGAAAAAACAAAATGGCCGACGTTAAAAATCATTTACTAAACACAATCCATTCATACAATTTGCTATTTTTTTCCGTCTTCGTCGTAAAATGAATTAATCGTACAACAAGGTATTATTTTTTTGTTATTTTCTCATTCCTATTTTATTTATTTCCATGCGGCAGAATTAATTCATTTTAGGTTTCAGGACATTAATCTGGCAAGATCCAACAAAAAGAATTTCGGTCAGTCGAAACAGGTTAACAAAAGTCTTAAGTCTTTTATTTAAATAATTAAAGTCCTATCAATTTACTATCTACAAATTAAATTATTCGCTACTTTTGTCTACCATTTCATTATTTTTAAATGCTCACTTTTCAATTATGGCTTTTTTGAGTTGAAAACGACATAGATACGTATAAAAAAAATATAAGTATCTATATAAGTTTCAGAATCAACGAGATGTAATAACGTTTAAGGGGTGCTCTTTTCAATTTACCACGGTAAAACAGTCATAAACTTAAGGCTTAAGCTTATGAATAAACCACGTGTATTTTACGTTAGCTCTTGGTGTGTGACACCGATATTATCATGATAATTACGAAGCAAATTACTCACCGCTGTAAACTCGAAGTAAATATTACGTACGAAGTAGACAGACAGACAGACAGACACTGGATTTCTATGATTACTAACTCTAACAATTATAATCTAAAAATAAGTCTTTTAAAAATGTTTACAAGCTAAACTTAGCGACTATCATCAAATCCTTGGAACTTTATTTAACTAATAAGTAGCATATTTACAGATATGATATTTCAGCCTAGCTTCAGTGTGTAAGCTCTCGTCTCGATCGATAAAGTCGAATCGGAATCGAACGGTCGGACATTCGGAGGATAAGCGGTAATTCAATTTCGAAAATGTAGTCTGGAATGAAGATTCGTTTAACATTATAATACAACCAATTTAAATCTACAGCAGTAAATCGTCAAATGCGGGCGAAGGAATGTGTCAGTGAGAAATGATATGTATTAATTATGGCAACACATTTGTACCGTCCGCGGACCGAGCGGCCGGGACATCGAACACGGCGACGCCGATTTTATTTTTTAATATTTTTTTTACCAAATTTTATCGGCGCCCATAAATAATCATTCGAATCGAGAATCGAAAACGTCGATCGCAAAAATCTCAGTCCAAACTACTCGTTTCGGAGGAGTTCGGTCGTGTCCGAGGGCAGGCTCGCGGCGACGGCGTGCAGGCCGGCGAGGCTGTTGGAGCGGAACCCCTTGAGGAAGCTGCGCTTGACCTCCCCGTGGCTGCCCTTGCGGCGCGCGCGCTCGGGCACGCCGAACACCGTGTCGTAGTGGTGCGGCAGGTCCGCCGCGGACGTGAACATGGGGCACATCAGGAACCGGTTGCGGCGCGGCTCGGCGTTCTCGTACAGCAGGTCGTCGCTGCTGCCGCTGCGCTTGCGGGCCGGCTCGGGCGGCGCGGCGCGGACCTGCGACTTGGACTTGCGCGGCTTGCGGGCGGCGGCGGGGCGCGCGGGGGGCGCGGGGGGCGCGGGCGGCGGGTTACCTGCGGCGGCGGCGGCGGCGGCGGCGGCGGGCGGCAGGTCGGGCGCGGAGCAGCTGAAGCGCGCGCGCGGGCGCGGCGCCAGCGGGGCCAGCGGCGGCGGCAGCGCGCCCGCCAGCTGCGAGCGCGCGCGCTGGTGCACGGTGGACGGGCCCCACGTCTTGCCCTTGACGCCGTCCGCCGGCACTGCACGCACATGCAACAAACCGATTCTAAACTCAAAACTATAAATTGTATTCATGCCAAGGACTGGAACACCTTGCCGGCGGCGTCTCTGTTCCCGGTCGACTATAACCTGGATGTTTTTAAGTCGAGAGTGAACAGGTACCTTCTAGGCAAGTATCCACCACCGTAGACCACATCGTCACGTACCATCAGGTGAGATTGTGGTCAAATACTTGCCTATAAATTAATAATAAAAAAAACATGTAAGCCAACGGAGCATTTGTTAACAGTCAGAATCTACCGAGATCCGGCAAGAAACTTAATGGTTACTATTTTCAATGAGTAAAAGATGGTGTACATTCTCAGAAACAGCAACAGAATGTGAGCAGAGGACACCATTGTCACTAAATAAGTAAATTTTTTTCTAAATTATTTCATAGGTATGAAAGAGGCGATGAAAAGTAGCATGGTTCCAAGTCGACAAAAAAATAAGGAAACAAAAGCGAGCAGATGCTATTATTATCGACCCACTGATCCGCGAATCGCGAGCCGATGCCGATAAATCCGAATCGAAATCATTTGATGTGAAACATCTAATTCGGCAGGTCAGACCGACTGTTGGTGTGTCGACACTCGTAACTCGCAATAATTTAGCAATATTTATCAACATTTTAATAGCCCAGTTTGTTTAATTGACCGCGTGAACATTCAGCGATACGTGGGATCAAAACTCAATTTGAACGTTAAAACCAATATTTTCGGTAATAAATTAATATTATGAAGTAGGTTTTAAATGTATTATTATTTTAAAATAACTAAATAGTTTGTTTTGATTATGCCATATTTATTTCCTTCCCATCATGCATATTTTCTATACAAAATAGTTTCGATGTTTCACAAAGTAACCCGTGAAGTTACTTCTGCTTCTTCAAAATTGTCACTTCGGGATGTCATTCCTAGGGAGAGGAATGTTAAAAAACTCTAACAGTACTTTTAAAAGGCTTATACGTTTTTTTTTGTAAACCATTGTAACCGTAATAACACTTAAGATGTGGCCGGGTAGGCTGAAATATAAGGGCCAAAAACATAACATATTATTATGAGGCGACCGCTTGGCGCAGTGGTTCGAGCGTAGGCCGCTCGGCTCACTGCATATGGTGGTTTCGGATTCGAGTCCCGGCGGGGAAAATTTCGGAAATGCCGTTTTCGTAATTTGCCCAGATCTGGCTGTCACTGGGATCGCCCCCAGTCCATTGTACGGTACCCATAGTACAAGTGTTGCTTAGTTTGGAGACAATACAGTTAGTGTGTCAGTCTGGTGATATTATTAGTATTCCATTCATTTATTTTACATCATTTTATATTTTTAATCTAATCGGCATCGGGACAGAGTCCTAGTTACCGGCGGTCAAGGCTCCAGGGTGAGGAACTTCCACACTATCCGAGCCGTCTCCAGGAGTACTGCCTTCTGGATCTGACCCTTGATCCAGCTACCTTATTATTATGAACTCACGGGCTATAGCTCTCATGATGGCGGGGGAGCCTGGCGGCGTGTCCTTGGCGACGGCCACCAGCTGCTTCATGCTGGACTCGTCCTCCGAGGGCCGCACCGTCAGCGTGTGCCTGAAGTCCAGCGGCGACGAGATCGTGTCCTTCTTCAGGAGCTTTATCTTGCTGAATTTGCCTGAAACAACCACATACTGTCATCGCCGAATACTCCTGATTCAACGCAAATTTACGTACCAAAAAAAAATAAACATACAGAAATCTTATTTAGCTAAAGTAAGATTTACATCGAGCTAGACGCAACCCATCACGTCCACCTACATTCATTTCAAATTTCCACGAGTCTTGTGTATCTTGGGAAACTCGCGTCGCCGCTTGTCTACCAAGAGGCATAACTTGCATGGAAATCATTACATAGTATAAAACAAAGTCGCTTCCCGCTGTCTGTATGTCCCTATGTATGCTTAAATCTTTAAAACTACGCAACGGATTCCGATGGGTTTTTTTTTAATAGATAGAGTGATTCAAGAAGAAGGTTTATATGTATAACTAGCTGAGCCCGCGACTTCGTCCGCGTGGAATTTAACTTAACAAAAAAGCCCGCTCCCGCGTTCAGCGGCCGCGCGACAAGACCCAATTTTTTAAATTTTGTTTTCTAAAATAAAAGTAGCCTAAGTTACTCCTTAAAACATCAGCTATCTGCCAGTGAAAGTCCCGTCAAAATCGGTCCAGCCGTTTCGGAGATTACCCGGAACAAACACACAGACAGACAAAAAAAATTTAAATCGCGTTTTTGCTATAGGTGTCGTATGTATTTTCATATGCATTTAGTGAAAAGGTGATATTTTGATATTACAAACAGACACTCAAATTTTATTTATTTGTATAGATACATGCATAATATAGTAAAGACACACTGATAATAATTTATTGCACCCGTGCGAAGCCGGGGCGGGTCGCTAGTATGCACTATAACTAGGGTAAAGACGCTTCAATGTCGTTTGTCGAATTATTAAAGCGCCCCGCTGTGCTGCTCTGTTCGATGTGAATCATACTAAATTGGGGGCTTAGGTTGGTATTAGTAAATCGATCTTAAGTCAGAGAGCGATGTTGACATCATTTGAGACTGGTATAAAATAAGAATGACACTTTCAAGAGCGCTCTCAGTCTTGAGATCGACTTAAATTATTTTAAGAAAGTTTCAATATTTGGCCGTTAATCGAACTCCCTTATTGGGTTTCCCTAAACGTGGTTGGGTTAACAACTAACTCAGCTATTTAGTGTGACAACCTCACTATGTCAGTGACGAAATGATCGCAAAAGGATATTTCGTAAGTGTCCGTGCGACACTGCCAGGGTCGCGAGTCGTCATTGCGGTTCTAACAATGTCACCGGTTCAATTAGGTTATGTCATCGTGTAGAAATATTGATCGGCAAAATATAGATTTTTGGCTAGTAATTTAGAATTTACATTTAAACTTATTATGGAACAAAAGAGTAGAAACATAATTTTTGGGTTCCTTCAAGGAGTCTCATAATTAGTATTAACCTCCAGTAAATTTTTCGTGTTCAGGGCTCTGATATGATTTTGGAGTACATTAGGCCAAGTTAAATTCCATTGTCCCACTCCCCTTCAGGTCAGCAAAGTGCGAGCAATGTCATTGGTATTGCAAGCATCTATAGGCTACGGTAACTGCTTAATAATAGGCGGATCGTGAGCTTGATTACTGACTGAAATTGGACTATTGGGAAAATACGCCATAATGAAAAACACGCAAAGCCATACTGAAAAAAAAATAACAATACTGTCTAGGGACGCCCGAAAGATGCCTTTATAGTATAAAGCGTACGGCGCCGCAGCTCTCACTCCGTATACCTATATACTAGGTGAAACAGAAAGGGTATACTATTTTTTTTGCAACCTTAGTTTGTTAATCTAAAACTATCGGCTTTGTGGGACAGTTGAAGTACTATAGATTTTGTAGACTTATGAAATCTGTCAACAGCTTTATCCCTGTAACACCTTTTGTTTTTCAAGTTTCCTCCAAAGCTGAAAGTTTTAGAATTACAAAGTTAAGTTTTGAATAAAACGTATACCCTTTCTGTTTCAACCTGTATATCGTGCAACGCTACTGACGTCATCGTGTAACGCTACCCACGCTTAGCACGGACAGAGCGGCCGCGCGGCGAGCGTCCCGAACGGCCGTAAAGAAGCTTGACTTAGAAAGAAACAACTGACCCTTCCTCTTGTTAGGCTGCGGCGGCTGGTTGTGGGACATGTTGCTCGCGAAGATGAGGATGTGCAGCTCGCGCGCGACCAGGTCGATCTCCCGCATTTCCAGCTCGCGCTGCTTCTGCGCCAGGCTCTGCTCCACCAGCCGCTGCTGCAGCTGCGCGCGCGTCAGCTCCTCCTCGCGGCACCGCAGCTCCTGGAACCGGGCCAAAGCAGTTTCAGCTCACCAGATGTCACTCCGTTGTAAATGGAAGGCATCACACCATATAAATTATCTCCTTATCCACCTCTGTTTTATTATTATTTTGGTTTGTAAACTTTTAGTTTGATGTAAGTATGAGTAGGTATGCACACCCCACTAAACTAGCTTTCTCATTTTATTTAAATACCTAAATCTGAGTGAGATTTCATAATTTTTTAGTTCAGTAATAACTTATTTAGTGAAAATGGTGTTGCCTGCTCATATTTTTTATGCTGTTCCTGAGAATGTACACCATCTTCCGGATCTTCTTAGTGGAACCAGCATTTCGAACCGGTGGTAGATTTTGACTATTCATAAATGCTTTGTAGGCTTTCGTGAATAAAAACAATTTTGAGTTTGAGTTTGTTGGACCTGTTTGCTTGTTTGTTTTGAAACGTTCTTTATTACAATAATAATGTTACATATACATTACAGCTCAGTGTAAATTTTGATCCTAAGCATTTGAATTTGTTGGACTGACCTGGGCCCTTATTACTTAAATCGCAATAGAAAAGCAAACGCTCCGCTTGTAACGTTTTTCCGTAATATACTGACCACCAGCTGACACGAGCTTCACGATTACTACCACAGAGTACTTTGTATCACTCGCAAGTCAGTCGCTAGTGGAATACTAAATATTTACCCAAGCGTTTGAAAGCCAAATAGCTTTCACTCGCTCGCGTTTGATTTTCTATGCTAACGTAATAAGGGCCCTGTCGTTCTGTCACATCACGTATGTCAGTGTCACCGCAACGCCCGCGCGACCGTGGCGCCGCCCCGCGACTTTATTTATCCTCAGTAAATGGTAATGGTGAATAGGCTTCGGTTATTACCTCCAACCAACCACGCTTTGGAATCCGCGCTTTAGGACAAAAGTTTTCGAAATACATACGCATAATAAGGTAGTATAAGATTTATGACCGACCAATCAAAATGCTGTTGCATCCGCTCCTAAACTGGAACTTTTTCGGAATAATTTTGATGGAATTTATTCCTAATGCGGAGTCTAAAGGGCATCCTGGGTAGTTAGTTTTAAAGTAATTAAACATAACAATAATTTTGCCTTTTTAACATCCCACTCCTGGCCACGAGTGCAAACCCAAGACACGTGCTTTACTAATCGGCTAACTAAAATAATAATACCTACTATACGTTTATACATATTCAAAACAATGATATCAGTGAGGGGATGATAAGAATATACGTGGTCCCATTACATATCGTAGTAAACAAATCATTTAAAAACCAAAGGTCGACATTTTTGGTTGGTGGGACACAGTTTTGTACTTATCTCAGTCTTGTATTCACATCAGTCTATTATATTATAGAACCCGTGCCTTACCATGCCATAATTATAAAAATCGTATACTGTTTGCTATCTACAAAGTAAAATGCTACAACATTCAGCAAGAAAACATAATTATCTATAACAACTTTAAATTGTATACATACATACATAATATTGAAAAGTTTAAATTTCCAATTATAATGGTGTGGTCTTTATTCGTGTGACAATAGAGACTATGAAAAAATTAACATCTGCAATGTTGCACTTTTAATAAAAAAACAAATAATTCTATTCTAAACAAGAATAAAACAGAATCAAAATTGAAATGAACCTTAAACATGAGATAACAAGCGCCACGACATAAACATTAAGAAACATGTAACACTAACCTCCTCTATAGTTTTGCATTCCTATTCGCAAGCGTTAATGAAGGAAAATACATGTCCTAATTAGTAATGGTTTGATGAACTATAAATACACTGAAATAATGGTGTTATTCGCCTGAAAACGGTGACTCTACTAATCTAGTACGACAATGTTGTCTGAGACGATGCCCCATACAAATGTAATCACCCATATTACAGAGTATAATAACCTTAAAAGCCTTTCTACACGATTGGATCAACCGCTTAAGGCTAAAGCGCCCATCTAGCCCGCGAAGTTCAAATATTTTGAGGTTTTTTAGAAATTTTTAAAAATCTGACCATAATAAAAGGCACATTTTGTAATTCGCGAAAAAGACCGTGTGCAGTTGCATTTATTAATATATCCAACATACTCTAAAACATTTCAAGAACGACAGCTATTCAGATAATCTGGCAATTTTTGTATATTTAGTGATTTACTAGTATCATATCCAACGTGATAATATTTAGAGTAAAATAAATGTATTAATAAACGCACTGCATACTGTGTTTGTCGCAAATCACAAAATTTTGTCTTAAATGTTTTTAGATTTTGGATAAACTATAAAAATACTCGAAAATTTTGAATTTCGCGGGCTAGACAGGCGCCTTCACCTTAATAGAGAGAGACGGAAGTATGAGAAACAAATAGGCGTTTAAATGTGCTTTATAAAATGGCGTTAAGTAACAATGATGTCTAATCTGTTTTCATCAAATTAAGACTAAACTTAATATGACTTATCTGAAAACAATTCTGTCTTGCTCATATATCACAGTCGTAAGCAGGATGGCAAACAGTTTAGTCAAAGTTAATTTGTGCAACAGAATCAGCACCAATGCCACATTAAACAAGGTTCACATGACTTCAGGTGATAACTTCTAGTGCACTGCCGAAAAAATAAATGACCTCAAATATATTTTTTTAGATCCTACTATTCCTTTGCAAAACGTTTAATAAAATATACTAGGAACTACAAAAAACGATTTAAATTTGTTATCTCACCGAAAGAATTATCGAATCATGAATTGTCCAATACCCTTGCCGCACTACAACCTCAACACCATACCTTTTCTTTCCTCCTCAAGTCGCGCAGCACCTCCTCGATTTCGACCCTCCACCCGTCCTGCATGGTGTGGAAAGACTCGTGCGGCGCGCGCGTGAACTCCGACTGCCTGATCAGCTCCAACTGCTGAAGGATCTCCGGGAAGAGAGGACGCTCGCGAGGGTTGGATAGCCAGCACGCTGCGGAACAAATTGTATGGTTTGTTTTTGTAAATAGTGATAACGAAGTGATCGAGTATACGATTTATATTCTGAGGTATATTGCTAATAAGTAACTAAATCACAATACATGGACATATTACTATGGATCCCAAACTAAATAAATGCATGTATCTTGAGAACCAGAGTAGTGGCATAATAATTATTGTGCTACACAATTTAAATTTAAGGGAGATGATTACAATTATTAATTAATTTTCATAGGTTAGATGAGGTAAGGTAAGCTACGTGTAACAATATTAGATTTGAAATACAATTCTCTGCGATTTTTTAATGTCACTGCTGCAAGGTGAAAGAAAATTGCGAGGAAACCCGACCGCCTGAGCGAACCTTAGCAGTTTTCGAAGATGTTCGAAGTTGCTGATGTGTGTCGAGTGACAACCCGTACTGGGCGAGCGCAGTGGATTATGGTATAAATCCCCCTAGCATTGAGGGGCGGCCCGTGGTCAGGAGAGGGACATTAAATGTTTAATATTTTTTGACAACATAGAACTGCGTGATGCTTCAATAATATGTAATTTTGTGACAAGTGGATGTTCAATTCATTGGATTGTATGAGCCAAGACCTTGAGGATAAGACCCCGTGGTCATTTGACATTCGAGAAAGAAGAATGAGACTAAGGACCTGTTCCACCTGTTCCTACCAACAGTGAATTAGTTACCAACCGTATCGTCAGTCGGACCGCAAACCAGCTGCTATATGCAAGCACCTTAAGTCTTTACAAGTTTAAAGATCTTCTAATCAGTCGGGAGCTTCAGCACGCACGCCCGTCTCTTCTCTTACCTTCCATGAGCACCCTCCACGGCTCAGGACAGGTGCTGGGTATCGGCAGCGTCAGCTTGTTCACCGCGACGCCGTACGCCACAGCCAGCGCGTCGATCCCCTTGTAAGGCGTCTCGCCCGTCAGGAGTTCCCATAGCAACACACCGTATGACCACACGTCGGACGCGTGCGAGAATGTCGAGTGTTTTATCACCTGCGAATTGGATTCTTTTTTTAATACCTTGTTGCCCACGGCTAAGAAAAGCTACTATGCTCAGCCTCCACCCCTCTCTGGCTTTAGCCACAGTTCCATATATTTTATTTGTAAATTCAGACGCGGGGCAAGTCACCTGCGTCAAATCATGCGTCACGTTACTTAGGTACAATTTTAGGTAATAATAATAATATCGCCAGACTGACACACCAACTATATGGACCCAAACTAAGCAATGCTTGTACTAAGGGTACCGTACAATGGAGTATCCCAGTGACACCCAGACCAGGACAAATTACAAAAAGCCAATTCCGACATTTGACCTGACGGGAATTGAACCCGCTACCACCCAGTGCAGTGAGCCGAGCAGCCTACGCTCAAAACCACTGCGCCAAGCGGTCGTCGTTAGGTAGGTTATAAAGAGCACCTAAGTTGTAGAACAGATATCTATAGCTTCAAGAGTAACAGAGCGAACAAGAGTAATACTCCAGGAATCGAGTAATTATGGGCTATGTAACCAAACCGATTTGTGAGCTTTTTAACGATAAAGCGAGCCGTAAATGTTTGACCCTATTTATCTGCTTATACATCTTTCAAAGTACATATAACATATCAGAACCACTCAACACAGGTAATTACAATACCGAATCACTGATAAAAAATATAAATCACCAATCAGGAACCAGTAACCACGACACACGACTTCACATAAGTAACTGATGGAACAATTATGCCCAATGTTACATGATCATACCGATGTTACACCTACGGAGACAAACCCGAGCGAAATCCATGCCCACACCGATACGACCGTGAACCAATACTGATGAATTTATGAATTAATTATAAGCTGTGTTCTGACTGACCGAGCAGCTTCGCGAGGCGCTCACGGTTCACTGTCGGCTAACTGATCGTTCGGATCAAACAAAACTGAGACTGCCGCGCGGCTTAAGCCTGAAGCAATCGAGGCTGTTTGCTCAGTCAGTCAGTACACGGATATTGGGGAACGGATTAACGATGTCAGATTAATAATAGTCGCCTTTGTTCACCGTGTGTTGTATGCTAATTAGAAATTGGTGCGTGAAGAAATGAATTCTTATCTTTTTAGATGTAGCCTTCATTGACAAGCTTTGCAGGTATATGAGCAACAATCTTGCTTATATTTATATCGTTACACTAACTAAGAGCGCTTTAGCATTTGCGAATCTGGTATCAGCATCGGTTACCATGACGACCAACGCACAAAAATCCGAGCGGCAGTATCCCAAATGAATGTATCTCTATTGGGATACTTTAATTTGGGATACCGCGGCTACTGAACAATACTTCCTTAAACCATGCATGAGCACGGCATATCAAGTAGTTATTTTACAATAAACACCGACCCTAAAAACCAACATCTTGATTTCACACTGAAAAATGTAAGTATTAGATTATAACTATCTACATTCATTATACACAATTCTAATCACACAAGAGATTCGGAACATGTGGAATCTGTGAAATGCATGTATCATGCAATGTGTGTTGAGTAACAGAGCGCCTGAACCATTTATCTAATGGCGCCCTTTAGTCTGGCAATCAGGCGCTCCACATCTCGCGATCACTCGTGTGAATGAGTAATGAATAGCTGCACACATCCACTGATACACCTACCTACTGTACAACAAAACAGAGTGATGGACATTTAGGCCATTTCCTATCAACACTGAGAGCGTTCTCGAAATGTCATTTAGTACTTGAATAACATTTCAGAGTTGAACAAATAAGATATGAGTCACTGAAGTCTTATTTTTAACCCCCGACGAAAAAAGAGGGTTGTTATAAAGTTTACCATGAGTATCTGTGAGTCTGTCTGTGGCATCGTAGCGCATAAGCGGATGAACCGTTTTTAATTTTGCTTTTGTTTGTTGGAAAGGTATAAGTTAGAAAGGTCGATCAGAAAATCGAGGGTGTTCTTAGCTATGTTTCATGAAAATCGGTTCAAAATTATCAGCTCATTTGTAGTTTAAATAATCGTCGCATCGGGGGTTTTTTATATTATCTATTTTACTTATAACTATAGCAGAATGATTTTGCAAAGATATACTCTACTACACATACATACGTACACACACAAACATACTAACATATTATGCAGGAGTTGAATTAATATAAATTCTATAGTGATCCACTCAAAGTTTACTTAAAGTTATTATTTACTAACAAGTGTGTAGAGACAAAACGGAAACCAATCGGCACAAATATATCTGAAAACAATGGACTAAAAATAGCTAATACGGAGAATTTGAGTATTCATTCATAACAAACATTAAAATAAGGAAATCACTTTAGATGTGACCATTGGCGACAACACAATTTATTCACAATGTACTGTGGAATTAAACATCGCTTCATACTTACTAAAGTGGCTGGTCTTATGCAAATAGTCTTCATAAATTCCCTTATAAAACTTTCAGAGACTTCTCTCTGCTGACTCAGAGAGAGATGATGTGATGAGGAAAACGAAACCCACAAAAGAGTGGTTTGAGAAGTCTAAGGAAAGGGTCAACTAAAGCTGTTGTTGGAAGGAGAAAGGTGAGTATATATTGGAACTTGGCCTCATCACTGTTACTTCTGCAATTCAGGATCTACAGTAGTAGTGTTCAACGACGATGCTGAAGTTCTACCTTGGGCTAGTAAGAAAGCGGCGATAAAGGTAGATAAGTACTCATATACACATTGTTTTTATCAACGAATTTGTACAGTGTCGTTCGTAAGTCCAGAATCAAGCTCAATAAATGCACACATTATTTTTTTTGTGAGAAAAAGTTCGTTGGTCACACAACTTTCGGAACACAAGCCGGAGCTTTTCCCACTGGGCTATCACGACCAGCCACCTGAGGATCTAAAAATCAGCTCACCTCGGGCGGCATCCACGCATAGGTCCCGGCGGCAGACATCCTGGTGGTCTTGTACACCTCCCTGGCGAGCCCGAAGTCCGTAATCTTGAGGGTTTTGTTCTCGAGCGTGTCGTCCGGCAGGATGGTCTCGCTTAGAAGAACTGGAATGAGAGGTGACATCTTGAGTACCTATAAAACTTTCATTAGCTTCGGAAGAACATTGGGACTTTTCGAATCAAATTAGAATTTAGAAAAATGTTAATGAGTTTGAAAGTACTGGTAGTAAAAGACGGACGAATTATTAATAAAAATTGGCAAAAATCATAATGAAGTAGTTTTAGCACACTTTAATAGCGTATATCTTTGTATTTATTTAATATTTTTGAGATATTAATTCACGATGATATGTTAAAGAAGAATGGGTACTTTATATACCAAATTCAATAATAGTCATCATCCCCTTTGGCTTCTATAATACACGAATAATTATAAATTCGCATTATTTCATACAACCATGTTCGATACACGAAGATTTATTGTCAAGTAAAAATCGAACATAGACGTTGACACCTCAATCGTGTATAGTACAAAGGCAGAAGAAATAACGATAATGACTGTACAACCTAATGACATAATGGACTCGGCTACTATTTCCCTAATTACTCCAATTCCAACGAATGTTACAAACAAACACATATTGTAAGTAACAGTAGACGCAAAAGGTTAATAAATCGATCCCGAGCGTTATTTAGGTCGTCTCGCCGGGTTTTAGAGAAATAAAGCCGAATATAGATGGGCGGAGGGCCAAACGAGACGCGTTTAAAGTTCACTATTAGAAGGGGTGTGAAAGGTTAATGGTTTTATTATTAAATACATCGACTGCATTTTTAAGAATCTGAAGGTGGATCTGAAAAATATGTACACAATAAATAAAAAAATACCACCATAAGGTGGAAGTTGTGGTTAGCTAAATGGAGGTGACTCTGACTTCGACATAAAAAAGTCGCTGACGAAAGAACAATGTGCGCAAATCTGTCTTCTGAGATTGCAAGTGTTATAAAAACAGGAAACATTACCTAAAGACATTCCGAGCTGATCATTTTAGTATGAAGAATGACGGTCCTTATTCATTAACAGTTTCAAAATAAACTCGTCACAATTTGGATATATATAATATAATACGAGATTAAAAAATGTTAACGAACGCGATTGTCTCTTCGATTGCGAAAAAGCATTAATCAGAGATATCTTTGGGAGCCTTTCACCGGGGCGGCGAGATAAGAATACTACGCGACGGAAATTAATCAAAATTAACGATAATTGCACCATCAGTGTGGACCCGCCAATTAATATATCGATTCTTGTAAATACTGTTCAAAATCTTTATTAACGTGACCTCTATGCCAAACAGAAGTTGAGCCGTCATAATGATATTTACATTGACAATTAATGAACAGTTGAATCCGCTGAAGCTTTAACATGAAATTAGGAACCTTAGTGCTTTTAGCCAAAAGAGATAGCCAGTATACCCAGGAGTAGACCGTATTACGCTATGAATAAACTTCTTTATTAACGAAGACCACGAAGACTTCTTTCTACAATGACTTAACTTTTAACACCTATACAGGTTGAAACAGAAAGGCTATACTTTTTTTCTCAAAACTTGACTTTGTGATTCTATAAATATCAGCTCTGGAGGAAACTTGGAAAACAAAAGGTGTTACAGGGATACAGCTGTTGACAGATTTCATAAGTCTACAAAACCTTTAGTACTTCAATTGTTCCACAAATCCGATAGTTTTAGATTTGCAAAGTTAAGTTGCAAAAAAATAGTATACCCTTTCTGTTTCACCTAGTAGAAGAGATGTGATTCGTGAAGGATGCTCACATTACATATCATGGTTGAATATCGTGATACAAATGTACAAGCGGGCTATAAAAGGTGGAACACCCAAGCATCGACATAGGCCTAAGCTTATGGCTAACATGAGCAGTTAACAAAACAACGAAATTCTTCTAGTCGTACTAAAAAAGTTTGTCTCCGAATAATCGTCTCCCAGCAACTGAGCCGATCACGAACTCGGGTACCACAGTGGAAGTAGGCACGACCTTCGCCTAAACCGCAGCGTGTTTCCCATACCGTACGGTAGGTACCGGTGACGTGACCAGCAACATAAACCTCTTTACGAGCGCCACGTACTGGCGGCTCATTGAAAATTGAGACCTCAGTCTGCGTGGCTGCATTAACATTGTATGCCGGCCGGGCAGGAAGAAAAAGATATATTGAGACAAGTAATTTATGGATTTACTGCCTTGTTCAATAAGATAAGCCTATAAAATTGAGATGTGTGAGGCGTGGCCAAAAGGTAAACGTAATATAAATAAATCAGAAGCCGAGTAGATTTGGTATCAAGTTCAAGTTCAATGTCTCCGTCGTCGGTTTTCTTTATACGTAACGAAAGCCCAAGGCACAACCCAAGTCAATACTAAAGCATATAATTAGCTAGAGCCGATTATCAGAGGAATATATTTTACAATTTATGAAAATTAATGAACTCGTGAGTCTTGAATAATATTTATAATTGCAGTTACTATTATAAGTACTTTGCCAAATTAGTGTAAACATAAATTGCTTATACGCCTCTTATAAAAATATACGAAGCGAGGCGCCTCGACTCGTACATGTAACCTTATAAGACTTCAAACACGTCTTAATAGAAAAATCAATGAAGCAAACAGGCTACATTATAAGTGCGAAATTTTGTATGTTTAGATGTTTGTTACTCAATCAGGCAAAAACGGCTGCACAAGTTTGGATGAAATTTGGCACACAGATAGTTTGTAACTTGGATCAAGACATGATAATTAACTTAAGTACAAGCGGACAAAGTCGCAGGCAGAAGCTAGTGTTGAATAAATGTCACCGATCCCGTCCATTGCAAGATATATGGCTCCCGCTACAGCCACGCCACGCCCTCTGGCCGGCCTTAACGACCAAGCGATACGAAATCATTATAACCCGCGTTTCATAATGTGAGTTGCATCGTCAGTTAATTGCTGATCGCTCCCTTCTTGTGTACCATGGATTGCAAGATCATTCAATGTCCTTTTTATGAAATATAATGTTGATTTTAATCAACGTAACTGACATAGCCAATTGACAACAGATAACATATTATGGGCTGGCTCGACCAGTGTAGGTAGTACCACCCGCTCATAGGAGATCGGCGTAAAGGAGGTATTATAGCTTCGTCTCGTCCGATGACTGAGGGAGCCGAAAGTCCATCCCTCTTTCCTTCCCCTACCTCAGTACCACTCCCCTTCAGGCCCGCAACTTGCGGGCAATGACTTTTAAATTGCTAGCATCTATAAGTTACAGTATCTACTCAACATCAGGAGAGTCGTACGCTTTTTTGCAGACTTTTAAATAAAAAATCCAAAATAATATGGTATAATCAAGAATTATATCTACAGCTTTCTATTTACTTAGCGATATTATATTATATTTTGTTGCAAGTCAGACAAGTTATAATTACAAATAGGGATAGATGCTGCTAGACTGTTCTTTATAAACACAATACAGATTGTTTTTGTCTCATAATTATCAAAAGAAACACCGCGAAGGTGACTCTTTAAACGAGTAAAATCGGGCGAAAATATTATTCATGCTTCCAAACAATTGCTGTCACACACAGTCGTTACTTCATCGGAATAATGTATCAACCTTAATTATCACAGCACTTATACTGGTAAGGGACGATAATGCGAAGATGAATATACCAACGAAACCATAAAGCGCCGCATAAATTCATATGTCCATCAATATTGCACAAAGGGACAGGCTTGTCATGCAGCGACTCACGACCGATTGTGAGGCGTAATGACGATTAACGGCGCAATTTTGATCGGCAATTTGTGAAAATATCGACAGCATCAAAGGATAACTTTTGTCGTCTTATTTAAATAAACTCTTCTACTTTACGTTTTTTTTACTCATTTCACTCTTTCCGTACCTATATGCATCTTCTTTCAACCAGGACGTAGTGCGGCATACAGTTTCAGGAAAGAAATCAGCTTGTGAATCATGATTATTACTAAGATAACAACTTAAAACTTTCGAATCGATCAATCTTCCCGGACTCCCCACCGGTTTTACGGCTATAGAATAATCAATAGCCGTAAAACTAACCTGACCTCACTGATGTCATCGCGTCATTCCCGAGAATCAGTTTCACCAAATTAATATCACCGAGCGCGAGCCGTGTGCGCACGCAACCCGGGCCCTTATTACGTTAGCTACTTAAAACGCAATAGAAAAGCTTTCAAACGCTCGCGTTCAAACGTTTGAAAGCTAATTCGCGTTTGATAGCTAATTCGCGTTTGCACGCTCGCGTTTAAAAGCTAATTCGCGTTTGAACGCTCGCGTTTAAAAGCTAATTCGGGTTTGAAAGCTTGCTTTCAAAAACGCGAGCGTTTGCTTTTCTATTGCGTTTTAAGTAGCTAACGTAATAAGGGCCCCGCTCGCGTCATATGAATTATTCAGCCGACGGACACGCGGGAAGTAAAGACCAACAGGATATAGATCCGGTTCCTCTCTAGCTCTCGGAAGATGGGATTCCGCCATGACATTCGAAAAATAGAAAGAGGAAAATGTTACTGCTGAAGATAAAGGTCTACGTACAAATGTATACATTAAATTTTTCAGGTAATTTTGCGCAGACGCAAAGCAAGAAGTCCTCTACAAATGTGAACGAAACTTATTTTGAGACAGACGACGAGGTATGCAAAGATATACAATTAGAGGTAGACACATTTAGATGGAGCCGTCTAGAGACACCTGTATGTCGTAAATAAAACTGTTATGTCTGGAAATTGAGAACGCAAACGGAAATTTTACATAAGTTTAGCGCTTACCCCTTCGAATAATACAAAAGATATTTTTGAAGAATATAAGGAAAATGTTATGTTTCATAAGTAGTTAGAAGCTAATGAAAAACAATTTGGTATATTTATGTGGAAATGTGCCAGGTCCTGTATATCACCAAAATAAAATGTTAATTAAATAATTTGTAGTATATAAATCCTTATTATACTTCCTAAGTACAAAATTATAACATTGTTTGGCTAGCTCAAACGATCACCCAAGTATCAAGCAAGATAAAGAAATCAGGAGCATTATCGAAATAAAAAAATAATGAACATACAAAGTACATCGAACCGGTAACTAGGCCATTATATTTTTTTTACGCTATATCAATACCCGTATTGATTCTGTACACGTGAACAGCGGCATCGGGTCTTACGAATGGAGTTTGAATACATAATGTGTTCGTTTCGTCCGCAGCGAATACAAAAGTGGTTAACCAGTAACGACAAATAATGTCGTTATAGGTCTACCAGAATCTCATGGCAAATGGGGAAATAAAAATTTGTTGTGTGCAATACTGGGGAAATTGGATTAAACGATCTTGATACTGTTTAAGTTTTATTTATATCTTTAGTCATTAATTAACATGAAGTATACTAGGTATGTGTATGAAGAATGTTGTTATACATCGGGTTCTTAACATAGGAAAATATGACAAAGAAAATAAATCCAATCATATATTACTTTATGTACTAATTTATTATAATGTTACGTACACGTACAGGGGTAGGTACAATTAATGCCGTTAAACGTGTAAAAAGGGTTTATTTCGCTCTCCACAAACTCGACAAATACACAGCACTACACTAGTTACACACAACAAGCACCGTTCCGAATCAATTAGCAGACTCGCAGTATTCCAATATTATCGCTCAGGTCACTGGTATATTGCTCTTCGTTCGCTTACTTTAGTTCCGTACACTGTCGCTTCCAAGAAGTAACTAACTCGCTGCCCGTCGTCGACTTCTTATATATCGAATAAAGATGCGAGCTGGTGTTTTCCTGAACATTCTCGGAGGTATGTAAGTAATAATAATCGCAATCGAACGATCCCGAGACTCATTGTTGGCTTTCCTTTGTATTCGTTCGCGAGTAGGTATTCGCCGCCGTCGCGCCGATAACGCAAAGGCGTTCACCTTATACCTACAATCTCGAACATTCAATTTTTGAGACCTTTCATAATTAATCGATGGAGTACATCTAGACTAACAATGCGTTTTTGTATAAAGCTGATAAAATAAGGATCCTTCGAGATATTTGACCAAATAGTTTCTAGGTCGCAACAATAATATCGGTTAAAAGTTAATAACTCATTCAGAACTAGAAAATGATTCCAAGAACTCCACTTGCATTTCTTGTTCTTCATCAGATGATGAAGATAAAGAGGTATTTATTATAAATCGCTCTTCCAGCATTTCAATTATTTTATCTTTCTCGAAGAAATCGTTTTCAGTTTTCTTTACATGTTCACAACATTTTCGCCAATCCTCTGCACCGATTTGTGAGAAAGCTTCTTCTGTTAATAATTTAATGTCACTTGCAGGCCTATTAACATTTTTATCAGCAACTTTTTGCTTCATTATACCCCAAATCATTTCTATAGGATTCAATGTGCAATGATAAGGTGGGAGCCTTAAAACTTCGTGACCGTGCGATTTTAATACTTCATCTATCTCATATAAGGGCGCAGACATGTTTTGTTTCACTACTTCAAGTAGTTGACATTTACGCCAAAGATCATCATAATGTACATCATTTGCACGAAGCCATTCTTTTATATCAGCGATACGATTGGCTTGTGTGGGCGGTTTGTTCAAACGTACGGAATGATAACTAGCATTGTCCATAACGATTAGTGAAGGTCTTGTCAAATTTGGAATTAGCTTCTCTGTCACCCATTTTGTAAAATTGTCCTTATTCATGTCGTGGTGATAGTCAGCAGATACACTTGTTGACCTGTACACCAGACAACAATTTGGTACAAAGCCATTTTCTCCACCAGCGTTTACAATAATCCACCTCGTTCCAAGTGATATGCTTTTAGATGGACCTGCAATATCTTTGCTTTGCCAGCACTTGTTCACAGAACATGAACCATGAATATAAGTTTCATCTAAATAAATTACATCCAATTTATTTTGCTCTTCAGCTTCGCGGTTTTCCTTTATACGCTTCAAAAACTTATATCTTTGAAGTTTTATGTCATCTCTCTCCATCAAAATGATCCTTTTTGATTGGCATTTAACATATTCAAAACCTATCTCCTTAAGTATAAGTCTGTAAAAAATAATAAAATTTATCATGTTACTGAAACGATAGCTTAGCCAATCATCAACATCAACATCAGTCTATATACGTCCCACTGCAGGACACAAGCCTCATCTTACGAGTGAGAAGGATTATTACTTAATATTTTTCTTACCTCAAAGATTCTCTCCCACCGTTGAAATCAATTTCTTGTCGAAGAATTTGTAACAGTTTCATTACTGTTGGAATTTCCTTCCGAACTGTATAGAATTCATTTACTTTATTCTTTATCAACTGTAAATCGAAACTGTCCAAGTTGATTTTCTTCTTCCCCCCTCTCCTCTTTTTACCAGGCGTGGAAAATACACCATCGTTCGATGTGCCCTCACCTATGATTCGCCGTATAGTAGTACTGGAAACCCCTATAAAGAAGCTATAATTAAGTAAGAAAAATATAAAATAAACTAAAAGTATCAAAACAACTCAGTCCAACTTACCGGTCAACTCTACGACGCGCTTTAAAATCAAAGATTGAGTTTGATTTACGCCTTCTTCTTCCCTTATTTTACGATACACATTGAAAACAATATTTCTCGCTTGAGATCGAAGTGGCTTTTTCGACATTTTCACAAAAACAATAAATTGCCAAGAAGATATCACAAAATCTCAACA
The DNA here is from genome assembly GCA_905147325.1 of Notodonta dromedarius. Lineage (NCBI taxonomy): Eukaryota > Metazoa > Arthropoda > Insecta > Lepidoptera > Notodontidae > Notodonta > Notodonta dromedarius. Next base: position 10,081,836 of record LR990174.1, read on the forward strand.
GCGGTTGACAAACCTTGTACTTTGATTTGGCAGGTGACAATGGACATTGCCATATGAAAGTCACATTTTTTTTATATTTTTTAATGCCATGAGATTCTGGTAGACCTATACTACAAAGAAGTGCTAATTAATATTTTTTCAAATGTTGCGTACAATGTTAGTCAAAGGTTTGCTGTAACTATTCATGCGCCAAGAATTGCACAAATAGACTAGAAAAATACGCTATTATCGTCTGATAATATGAATATAGGTGGATCAAATCGGAATAAATACCTATTTTTTATTATTTCGAAATTTTAATAAACTGATTCTGAATCAGCAATTTACTAGGTAAACAATATTCTTGGAAAATATACAAGAAAGCCATACAATATCTCTTGTTCTACTTGTATATAATCTAATAAAACTGAAGATCTCAAGCACGAGCTGCAGCCGTGACCTTTATATCGAAGATGAAGACTGTTAGAAGAGGCTCTTCCTACTGAGTTGACCAATATATGAAATAGTCCATCATATAATAGTCATCGTAACTTTGTATGTACTGGATTAAAATGCATAAAATCATAACTTCGATTTCTGTTTGTTTTTTCCTTAACTTCCATTCATATCTAGTTTGAAACGAACAAATTCCGATCGAACAACTGAACGATATTTTCCACTAAACTGAACGCACAAAACTCAAAAATTTATGCCAAGAAAATTAATTGAATTTATACGCTATTTATCATCCTTAGAGCGAACGCAGGCGTATAGACGTCTAAGTTTCAGAATCTATTCCAAGCATAACCCCTAAAACATCTACCCTAAGGCGACGGGTTCGGGCGAAAATGTACGTTAACCCTGCCATTTACATAGGGGGTGAGAGGGAGCATTGTTTGTGTATCACCTTCTATATGTTGCGGAAATTTTATGTACCAAAAGGGGTAGATAATATGGAAATCGGCTCGTGTCAGGGATGTTTGGAGTCAAATTGAGCGGGAGATGAAAGAATAAAATTGTTTTTTGAAACCTTCGTCGGGTTCGCAACATTGGTGATACATTCATTAATTTTAAGCTTGCTATTATGGTGACAGTCCACTTAGCTGAGCTGTGAAGCGGGCCTGCCCGCTACGATCAATAGGATAGCATTATTTTTCAGCTTCCTCAGGCTTATCTCAAATTGACAAGTATAAGCAAGCGATCCTATTGGTCGAAGCGGGCTGGCTCACTTTACAGAACAGGCAAGTGGACGTTCACCCTTCAATTTTAAACAATATCAGAAATAAGGCCACAACTTTCTTTGAAAATTCCTAAAGTTTTCGTCATGAAAAAGGCTTCTTGGCGCAAAGTTCCGAGGACAAATCTTGGTAATTTTCTTCTGAAATTTCTTAAAGAAGCAAGTTGTTGCAAAATTTTATGAAAAGAATTTGTAGGTCTTCTACTAAAGTCAATTTAGGGAAATTGAATCCATATTTTCTTAATACGACGGCACAGCCTGGAAGATCTACTACCGAATATAGTCTAGATAGTAGATTCAGTAACTTTATTGAAGCTAAAACTGCCAAACTTTACGGTTCGTATAAGAAATGCAGGTGCTGCTAATTGGTCAACAATCTACCAACGTTCCTTTATTGCATAAATCTTTTACCTGCATCTTTTCGTATATTATTGAGTCATCTCAGTGGCAAACGATTTTGACCGGATGCCTTGGGAATTTTTGAGAAGAAAATATTTGTTATGACATGAGCACGCGTACACTGCTGGACTCAGATGTCATCAGTGCTTGAAAAGGTGTCTTCTTTCTACATTTACCACGATCGTAGGTCATAAAAAATCTTGATATAATTCCAATTTCTTATGCCTTTTAGCAACTACATTAGCAAATTATTTGGTATAGCGTCTACCAACACGTAACCAAACCCGTCTGGGCACACCGAAAATATTTTTATTGCATACATTACTGCCGCAGACTTTTACGATCGCATTTGCGTTTGCCAAATTCATACGCGATACCGACTGCCCTTACTTATTTCTCGACTTGTTCCTGAATAAATATGGAGTTATTTGAATATATTGCAGAATATATGCGGGTATTCGCATGCGTTATTTGTAATCTAATGTTATAATTACATATATAACCTAGATCGAGTAGAATAGTTCGTTCTGGTGCAAGAGGGTAAAAATTTGAGCCATAATAGCATTTGATGTGGTATGAGATCCAAAAATGAAACTTTGTTTTTCTAAAAAATAAAATATAGGCGAGTTAAAGGTTAAAGAAATAATGCTTGCTTATTGCAGATTAATTCCCAATCCCAATGCTACTATGTTACATTACAATGTTCTTTAAAATTTTACTCATTTTCTATTTTCTGGAAACTGGATAGAACAACAGCACACATTTAATATGCACAAGAGCACACATTTAATATGCACTCTATCAGACCTTCGAGACCTAGATACAGGTTAAAATTTCATAAATTCTATGTAGAAACTCCAAATGGATAGGGCTGTGGTAGAAGTAAAATGTTTTAGCACTCCTCCATTAAAGTAAAAGGTATTTTAATGTCTCTGCCGTATAAAATGTGAATGCTGTTTAAAAATGCAAAGTGAATTCGCTATTTTATAACGTTTAAAAATTTTGCACGACACCAGTACTATAGTCTCAAACTAAGGTCGGTTTCCTCTTTTTGACCATCATTAGGATAATCTTTGAAGTCTATGTTAACGTAGGTAGCATATGACTAAGGTCTAGGTCCAGGAATGACAGCAAAGTACTAACCGGGTTATAACTTTCTTACGACCATAAAAGCCCTTATCTTCTTGACCCACATTTTTGTATCCCTCAAAAACAATAAATATTACGAGCCTATTCCCAAACGGCGTCATATAAAACAGCCGTTCACAAGTTATGGTGATGGAAGTTTTTACACGTTCACTACGCACTTTATAAATTCACTGTGGCTATAGCTTTGTGGGGCGTCAGGGGTTGTTTTGATCGTGTTGACAAACGACTTCCGGGAATAGAACTTGCTTACGATAACGTTATTGGTGGGTGTGATCTATAGGGTTTATTTTTTAATTTATTTTCGTGTCCCAGTTAAATGTATCGACGATTGGAATGATATCTAAATCCTCGTTTTTTTTTATTCATCTTTCATCTCGAGTAAATATTATACTTTGTGGTTTTGGTACAATGTGGATTGAGGATTCTAACATACAGTAAAATAACAAAACGAAGTGTCTAAACCAAGGGCTACAACTATATCAAATCAATTATTAGAGCTTTTTAGGGTTCCGGACCTTAAAAGGCAAAACCGGAACCCTTATAGGATCACTTTGTTGTCCGTCTGTCTGTCTGTCTGTCTGTCTGTCTGTCTGTCTGTCTGTCAAGACCTTTTTTCTCAGAAACGGGTAGAGTTATCAAGTTGAAATTAATACCAAATATCAAATGCCATGGTCCCTTGTAGGTGTAAAAAAATTACGCTTCTAAGTCAACGCAATCAAAAGATACGGTGATTTATGTCACATATTTTGATACTTTTCGCAAATTCACCTATCAATACAAAGGAATCAACGCACAGCCCAAACCGCTGGTGTTAGAATCATGAAATTTTGACAGTAGGTACCTTATATACCGCAAGTATCCACTAAGAAAGGATTTTGGAAAATTCCACCCCTAAGTGCATAAAATAGGGGGTTAAAGTTTGTATAGGGTAAAAAAAATAAATGAACCTAGAGACATGAAAATAAGTATTGAGGCTACTTATTACAAATAAAAAATATTAATTTCAGCGTTTTGTAAAATTCCTCCCCTAAGTGTGTGAAATAAGGGTTTGTATTGTAGTTTGTATTCAGTTTGGTTGCAGTTTGTATTGGGTTCCCGAATTTGTTTGAGCATTTTTGGGAAGTTTAAGCTATTTATTATTAAAATATCTTGCCGGTATCGATATTGGAATCCAGGAATTGAAAAACTATCTAAAATCATAATAAAATGTTGGACGGAACCCTCAGGGCGCGAGTTCTACTCGCACTTGTCCGGTTTTTCTTAACTAATGCGGTTGCATTAGTTAGGAACTAGTTACTTCCGCTAGGAGACGACAATGATAGAATGGGGTTAGTTTATTCAACCAAAACATAATATGAGTGTAACGTTAATTATAACCGAGAATGTGACATTTCAAAACCACGTTAGGTGTGTTGAACAAAAATGAGTGGAGACGAGACGTTCTTCAATTAAGCAGACCGAGTGGATCCTTGTGGTAACGAGCTCTAGGTACCAGTCTGGTATGGAATCGAGGGTTTTGTTCGCGAAATTAGTTGTGACAGAGCAAGTTTCAGAAATGCGGCGTTAAAATAGAGACGACAACACAAATTTGTGTAAATGTTTCACCAGTGAATACGAGGAGCAAGGGATTGAAGAGGGTAGTTATAGTTTATTGTTCTTTTTAAATGAATTAAGTTTCTTCAACAATAGCGTGCGTGATGTATCAGAATTTAATTAACATAACATTCATTAAATCATTTGGCATGAGAGATAAGACCAGGCTATTGTAACTTAACGTAACCGGTTAAACTCGCATGTCATAACTATATATAGACTTCTCAAAGCTGTCGATGCGGCATAGAGAAATAATAAATAAGATCTAAGCATCCAATAAAACCGCTTACATTATTTACGAACCTGAATACAATATTAATAAAAACAAAGTCTCATAACATATTACATACAAATAAATATTGAATACAGATTTATCAGACCATATAAATCAAAGTGAAACTAGCACCACTGGTCTTTACGCCACACAAGTCGTACCTAGATACCGATTAGAAACAGTTCCGTCTCGCGACAGTACATGTCAGTCATCATTTGATGTTTTTTTACAAGGAGGCCGATCTACTGAGACTATCTTAGACAGGGCAAAATCATTAATCACAGTCGAAGTTTGCATATTAAAAACCCACAAAGTATTTAAAGTACCTGTCCAACGTTTGTTTTAAAGCATTAAAGCATTGAAGCAGGGCCACTTTTCAAATGTAGATTAATGAATGACAAATGCTTTGGAGAAAATAACGGTAAAAGTTTGCAAGCCTTTGTAAGGAAGGTGATATTTCAGACATTGTGCAGAATTAGATTTGCCTGATTTTAATTAAGTTTGTTGCAAGATATAATTCCCTGATGTATTGACCTTGGAAGACAGATTGTATTTACATCCTAATAGCTAGCTAGTCGTTCATACAGTTTCCAACATTACGTGGGTCTCAACTAGATATGAATCGCAAGAGTCCGAAAGTGAAAATGATTTTGATAACTAGATCAAGTCAAATGAAAATTGAAAGATGACATGAGATCAAAAGAGAACATAAGCGTTAATTGATGACACTTTCAGAAAATTTAGTATAAACAGGTCAACTAATGAAAATAAAATTTAAAACAGGCAAACGTAGACGATTGTAAATAATTAAATATGTATGGAAGTTGTAAAAAAAATTGTAATAAAATACCAGTTTGGAATGATTGATGAATACCTATAGATGTCAATTTTGTATATTTACATGTTGCGGCGATGTCTGAGACAATAAAGACGTGTTTAAGGAATATATAAGAGGCACTCGATGCATTGGAATAACTACTAATAACATTATCGTTTGTCATTCGAGAGATTGAGGTAAAGCTGTGATGCTGATGCTGAGGGTTTTCGGAAACAATGCGTTTGGTTTTAACTTTAGACTGAGTGCTACTATGGTTATTGGTTATCTATCTGTCATTGCAAATATTAAACTACGATTGTAGACATTATCCCAGATTTTGTAACTTGACACTACAAACGTTAGGAAATTATATTCGCCTCCAATGAGCAACTATACCCACCCTTCAATGTATTTTAAACCTTTTAATTTTAGTTTCAGGTTGTTTGCCCAAACATAATCCCACGTGTCCCAATTCCGTTGAATTATTCAGCATACCAATAACCGTAGGCATTGTTTATCAAAAAATGAAGTAACTGCTCGCGGTTGCGCTGGCGCCTGTAACTGTCGGACCACCCACGCAACGAATAGCAATAATGCAGCAATGTAAAGCCATGTCTGTGAGTTGAGCTTTATGATCGAGAATTACAATGGAAAGTAGTTGTTTGCAAACAATACATCTTAAAACGGTTTTAACAACTTTTTTACGCGTGTCTACTTTCTACTAGTTAATGTTTTGAAGAGTTTAGAGGGGGATTCTTTAGCTTGTAACTAAATGTAATTGACAAATATTGAGAAGCATAAAATAACAGCTCGGACAAAAGTTGACAAAGGGAGAAACCAGACATATATGGTTCGGTTGACTAGGAAGGTGGCCTAGGCACGCTGAACCAGACTAGCAAGGGACCTGAACTAATGGCATGAAAAAGAAACCTATACCCAGCAAAGGGTCAACACAGGCTGAAAAAAGAAGATATTATGGTTTGTGATTGTGATAAATGTATAAGACAATTTGAATTCAGCTCTACCGCATTAGTCCTTACTACATAAACGGCTAAACTTTACCAGAATATCCATAATTCAGAAGACTGATAAAACGTTTAGCATCGCAAAAAATATCTCCAATCCATTACAGCCTTTTAAAGACTAAAATACACAAATAGGTGTTTCAACACATCATAACGGTAAATACGCCATAAACGGGTGGGACCGGGCGCAATAATAAGCTCGCAGATAGTTGTAATGTCGTATTTATATAATCTGGCGCCAACGCGGTGACAGATAAACAGGCTACTGTCCATCGGTCGTTGGTGCAGTTGGAAACAGTAACTGGTTATTTGATTGTCCATTGCAGTTTGTAAACCCCATATTGCAGATAGTCACAAGGAAATACATGGCTTGGAAGAAAATTATTGAATCGCCGTCAACACTGGGATATTTTGGAATCGGAATGAATGCAAGTAACTCGAAGTCAGGTTGTAAACTCTACCACCGCTACCGGTATGTACTTAAAGATTATCCCAAGACTTCGTATATGTCATTTTAGTCAAATGCAAAAGGGGTTTGATTTGATCACATTATCAAGAAAGCATAGGAGAATATAAGCAATAGGATCTGGTTGGAAAGAAAGATAAGCAAAATTTTCCACAACTATGCTAAGTCCCTATTATAAACACATACACCCCGCAATAGTGTTTTCTACCGACGATAGCATACTTGGTCGTCATCATAAGTTTTAAAATTGTAGTACCCTAGTCTCTTCAACAAATTCGGACGTAACGGTATGAAGTGTACATTGTGGTAGTTCTGCTTTTCTTTAACTAAATGTGTTTTAGAAATGGTTTTTAACCTGAGTAAACTAGATGTGTGCTAAAAAAATCCGTAAATGTAGTAGGTATATTCATTTGGAATTGTTCTATCTTGAAATAAGATTAGAATTCTGAGATCGCCCTAAACTCATAATGTAACCAATAAATACAAGGGTTGCTAACTTGCTACAAAATGTTATAATAATATGATGTACATCACTAAACTCCCAAAAATAATGATGATGGGGCAATATAATAATACTGCAAAAATAAATCAAACTAAATCCAAGCTGCAAAATCTCTGAAAGGAATATAAAATGGAAATCAGCTCTTAATGCACACTTTAACCTTTTATGTTGCGTACATAAATACCGTCGCCTTTATACAACAACACTGCTAATATCCTCGCGAGGACTGCGTGTAAGAGTTTTCACATCATCCAATCCGATATATCGGAGGAATAAAAACAGCTGTGTTCATTGATTCACAATTGAATGTAAGAGAAGTTTGATGCTACTACACGAAAGTGACGAGTCAAGACTATACTATACTAGGCCAAAATAACCTACAAAACGGTGCTAAAATCTTACTATTTAGAGGTTTATGTAACCGAACAACAGGTTTTACTGTCCTCGTTACATTCGCTCCACACAGCCTAATCTGATTTAGTACATTACGCCTCCGATATCGGATCGGAGAGTGCAAAGACGCTCTGGAGAGGAATCTAAATAGATTCACGTAGGTAAGGAAAAAATGCCGTTTACGTACTCAAACCAAGATGTTTAGTTCTACGAAACGGTACAAGAATAACGCAAGATCAATGTTCTTTAAATGAGACTCAGCCGTGTTAATGGTGGATATGTTTTCTTAACAAAGTTGTATGATAATTTAGTTTGTTACACTGCGGGAGTATAATTTAGCCCTGATGTTAACTTTTTAGGACTTAGAACCAAGACTCTATATATTATTACGAGGCGATTAGGAGAGCTTACACCATGAACTGGGGATAGATAAACTAACGGGTCTCGTCTTTTGCGTCTGTAAGTAGTTATTTTGTATAATAAAGTATGCCCATTCTCAATCGTTCCCAATAAGGTAATAAATCTGAATCGCCGCTGTCTGTCACACTTCCACCACATCATTAGACATTCCGTGTATAGCCGCATCCACATCGTAAAATGTTAATACTGTTTAATTGGCAAATGATCATCAGTTAGCCCATCTATAATCGCCATAAATAGTTGATGGACGAAAGCTTGTCACCGACATGCAAAAACCTATAATCAAGACTTCCATACGATTACATGAAACCGGATTTTATTCGCATTACGTTAGAATTCAAGATTATATGGCATTATAAGATAGTTTAACACATTATTGAGTACCTTGTTGAGTTAATGGTTCTACTGGTTTATCAGATGAAACCAAAATCAGATTTATCTTAATTGTTCCCGTTGTAATTAATCTTAAGTTTCATTTCGTTACTGGCTGAAGCAATTTAGAAGCTCCCAGCAATTACTTTGATATTAAGTCTAGCGGGCTATTTTTATTACATTTTAAAATTAACTGGCAATGCGACTTACTCTTATCTCTTTTCAGAATGGCCAGTGTGGCCACTATTGGCCCCACATATATACCATCACTTCACCAATAAGTATGCTCCAAGATTTTAACTACAACGAAAATAGGTAGGTAGTCACAATAAAGATTTTTAAAGCATTGACTAAGTTGATTATGAACTACACAAATTATCCGAAAAAGTATCCTAAAACCTCACAACATAAGGATGAGGTTACAGAGATGCTCATCATTAATTCTTATACGTAGAAATAGAGGAGTTAAGGCTAAAGCGCCCATCTAGCCGGCGAAGTTCAAATTTTTTGAGGTTTTTTAGAATTTTTTCAAAATCTCACAATAATAAAAGGCACATTTTGTAATTCGCGAAAAAGACCGTGTGCAGTGCATTTATTAATATATCCAACTTACTCTAAAACATTTCAAGAACGACAGCTATACAGATAATCTGGCAATTTTTGTATATTTCGTGATTTACTAGTATCATATCCACCGTGATAATATTTAGAGTAAAATAAATGTATTTATAAACGCATTGCATACTGTGTTTGTCGCAAATCACAAATGTTTTCAGATTTTGGATAAACTATAAAAATAGTCGAAAATTTTGAATTTCGCGGGCTAGACAGGCGCCATCACCTTAAGAAGAGCAAACTCTAAAGTACTTGAGATGCAAAGTGAGGGTAGATTTATTATTCAGCGGGAACCTTTGGTATTCTTTTGCATATTTCAAGCACAAAACTTGACATGCGAAAGCACCTTGATGTGCATTATGAAGAAATAGGCCAAAATTGTAGCGATATCAGGAATATATACATTTTCAAAGAAATGTGCGCAAAAGACGGTAACAGAGCTAAGTTGTAGCCAATCGAATACGACATGATATACCCACCTCCACTATACCAACACGGCGGGGGACATTGCTGAGTATGTCAGAATTAAGAGCAATGTCTCATTGAGAGTTCAGCAGTTGGACTCTAGTCACAACGCTAGTTTCAAGGCGTTTGTGGTTAGGGTCCCCACGGACAGGCTGTCAACTTTCATGCAGGAAGACTACTGGCCGAAGGGTGTGGTGTTCAGGCGCTTTCGGGGGAGATTGCCGCCGTCACCACCCATAGTTTAGTTTAGTTATTATTAATATGTATGTTAGTTTATAAGGTATTTATCTATGGGCCTACGATGCCTGAACATAAATAAATAAATAAATAAGGGATGGTTCGCCCAGGGCTGTACCACCCCTCTCACAGAAGTTCGGCGTTAAGAAGCTATTATCGCCGCATTTCATACGATGAGTGAGAAATCCAGAAACCCAACCCCCGCTCCCTTCCCCTATCTATTCCACTCCCCTTCAGGTCAGTAACGTGGGAGCATGCCTTTGGTATTGCAAGCATCTATAGGCTACGGTAACTGTTTAATATCAGTAGGGTCGTACGCTAGTTGGCCGAATTAGCTATATAAAAAAAAAATGAAAAGACGCGGAACCCGTTTCGCACTTGAATTAGCTTGACAAATTGAATGGCGTGGTCGTAGATAAGAGAAAAATGTGTAGAGGTTTTTCGACATCGGCATGTTATAAGAACGTTATTTATAACTAGCTGTGCCCGCGACTTCATCCGCGTGGAATTGAATTGACTAAGTTTCATACAAACTTTCATCCCCTATTTTATGCCCTTGGGGGTAGAATTAATCAAAATCCTTTCTTAGCGGATGCCTGCGTCATAACATCTACCTGCATGCCAAATTTCAGCCCGATCCGTCCAGTGGTTTGGGCTGTGCGTTGATAGATCACTATGTCAGTCAGTCAGTCAGTCACCTTTGCGTTATACCTTTAAACAGGCATGATCTATAAGATTTTCAAAGGGTACAAGAGTTGTAATGCAAGGATCGCGATGAGTTTAAATACGTCCGTGAGGAATTAACTATCTTAAAATTATTCTACACATTTATGTTTTAAGGCAATACATACATAGTACCTACCGCATCTACAAATTATTATGGCGACAGCCAAGTGTAGCGGACTCTCCCACGTACCTTATGGGGCACTCAAATGTTTCGTCAGGTTTTCGTGTAACATAAACAAAGTCCTTAGTAAAGCGAAAACAATCTTAACAAGCATATTCATGGCTCGATTTTGTTTAATGAGTGGTAGTCGTGTCGAAATAACACGCATTCCGTAAAAGTCCCCTTGATGACATGTAGAGTTATTGTATTTTAGAGAATTGTTTACTAATTAGTTTGTAGGGCAAGGTGGGGTTGCTCAACTATGAAGTTTCAAATGAGTGCGGTTAGAAAGTTAACGAAAGATTAACGATACGATTTCGAGGACGCCTTCCAGAGGCTCTACCATTTTGAAAACTGGACTAGTACGTGAATTAGCGTGGCCATTTGAGGTGCCACCTTCGTAGCTCTAAGCTTAGAAAGTTCCAGGTTCGATCCCCATCTTAGCCCTTAAATTATTGATGTGAGCCCACGCCTAACACAACAATTCGCGTAGCTGGAGTTGCTAAAGAGAATGCTAGTAACGTCGAAAATTTATTTCCAGTAATGTTTGAAGAAAATAATGATACAATAACAAAAAAATAGGGAATAAACTTGTTAGTTAGACCGTCCACTATGAAAGGATCGAGGTCATCGGCCACTGAGTGTGGGTCAATCGAAGTCAGAAGAAACTATTTTATGCGAGAAGTTCCAAGGTAGCGGAAAATCTCGACTCTACCGGGTTTTACGCTCTAAAACTTGGCGTATGGGACATGGGTATTTTGATCGATATCATTGACGTAAACATCGATCGACTCATACAGACTTGAGTAGCATTACGAATTCGGTGAAAACCGCTACCTAGTCATTTCGAGCAAAATAAATCTGGCATGAAATATGTTGAAACGAAAGCTTTTAGACACAGTTCGTCCAATGTTACCGAGAACCGTCTACATTATATATTGTTTCCCCTTACCTGAAACAATAAATAAAAGAACATTAGTAATCGGAAGTTTTAGAAATACTTAAAGCAATTGGATTTATCTTGTAATAAACATAAAACTGTTGAAATAACTTTAAAATCAAGTGATTCCGATACTTCATTAGTAATTAGATTTTATAGATTGCCTTTCATGAATTAAAAGATAAGCTATTAAGGCTAAAGCGCCCATCTAGCCCGCGAAGTTCAAATTTTTTGAGTTCTTTTAGAATTGTTTCAAAATCTGACAATAATAAAAGACAAATTTTGTAATTCGCGAAAAAGACCGTGTGCAGTGCATTGATTAATATATCCAACTTACTCTAAAACATTTCAAGAACGACAGCTATCCAGATAATCTGGCATTTTTTGTATATTTAGTGATTTACTAGTATCATATCCACCGTGATAATATTTAGAGTAAAATAAATGTATTGTTGCGACCTAGAAACTATTTGGTCAAATACCTCGAAGGATCCTTATTTTATCAGCTTGATACAAAAACGCATTGTTATTCTAGATGAACCCCATTAAATAATTACGAAGGATCTCTAAAAGTTGAATGTTCGAGACTGTAGGTATGTAGGTATAAAGTGAACGCGTGATCGGCACGACGGCGGCGGCAAATACCTACTCGCGAACGAATACAAAGGGAAGCCGACAATGGGTCTCGAGATCATTCGATTGGGATTATTATTACCTACATACCTACCGAGAATGTTCAGGAAAATACCAGCTCGCATTTTTATTCCGTATATAAGGTGTTGACGACGGGCAGCGAGTTAGTTACTTCTTGGAAGCGACAGTGTACGGAACTTAAGTAAGCGAACGAAGAGTGTTATACCAGTGACCTAGGCGATTATATTGGAATACTGTGTGACTGCTAAGTGATTCGGAACAGTGTTTGTTGTATGTAACTAGTGATAGTGAACTAGTGTAGTACTGTGTATTTGTCAAGTTTGTGGAGAGCGGAATAAACCCTTTATACACGTAGTCGGCATTATTTGTACCTACCCCTTAGTACGTAATAATTGGTGTCAGAAGCGGAATGCCGTTACTACCGCGAGACGAAGAAGGGCGTACTCCACGAACCAGACGTCAAGTGGAGATGGATGCCGCACGTCAACGTAGCCGTGAAGAGGAAGAGCGTCAAGTTGATGTCGGTGTTTCAACGGGAGCTGAGGCAACACCGGCAGGAAGCTCATCGGAAATAAACATGGCAGCGTTGCTGGCCTCCATGCAGCAAATGCTCAAGGCCAATCAAGAGGTTAGCCGGCAGGAGATTAGAGAACTAAGGGAGGCCAATCAAGAGTTCAAAGAGATGATGAAGGCTAATCAAGAGGCAAGTCAGCGAATCATGCAGGCCAACCAAGAGGCTAGCCAGCAGGATTTCAAGGAGATGATGCGGGCCAGTCAAGAGGCCAATCAGCAAGTAATCCAGGCTAGTCAAGAAGCGGTCTTAGGAAAAATCGACGCTGGTATCACTATTTTAGGTGCAAAAGTAAAGACCCTCGAAGACCGCATACATGGGTTAAATGAGGAAGTTAACCATAAGACTGAAACCCTTGAAAACCGCCTGCAGTTGCTTGATAAGCAGGTAAACCTTAAGAATGAGACCTTTGAAAGCCGCTTGGAGGTAATGAATAAGGAAATGTTACGCCTGAAAACTCATGGACCTGTTGCCGTGGCTGCACCGTCATCCACAAAGCTCGATCTTCCGCGCTTTGATGGGACTTCCTCGTGGACAGCATTCAAGTACCAGTTTGAGATACTCGCAGTAGGAAATTCCTGGAGCAGCGAGCAATCCTTTGCGGCCCTGGCGCTGGCTTTACGGGGAGATGCTTTAATGGTTTTGGAAAATCTGCCGCTGGAAGGGAGGACTCTGGAGACGCTCATGGAGGCACTGGATACACGCTACGGTGAGAAACACCTGGAACATGTTTATCGAGCGCAGCTCCACGAGAGGAAACAAAAACCTGGTGAAAGTCTCCAACAATGGGCATTGGAAGTGGAGAGGCTGGTTCGTCGGGCATACTCATCCAAACCAACAATGATCGAGGAGAACCTGCTGGAGCTATTTATAAATGGCATTCGAGAAACAGAAGTCAGGACCTTTGTACGGTTGGGACACCACCAAACCATGAAGAACGCACTGGCTCATGCGCTCGAGGTGGAAGCTGTTCGGCAGGATACGATATTAAATGAGGTCAGAGAGGTTAAGGAGGTTGTGAAAGAGGAAAGGAAGCCTCGGTTTGTCCCAACTTGCTATGGTTGTGGTGGTAAGGGACATATTCGCCTGGAATGTCCTTCGAAGAAGAGAAGGGTCACAGACGAGTCTGAAACCCAAGGTCAAGTTATGGCGCCGACCGTTACCATCACGCAAGTTTGCAATGGGAATAGTCTGATCGTCGAGGCCACCTTGAACGACCAACCTTGCGGCTTAACTGTGGATACAGGAGCATCGCGTACAATTGTGAAACCAGAGCTACTGAAACGCACTATAATGTGGGAAAAGCGATCGCCATCGTGTCGTCTGCAGACAGCCACTGGTCAGCCAGTTTCCATCCTCGGTGAGACAGATGTCAAGTTAAGAATTGGCAACCGGGTATACCGTCAGTCAGTGTTAATTGCAAGTATTACTAATGATTGCATTTTGGGACTGGATTTCTTGAAGAATCAGAAGTGTGTATTGGATGTAGCCAAAGAGGTGCTAAGATTTCCTGATCAAGAAGTCTGTTTACGAGGATCGCGCCCGTGTAATATTTATCGTCAGAGGAAGGAAGTCCGGGAAGAGGTCAAGCTCATAAGGACTCATAGAACTGACGATGAATGGACCGGAGTCAGTATGAAGAAGGCGCAGGAAGCAGATGATGATCTACAACCTATACTGCACTGGAAACGGAGGGGAAACAGGCCCCAATGGAGTGACGTGTCCGCCTATAGTTCAACTACAAAAGGTTATTGGGCTCAATGGGACAGTTTGGCTCTGGAAGATGAAGTACTGTATAGGAAATGGGAATCGAAGGACGGCAAAGAAATAACCATGCAGGTGATAGTGCCGCGGAGTAAGGTGACCCCTCTTCTACGGCACATACACGATGGTGTTTCTGGTGGGCATCTTGGATTCAAGAAAACCCTGGTTAAGGTGCGACAGCGGTTTTATTGGCTGTATTATCGGAAAGAAGTCGAGGACTGGTGCCGTAAATGCACTGTATGTGCGTCAGTGAAAGGACGGCAGACAACGAGCAGGGGAAAGATGGAGAGCCGGTACGACCGAAGTGTGTGCACCAACGGTTTTGAAGAAGGAACACTGGTGTGGCTCCACAATCCTCTTCGCAGAAAAAGGAAGTCCCCGAAACTTCAGGCTCGCTGGGAAGGACCTACTCGCGAACGAATACAAAGGGAAGCCGACAATGGGTCTCGAGATCATTCGATTGGGATTATTATTACCTACATACCTACCGAGAATGTTCAGGAAAATACCAGCTCGCATTTTTATTCCGTATATAAGGTGTTGACGACGGGCAGCGAGTTAGTTACTTCTTGGAAGCGACAGTGTACGGAACTTAAGTAAGCGAACGAAGAGTGTTATACCAGTGACCTAGGCGATTATATTGGAATACTGTGTGACTGCTAAGTGATTCGGAACAGTGTTTGTTGTATGTAACTAGTGATAGTGAACTAGTGTAGTACTGTGTATTTGTCAAGTTTGTGGAGAGCGGAATAAACCCTTTATACACGTAGTCGGCATTATTTGTACCTACCCCTTAGTACGTAATAGTATTAATAAATGCACTGCACACGGTCTTTTTCGCGAATTACAAAATTTCTCTTTTATTATTGTCAGATTTTGAAAAATTTCTAAAAGAACTCAAAAAATTTGAACTTCGCGGGCGACAGGCGCCTTCACCTTAACATAGAAGTAAGTAAGCAGGTGTAACACTATGCGTAATTTCACGATATTTAACCTTAATATACTTACAAACTAAACGAATTAATAGTGCAACAGGATCATGAGTTTTACGTTGCCATAAATATGTTAGATTTTTATTTAAATGTAATTAAATCGGAAAACTGGCGTACTACCTGATGTAAAGCAGTTACTTTACCCTAATACAAGCTTGCAATACCAAAGGCATTGATCGCCCGCTGCCGACGTGAAAGGGAGAGGGACCGAGGGATAGGAAGGGACGGAGGGTGGGCTTTTGGCTCTCACTCATCGTACGAAACGCAATAATAGATACTTTACGCCGTTCTTCTGTGACAGGGTGGTACGACCCCTTACCTCGTACCCAGTGGTATAAGGGTTAAATGACACTTCGTAGAACTAATTTTTTTTAGCAACTCAACCTCAACCTAATTTCCCTATTTCACTAAAAGTAACATTTACAGTAGTAAAAATATGTAATACAACAGACATAAAAACTTCCAAAAATAAACCTGTCAGAAGAAATTAAAAGCATTCGGGTGTCGAGTCCCAGTGACATTTTCGCACGACGACGGCGGCGTGGAGGACCGGCCGCGAGTGTACCGGCCGGAGCATGGCACGGCCACCCAAGGTCACTGCATACCGCACAACCACTATTACTCGCACAGCAGTATGTCAAGTTTGTGCAAATCCTATGAGCTTTGGAGATGCGTTTTGTTTAATTAGATACGAGAAGGCAAAATTATGCAGAGAAGGATACGTGCGTTGGATGTTAATGAAAGTAGCTTAAGCCCACAATACCTCAAATAATAGAGTGGCATGGTAGTAATATACACTTAGCATCGAGTGACAATTGTTTGAAAAAGTCAGTAATTGAATGGTAAAGGGCGAGAAAGTTAGAAATACTGCTCACTTCACACTCTGAAAGCTACTTTCAGAGTGTTTTTGCACACCATTTGCGACTTTATGATGAACGGTAATTCAACCGTGACGGTCAGGGCACGGTACGGCCCGACAAGGTTACCGTTATCTGTAGAACCACGGTAAAGAAATTCTAATAGGTAATAAGTTTCATGCAGTCTGAGAAACATGTAATCCAGGGGTGCTAGTCTTAGCAACGATAATCGATATATCGTGACATTTGTCGTGTCGAATCGTACTAAAAATTTCATATATTTGCCATCGTATAGCGTCTAAACGTACGATAATTTTGTATTGTTCGTTCAGATCGATACGACGGCAAAAAATGGAGTTTAGAGTAGGATTCGATACGACACATGTCACGATATATCGACTATCGTTGCTAAGAATAGCACCCCTGGTAAGGAGTAAGGACACAATCTAAAAACGTTATTGTAAGAAATTGCGACAAAAGCATTGCATAAATACGCACCTAATTGGTTTACTGTTCATAGAAATGTTTTGTGACTTCATCGCGTACATGTTGTACATGGCGGAGTAGCAAGCGTTATCTAAGTTAATGTTATGTAAATTAAATATGTAATAACAAAATGGATCATGTTTTATTAACATATGCAACTGATGATGGTTCTGGACTTGAAACAAAGTAAAGTTAGTCTGGGACGCACTTGACAGTTGCGTTACATCAAAGTGTTATTAAAATTAGAAAATTGTATCAATGGCAACGTCTACAATTATTATTACAAACTACATCTATACAAATAAATAAAATTGGAGTGTCTGTTTGTAATATCAAAATAACACCTTTTCACTTAATGCATATGAAAGCACAAACGACACCTATAACAAAAACGCGATTAAAAATTTGTTTGTCTGTCTGTCTGTCTGTGTGTTTGTTCCGGGTAATCTCCGAAACGGCTAGACCGATTTTGACGGGACTTTCACTGGTAGATAGCTGTTGTTATAAGCAGTAACTTAGGCTACTTTTATTTTAGAAAAACAAAATTTAAAAAAATGGGTCTTGTCGCGCGGGCTCAGGACGCGGGAGCGGGCTTTTTTGTTAAGTTAAATTCCACGCGGACGAAGTCGCGGGCTTAGCTAGTGTTCAATATTCAACATTAATTTCGAGTCGCACTTAGCATTCTAAACGTGGCTGCATTTCTACCGATTTGCATGTTTTCGAAAACTTTCATATTATGTCACTGGCCCCGAGAAAAATGGCTTGTAAAATTTAGAGGAAACTTTAGAGTACCTAAGCCTAGTTGGCTACCTATTTTGTTTTCTCTCTTAGAAGCATTTACCTCGATTGGTAAGGTTATGTTATCCTCTAAAAAGTAGTTAAAACAGTGCACATAATAGCGAAACTACAACCACAGCACACCATCAGATGATATTTTACATAAGCCATCAACGATAACAGTGTTTGCTAGATGTACAGTTCCAGTAATTCGGGCCAATGACCATGATTGGTGTCACGAAAACTGAGAGTCACCGTGACAATATGATATGCACCTAACAAGCGCAAATAATCGACTGTCAAGAGTGTTTTCTCACAAAAAGTATAAAGTCTACACAATGTTGTTAGGTTTTTAGAATCGGCAGTAACTGAATCACGTGATTTGTTTGGTAATCGGACTTTGAACTCGAGTGCTAAATATAACGTCGACAATATTAATATAGCGTAGCAAACTTGTGCTCAAGAGTTTGAGAAATGATTCGTTGTAGTAACAGGGCTACTTTAGACGCCGTCCATAGAGGAAGATTAGTTAAAATTATATAAATATTAAATATATAATAATATCATTATATTCACGTAAATGTGATTGATGACACTGTCAGTTAGGAAATCAACAATACCATTCATTGTGGTATACATTAGATAAACCCCTTATCGAATAGTCATCGGAGATGATAATGATACTCCCATGTTTTACACTATAAAAATAACTCGGATACAAAAACGTCTCCCGTTCGTCTGCTTCAGTCAAGGCCAAATACTCGAGCTTGTTGTTTGCACATTCTACCGGACGAAATTCTTGGAATTTTCAATCGTGCAGTTAACAAGTTCCAATCGACGGTCGTGACGTGAATAATATGTAAATATTTTAGGGCTCTGACGTATCACCGCCATTGAGAGCAAAGTTATCAATAAGTACTGGAAGTCAGACAAATTTACGGATAAATAATTAGACTGATCATTATCATTCCTTAGAAAGGTAATAACAAGACTAAGCTAATCAGGAAAATTATCAAGAAGCACGCACGATATGTGACATACATGCTAGAATACCTACTAACCAAGCTTCATCCTAGATGGACATATTCGGAGGCTAAAGAAAAGCTATGATTACTTGAAATAAGACATAAGAAACTGTCCCACTTAAATATATGTAGCGTCCGTTTCGTATCAAACGACATTAAAAATTCTATGCGTCTACGCTGTGCAAATTTTAAAAGATCAAGTCGAAAGTGATTCCTTCCGTGATGAATCACAGCTGATTGGAGATCTAAAAACATTGCTTTCTGAGTCACTCACGCTAGGCGAGTTTCGTACAATATTTGGACCACTTGAGTCGCCGGGAATGACTGGACAGTTGATTAAGGTACAACAGCTCCAGAGATTGTGTGTCATGCTTATTGAGAGTTCACACATTACCGTTGGTTGTCCCAGCTGATAGTGTTGGTGGCTTTTTGGGCTAAAGACGTATAAGTAATTCGCAAACCGAAAAGAATCTAGTATTTCAAACAATAACTATTTTAAATCTATTCAAATTAATAGATATAGTATAGATAAACATTAATATCGGTTACCGCCTGGTAAATTCACATTAGAATTATCGATTAGCCTTTAAGAATCAGAGAAAAAAATTGCTAACCAATACTCCAAGAAAGAACTTCGGCAAAAGGGATTCAAGACTAAAATAAACACTTTCTGAGAAGTGTCCTTAACAAGTTATACAATTTAATACAGAAATGCCAAAAGAATAATTACGGACCATTAAAAGGTCGTAAAAATTCAATTAGTGTACCCCCGATCCCAGTTGATAACTTCTTGATCACTGCGAATGCTGATTGTGGGCCGCAAATTGCGGAACGGTGCTTGACGGTCGACCGAGTCCGGTTTTGATAAATCTCTTAATTTTAGCAGTATTTAACCGAAATTTGTTGAGATTGCGAAACATAATAGTACAAAGCGTAAAACATAGACGTTTTAAGGTGGCTAAGCATTTTAACTTCCAAAAAATATAATTTAGTGATTCCGGGTCCACAAATAATGATCGCATTTTTCTGCACAGTTCATATATGCAACCTTTACTTCTTCAAAATTAGGCTGCATATAATGTCGTCGTTCGCACGTTTGAAAATCGGAATTATATTCCGACTAGGTTTTGAAGATCATTCTGAGGCTTTGGGGCTTTACTGATCTAAGGATTAATAACCTTAATTTTATTGGATGATCGTCCACTTTTGTAAACCAAAATTGAGACCTTGCACTTTTGGAACTTCAAAGTCGTCTGTCTTGATTATTATTCACCTGTCCGTGTGACGTTCTGATAAACATCTCTTTCGTAATCCGGTGTCACCGGTGCGCGAAAATCCGTCTACCACTGCCGCTTAATACTTATACATATTCATACAATACATAAATAGTAATCAGATTGAACGTTGCTGTTATAAAGATCCCACGGTGGCTTGGATAGATTACATCTATTAATTCCACTTGAAATTTAAAATGTACAAGCCTGTTAATTCCAGAATGTTATGCATTCAAGAAGTATTTATGCATCCGCTGGCCTTGTCAACCCTATAGGGTAAGTGATTAAAGTATAAAACTCTGTTAGTTTTCACGGAGTTGAAAACGATAACAAAATTTGATTTTAAATATATTTTAACGACAGCTAATCTAGAAATTCAAGACGAGAGTGGACGGCGGAGGCTGGATGAGGAAAACGGAGCATCGGGATGAGTGGCAAACGTTAGGGGAGGTATCTATCCAGCTGTGGGCAGCAACACTCTGATGTATAATCAAGTAAGTGTTATCTGAAGACAGGTGCGTTTTGGGACCATCGTATATATTATGAATAATATATTATGCTATTGCATAAACCTGCAGTGAACAGCAATGTGTCTTTTATTTTCAATAATATACTTACCTCTTCGCAGACCTATAAAAAAGCAAGTTGATGACAAACTAATTTAAACGTTAACATCCATATAATTAGGCAGCTTATTGTTTCATAAGCAATCAGCTGGAGTGGGTCAGTCACCCAACGCTGGTGTGGCGTGGGCGTTTAATTTGAAAGCATACTGTTAAAAACCAAGTTAAAAGTGTATCGAGAAGTATTGGTTGCTCTTATTAGTTTCAAACTGAGTGTGCCGCACGTTATTTCAATGTTTAAACATTTTATGATGCTATACTGTCTATACAATAGCTTAATGGCGTTCCATGTTACTACAGAAATATACACTAAAGCATATTACAGTTTTATAATTGGAGATTGTTACAGCGCTGTACAAATAGGCATAGGAGGGACACTTGCATATGTGATCCAGTTGCAAAATCCCCAAGCTTTTCCATGAAAATCACCACGCATCTAAGTAAAAATAATAATGTTGAAGGCATCAATTTGTACTATACCCATAACCGCATAAACCTAAACCTTTGTACATACATTAATTAGTCGCAGCAGTTTGTGGGTCTTGGACAGATACAATGGCATGGGGTTTACCCGTAATCGTTCGCATAGTCCACAAGTAAACGTGTTTGAGGAAGCGCGCACGATAACGCTGGTAACTGTTTGAATGAATCGCTATTCGATACGTTATATTTTGGTGATGCAATAAACCCACATTCTACTGTGTAAGCTAATTTTTTAGAAAAGTTCAAAGTATTTGAGACAATAAAGATCACTATCTTGCAAGTTTCGGAATGTTGTTACACATCTTGAGTTTCCACAGTACCCACTATTTATAGCAACAAACCAAACATATTTTATAGTTGCAAGTTTACAATTTTTCATAATGAACAGATAATAACGTTCAGTTGTAACACGAAACGGTAATCAGCATGACAGTACACTTGAACTAAAACAATTGAGTGCAAGAACGAGGTTGTTTACGGAAAATCACACGCACTAGGCAATCAGGATTCAGGCCTACGGCGCAGACAGCGCTAAAATATAGAGATGTTTTGCTAAAATCCTCGAAACATTCTTAAACATATTCGAATTGAAACATTCGTGCGTGACCTTAGATTTTAAATAGCAAGACGTAATCTAAAAAGTATGCTATGTGGTTGCCTTTTGGTTATATGAGGGCAGTGACATTGAAATCTACATATTATTTACAACTCTGAGATCAATCAATAGTGACCGGAGACTTGATGACGTGAGTTTTCTTAGAAAAAACGACATAGTACTGAGAATGGATTTATTTTCCCACGGCCCTTTGCTTTATATCTAAGTGTTGCTTGGTGACGTTGGTAAATCACTTGTCTTGGGCAATGGACTGTAAGTTATTTTACTGTTTGTTTTGTTTTCTTAGACTGAGGGGCATGCTTGGGAAGAATTAATGGGAAATAATGCAGCCCTACATAAATTAATATTTGGAAGTGCAAAGATAAACCTGCTGCAGAGATGGTTTGCTGCGTTAAGGCTCCTAACCTAAGCATATACTAGGTGAAACATAAAGGGTATACTCATTTTTTTGCAACTTAACTTTATAAATCTAAATCTATCGGCTTTGTGGAACAGTTGAAGTACTAAAGGTTTTGTAGACTTATGAAATCTGTCAACAGCTGTATCCCTGTAACACCTTTTGTATTTCAAGTTTCCTCCAAAGCTGATAGTATGAGATTTACAAAGTTAAGTTGAAAAAAAAATAGTATACCCTTTATGTTTCACCTTGTATATCACCAGGATTATTAGTGGTATTAATCATAGATTCTTGCATATAGGTTAGGCATTTTCAAATATCTCCTTAATCTCTAAACCGCCGTCCATTTAACTGACTAGCCTATCTGGTGGAATGTGGCAAGTCTATAACTCAGTGGTAGCTTTCTCCCGGCCATAAAACCGTACTGATAACGTTGACAAAGGGCGTTTTTGAAACCTGAGTTGTTCCGTTACGGGTTGTTCCGCAATTAACATGCTTTTACGGTTCAGCTAAGAAACGGTCAGTTATCAGCCGCGTATATCGGCTTTCTTAGAAATTTCGTTAGGGGAGATTAGCTCTGTTCTACTAGTTCATTTCCCTTTATTTTAGGTAGTAGAACGATTCTTGTAAGGAACAACTTTCACTTTGTTCTTCTTAGATCTATTAAGAAGTTGTTCTGAGCTACTTTTCTCTGGACTTGACAACGATTCGGTTCTGTTCCAGGTTAATGTCACGTTTGACTGTCATTTCAAGAACTAAAACGCCGTCAACCAACACTTAACTGAGATAAATGCTAACCGATAAGCCTTATTACTGTACAACAAAACTAATAAACTATCCAAAATGGAGTTGTGCAACTTTTAAGTGGTCTTAAATAGACATTTTTATTATATTTTACGAGTTAACAGATTGCTACACGTTAACAGAGGCTTTGCCCAAGTTACGCAAGTCTATTTGTGGTTAAAATGTGAGTAAATCACCTTAAGTTGGTACTTAAGTAACTAAAAAAGGATTAAAACAGGGTTCGCCGATATATATCAGCGGATATATATCATTATATATATCACGATATATATCAATTGATTTTTATCTTGATATATATCAATTGATTTTTTCCCGTCTTCTGAACTAAAAATTTTGGAGATTAATGTTTACCCTGGCACCACGTAGCAAATAGCTAAAATTCTGAATAATTTAGATTGCTTCCCAAAATGGCAACCTCATTTAAAGTTGGGGAAATCCCCATTAACTTACCAGTATGGCTATCTTTTTATTGAAATTCAAGGTTATTATAATAACAGTACTTGTTTTTTTAAGTGTTCATAAAAAAATCTTTCTCAAATAAACACTAATTCTTGTGTTACTTTTTTAAATAAAAAATTGTGGTAATTTGACACTTATATTATTTTACAAATTCCTTTCACATTTTTAAGTGTTCATCTAATCTCTTCGTCTTTGAATTCGTTCAGGTAATCCCCTTACATAATGAAATTCACTTCTTTTTCTTAGCCTGGATATATATAAAAAAATCCGATTTTTGATTTTTATTATAAAAATCGGATTTTTTCGAACCCTGGATTAAAATAACCTACAACCCCGATCCTTGGATTAGACTGTTAAGTAGCAGCACGGCAGATCTCTTTCACTTCCACCAGACGGGTTACATTCAGCAGTTATTGCGAGTCAATTCAGAGTAGATGTCCTTGCGTAAGACTTTTCCCCGTTTTTTTGCAATTACTTTTTTTTAAGTTTAAGTATCTGGCTTATTCAACGGAGTGGATAAAAGTAACCAAATTTCATTGACATTTATGCTTCAAGAATCAAATAAGAAGTACTTAGTTACCAGTTTAAGCAAATATTTTTATTTATGTTGATAATGCAGTTTACACAACATTAATCAGTGTATAACATGATAGTATTATACATAATAGGAAATATTGGGAGAAGCCAATGAACAGCCACAGGTGATAAGAGATTCAGAGTATCTCAAGGTAGACAAAATGCATGTACCGAAGGCCCAGGGCGAGAAATAACACCTTCCATACTAAGAAAAACATAACGGCATTTCTCAAATATTTACATAGCGTTCGCGTTGTATATCTGCACTCAGAACAGCTGTCATTACAACTGGTCTCGTTTCACCCACTTTTGGAATAACATCGAGTGTTACAATAACACGTTTGGCGTGGATGTGTCAACAGCGGCGCGTGCGCGCGACACGAGCGGTGGATCGCATGACCCCAGTGTTTATGGTACAGATCTAGAATGGGAAGGGTGAAGCTACATTCATTTGGGTTTTTTTTGTGCTAAGTATAAGTTGAACTGAGGTATTTGGTTACTCAGCGCTTATATAAGAAATACATTTCTGAATTTTCGGAATTAGTAAGCTTTGAGGCAAAATTACTCGTGGAGCACGATGAAAATTTTTTCCTTGACACTCATTTTGCAATCCTTTTTAACATTCTATCCCCTTAAACTAGTAAGACCATAGGACGCCGCAATGCGGTCACACAACCTCATTACTTCGAGTTAAAACTGCTCATTAATTTATAAGGCAGGTACCTATGAACTTTAGGAATTTCGGCCGCTCAAAGCAGCTTGATTTATTATGGACAATCAATCAACTATTGTCTTAGTTGATTTCATTGCGAATATTGTATACGTACGGCGAAGTGCGTTTAGAACAAAAGCTGGTGTGGTAGGTATATTATGAATTAATATTATGAAAAAAAAATATAGATATTGTAGGTAACTAAATCATATATTAATAATAAACAATAAACTATATAGGCATGAGGAAGATAAGGTATAGGTATAAGACTGCCTAAATAAATCGTGGTTTCTAAGCCATCTTATAAATCTGTGTCCGCGACTTCGTCCGCGTGGAATTTAATTGACAAAGTTTCATACAAACATTTATCCCCTATTTTATCCCCTTGGGGGTAGAATTATTCAAAATACTTTCTTAGCGGATGCCTACGTCATAACATCTACGTGTATGCCAAATTTCAGCCCGATCCGTCCAGTGGCTTGGGCTGTGCGTTGATAGATCACTATGTCAGTTAGTCAGTCAGTCAGTCAGTCACCTTTGAGTTATATATATACAGAAATACGTTTATTACCACCGATTTTTAAACAAAATCATCGCTACCGGATCACTCGCAGACCCGCATAAATTTAAAAGTAATGGAATTATAATTAGTATCAGAAATGGCTACTCAGGCTAGAATGTCACAATATTCTCACGGTCAGATCGAAAGTCGATCGGGTATCCGCTTTTCTTTCTGCTCGCCCCAACGAATAAGGTTATTGAACTCAAGCATGCAGATAAACGGCTTCTTAAGGTCTATTGCAATTTAGATGACCCATAAAAGATTTAGGTACAGTGCTTGCATTAACTCCCATTCTCAGAAAACCCTACATCACATTTGTCACCAGAGCCTCCGAAATAAAATAAAGACTAGACAGAACTAAAATAACTGCTGATGGTGTGTCTCATTTCTTTGTATAGCTCTATCAATATCAGAAGTCAGAATATGAGGTCGGTTCTGTCAGGTAGGTTTTAAGCAACTTCGCATCTCTATTAAATCTGAAGATTATTTCTGACGTTTCTTCACTGTCACTCACCTGATGCTTATTATGGATGAGTCTAATATCGAAGGTTACAACCATCGAAATAATAAGTTGGTACCACGTATCTAGTTACAACTTACAACCTTACCAATTATTGAAGGAAAAATATCCATGAATATTGTAACTCCAATTTGCGTCATTAAGTTCAAAGTTACTCAGAAACGGATACGACTGGCCTTTGTCTGCGGATGCTAATGCTACGCTGTATTGTATACGTAATACAATATGCCATAATGTTACTTCTGTGCCAAAATATATTTTAGCATCATCAAAGTTGGTCTACTGAATCGACTTAATACCGACACCACAAACGGAACTTACTTAAAATTAACGCGGGTTTCAAATGCAATGGATCCATTTGATGAATCTGATATAAGGGGAAGCCTCTGTGAGAGGTTCTGCTTAATATTGTATGTCTTGAAACTTTGGTTCTTCCACAGATAATTAAGTGAAAACATTAAAAGATCAACGTGATTCTGACGTCGCTCAATCGTCGCAACTCGACACCCGAATTGGTGTTACGATCACCCAAATACGGTGATGCGAATTAATGTTAATTTAACGAAAATACCACGTGCCTTACTCTTGTGACGTGTGTGTGACGCTTGAGTTTGCCATGGCGCGAGTGCAACCGAATACGAGTGCCATATGGAGATGACAAGTGAAAGCCAGTTTTAACACCACAAGACAGCGCTAATTTGATTTACAATATATGGTTAAAAGCGACCTTCATGTTGATATGTTGCCTGACTCGATTTACATTACTTATAGGAAATGGCGAATTTTAAGTTAAGTTGTTATTTGTAAGCCAGATATTTCCAGGCGACTTTAGAAATGGAGTGGAACAGAACTTTAGGAGAGCACCTAATAAAAAAATCGTGCTGGTGCTTTCATGCAGTTGCAATTTAAATTTTAATACAGAGTCCCCAACTGACCTGCAAAACGCATGGATCGAAAACATCCCGTTAAAATGAACATGAGGAAAATCCAAATTGTTTAATATCGTTCAATTACCGGAGAGATACGTCAGGATGACAGGAAGCTTTCAGCTGATTGGTTGGTTAAAAGGGTTAGCACCCCATACTAGCTGGGGTGCGAAGGGGAGTGTTTGAGATTGAAAAATTGAGAGATAATAGGTATGATGTTGCATTTCAGAGCTGAATATATAGCAATTGACGACCACTTGGCGCAGCGGTTCGAGCGTAGGCCGCTCGGCTCACTGCACATGGTGGTTGCGGGTGCGATTCCCGCCGGGGCAATTTTCGGAAATGGCCTGTGCCGAATTTGCCCAGGTCTGGGTGTCACTGGGATCGCCCCCAGTGCATTGTACGGTACCCATAGTACAAGCGTTGCTTAGTTTGGGACCATACAGCTGGTGTGTTCGTCTGGCGATATTTATATTAATTACCGTTTATCTATACGGTTGATAGCTACATAATGAGTGAGGTTTTCCTTCACTATTGTTTTTTATTTAGGTACCTACTTTTATATACCACAGACCACAGTTCTATGATTTTGCACGGTTGAAAGTCAATAAATAAACCCGATCAGTCTTTACTTACTAACAAAGGGATCCGAACGTCTGAATTACGCAAATGATGTCACAGTAATAGATAGGTAATTGGAAGCAATGCTAATGATACAATCAGTTTCTAAGTAGGCATATAGAATGTAGACACGCAGTAGGTACCTAGGTACTACAGTAGTGTGTACTATGCGCTTGCACAATATTGCGACGCGACAAAAACCACGTAAACACCCATATTGAAATGTGTAAACGGTATGTAAAGAGGTCAGAGACCTTAGGACGACTGAAGTCACAATAGATGGCCTTGTTAAATGCAGGGTAATCAGCAAGAAAGACCCCAGGTACGTAATTTGCTGAACCTGTGTCAATGACTCCATCAATCTATATATTTATGTTCTAAATAAAATTGAAGTGTCTGTTTGTAATGTCAAAGCAAATAGGTTTTTACTAAATGCATATAAAATAATATAATGGTAATTATAATATAATTAAATATTTTTTTATTTTGTCTGTCGGCCAGTCCCGTCTAATCCCCGAAGCGGCTGGACTGATTTTGACGGGACTTACAATGGCAGATAGCTGATGTTATAAAGAGTTACTTAGGCTACTTTTATTTTATCGAAGTACCACTCGGGCGGAACCGCAGGACAACAGCTTTTCGGAGATTTGCCGGAAGGAACAGACAGACCGATAACAGTTTTAAATTATTTTTTTTGTGTTGGTGTATGTACCAAATATACTTTTATATGGATTTATTTAAAAGGTCTTAGTTTGACATTACAATTTGTATAGATTAACAAATCTGTGTAGCAATCTAGCAATTAAAAGTCTTAACACCGACACTTATTATTTGTCAGTTATGATCGGAACTTGAGATGCGTGGGCGAGTTATTACAAAAAGTGTAT
Source organism: Notodonta dromedarius (assembly GCA_905147325.1). Taxonomy (NCBI): domain Eukaryota; kingdom Metazoa; phylum Arthropoda; class Insecta; order Lepidoptera; family Notodontidae; genus Notodonta; species Notodonta dromedarius. The sequence goes on from LR990174.1 coordinate 10,110,191, forward strand.
GTGGGTGTAACAATATGGTGTGAATTAGGGTCATATTGAAATTCTTAGATGGCACATCAAATAAATGACCTAAATATGAGCGAACTTTTATTGTACTAATATGGCACAGCTGCCTACTAGCATAGGTAATTAGTATGTAGGTAACCTAATTCATTAATTGGCATTTTGTAACAGTGCTAAGGACAAATAGTTTAAGAACTTCAGGATCCTATTCACAACCACCCATTTGTCATCAACCTATACAGTTTATGGGAAGTATACTTCATAGATAAAATATCATCTTTATCTTGTAATTTAATCAATTGTCAGCTGAGCTGTGTGAGATAAACATTCGACGCTATGGAATTTTTTAGAAATTCAATATTCTATACTCCCTTTATAGGTCATCAAGAATGCCCATTTATTTTTTAATAAGACCCTGACAATGGCCAATCAAAACAAATTTCAATTATTTATTTTTAAGTTCACTAGAATGGTGTATGTACCAATTACGCAAACCAAACTAAACACTAACTAACAATAAAATTAAACATAGGTAATGGATACAAAAGACTTGCATATTTCATTACCAATACAAAATATGATTAACAATCACAGGAACAATCCAACTTTAATTAGGACATACTGGTACAATTGTGGCAAATAGTTACAAACGCCACCAACAAAGAAGAAGAAGAATTAGGGCAAGTCTGTTGGTCATTGTATCCTCTTTTTTTGTTTTGTCGTTGGAATGCCCTTTATGGGTCCCCTACCGCCTTGGGGGAGGCGGGACAGGTATATGGTAGTCCCTGCACCAAAGAGGGTGTAAGTACACCCACTAAAACTCATGGTGAACCACCCTCAGCCATGAAATGGGGTACCACGGACATGTTCCATGACACCCCGGCATTGTAACATCATTGAGTTTGTATTAGGAGAAATAGATTCTGATGAGTAAGTGTGTACATAGTCACACCTGAATTAAATTATGGGATAACACACCCCAACCCATGTTTACATGTCCATGATATCAATCCTTTCACAATTTAGTCTAAGTAGACCATGATAAGTTATCATATAGACTTATCAATAGGTCAATATTCAACTGTGTTATCACTTATGGAATGTGTATGATTTCCGTTCTGATTACACGACCTTCGGGGAAACAGTTGGGGGCTCAAGGTCATTTGTCAGTTGATAACAGGTTAATAAGGTTAATGACTTCATGTGACAGTAAATACAAGTGATAAGACAAGGTTTCCTCGTAAAATTGTTTAAACCACTATTTGTTTTGAATTGTGAAACTTAAGTAAAGGCCAAAATTTGGTTGACATCCAACAATGTTGATTCAACTGCTGAATTTGGTTCTAACACATGATAGTTTTTGAGGTCACAGCCTACTTGGTTACCAACCATGGGTTTTTTATATTACTACCAAATGGGCCATTAAGTGTACAACCAGCCTGATGTTAAGCAACTACATAGCCTATAGATGCTTGAAATACCAAAGGCATTGCTTGCATGTTGTCAGCCTAAAGGGGAGTGGCACGGTGGGAGGGGAAGCAAGGTAGCATCTGGCTCCACATACAAAACACAGCTATAATAGTTGTCTTAACCGATCTTTTGTGAGAGGGTGGTTATAACTTCTACCCCAGTTGATTTAGCCCCAATTAGGAAAATTCTTTAACATTTGTAACAATATTTATTTTATCAATGCAAATAAATATTGCCTTTGCAATTTGAGTGATTGGCCAAAGATTTAAGTAGGTGTGAAAACTGGGTCATAACCTCTACCACTAAATGTAAAGATTACAATTTATTAAAAGTAAAAATAATGGGTACAGATAACCACTCAGACTCCAGAATTGCTATAGGGATGTTACCACAAAGGTACCTATTGCAATTCTCGGATATTTGTAAAAGTTTTGATAGTATCAAATATTAATCAAATGATTGGATCTTTCGATGCATTTCACAGCAGAGCCTCTTGTGAAAACATTCAGCTTTACAGGCTTGAGACCTGTGATCACTCAAAAGGTATTTCAAAATGCTCATACTAGCCCCGTGAAAATGGGTAGATAAGTACCTAGTAACTAAATTTGGACTGTTTGCCCATTTAAAAGTTTAATTAGCTACAGTAACTTGAAAAATTTGATAACAATAATTGGGTATTTTTGTACCTAATTATTTAACTACTATCTCCACAAGTATTTTATGTGTACTCCCAGCACACGGTAGAATGTTACCTACCTTATTGATTATAGAAATCAACATAGGAGCTTTTTTCTGTTAACTTCATTTTAGCACATCACCGAGGGACCCACTAGCAACTATGTAGGAGATGCTGCAGCTTATAACTAACAGTGTAAGAATTTGATATCATGGTCAATGGCAAGAATATGTATCCACATTGCACATAATTACTTCAGAAAAGTCAAGGAATTGGAGTATGGAATGATGTGACCACCTAATTAATAATATATTTCACATAGGTATTTCTGGGGTATTAATTAGTATGTTCATGAATTGATAACAATATTTTTGAAATGTATACATATTTTTTCCTTTGACTGTTCCTAACTAAGATGAAACACCTAAGAAAACCAAAACAGTACACCTATCAGGAGACGGTAAAAGTTTCCATAAGCTCATTTTAAGAGAATAACAGCTAGACTTACCATTAGAACTCTTCAGATCTCTATGTATGAGCGACATGGGCGCCCCCACGTGCAGGTAAGCCATGCCCTGGGCCACCTGGATCGCCCAGGCCACCAGGATGTCCGGCCGGATCTTGCGCCCCGACAGCACCCGGTTAAGCGGCCCCCCGCGCGCGTACTCCATCACCAGACACAGGTTGGGCTCCTCCAAGCACACACCCCTCAACGATACGATATTCTCATGTTGCAACACCCAGAACAGTCTCGCCTCTTGCAACACACTCTCTTTAATCACGTCGATGTCTTCGTTCGCGTCCTGTCGCGCCGCCTTCACGGCCACGACTTCCTCGTTCCAGTAACCACGGTAGACCTTCCCGAATCCGCCCACCCCTATCACCTCCTCGAGCTTGAGTTCCGAGAACGACACGCACGGCGGCTCCACCGCCAGCGGGTCTTCCTCCGTCACGTATATGGACGGGAATATGCCGACGCGATCGCCAATCTTGCCTGTCCACCAGCCTTCGTCGCCCGAGATGTTGGCGTCCTTAGACAACACTTCGACGATCTCGCCGCGGCGCAGGGAGAGCTCGTCCTCCCCTTGCGCGACATAGTCGAACACGACGGTGAAGAGAGCGAGCGGCGGGCGTTCGTTCTCGGCCGCCATGGCCGCGCGGCCGGCCGCAGGCCGCGGTGGCATCACCCCGGCCGCGCCCCCATCGCGCCTCTCCTCCTCACTCACGCGCCCCGACACTGCTGCAGCCGCCGCCCACCACAGCACATAACGCTACACACGACAAAACAACGCGTTTGGTTATGATCACCGTATTATTCCGCCATCTTTGTTTCTAACATCGATCATGGCGGTGCTGTGTCCGAGTGTGCACTAAAACAAACACTTTTGTGTTGGAACACGCGCGGCGATAAGTAGCGAGGAGATACGAGGAGCGTCTTCGCTGCGATAAAGTTAATTATTTTCCATTCATCTATCACGTTATTTGATAGACGGACGAAATGACAACCATACCGTAACGAAGTCAGTGACAAACTGACGTTTGGGGTTACTAGATAGTAAATTATAATTAGCAACTATATGTTGCCAACACTGAAAAATTCAATGACCAATTTTTGTTTTTGTTTACAAAAAAAGTATTTGGTTTGCCTATAAATAATAAACAGTTGTATCAATTAGTACGATTATATCCTCTTACCTGTATTTCCAAAGCGATGTATAATAATATTATAAATTTAATTAAATTTGAAGTAGAACATATGATTTGTATTAGTTACACTATTATTTCTGAGATGGCGGCACTTGCGTAGAACGCCAATCGGTTCCAAGTGTTTTTCTTACTTTGTATTGCCATCTAGTGACAATTATAGTAATGATTCAATGATGATTATCAAAATTGCACAATAATCAAGGCTGTGTATTGAATTAATTAATTATCATTTTGAACTATGTTTTGAGAAACGTTCATTCATTTTATGATTAGTTATTACTTAGAATATACAGACTCACCATTTCGACATGTCATGCAAGAGGTCCCATGGTGTAATGGTTAGCACTCTGGACTTTGAATCCAGCGATCCGAGTTCAAATCTCGGTGGGACCTTCCAAAATCTTTTTGAATTCATTTTTATTTTTAGATCTTATTTTTTTTTACAATTTCAAATAACCAAAAGTTATTTTCTTGGTAAGTATTTAACAAAAACTTGTTAGATTAGAACGGAAAAGAGGAAAACAGCGATAGTCTGTGGGAGTCTGGAGGGATGCTGGGTAGGGAGCATTATTGATCGTGCGAAAATGGGATAGTCGTATCCATTCGCGGCGACCAGCTAGCCCGTGGATGTGCGGCCGATTTTCAACCTCAAAAATACGTTTATTTGCCTCAAACACTAGATTAATAACCGAAAAAATATTTCTGAAAATGTATTAACGCGAAAACTATTTGTTTAATGCCATGAACAGATCCAAAGTGTGAAATTACCGATCGTGCTCACTCCCAAACATAAAAACGTGACATGTCACGGTAGAAACGAAATAAATCTGCCTATAAATCGACAATACGCTTAAAAATCATGTGAAAAAATCACGATTAAGTGCTGAGTAATATTAAATGTGATAATTAATATAAATGTCCGACCAGTGTTCCGTTCACGAGTGAGAATTCTAAAACAATAATGGCCGATTTGTTAGCACCGGGTTAAATTTGAAAAAATAATGTGGAAATTAATAAAAATGAATAATTGCATGAAAAGTGGTTTGTGTCTGAAGTGGTGTTGGCGTAAGCGTTGGCCCGGAATCAAAAAAATAATAGAGTCGCGTGTAGAGAAGCGAGGTTCTTTTACGTAGCCATTTATTATACCATAATTAAATTAGTTAATAAGCAAGATGAATTCGTTCAATGCTCCCACAACACAAATAAACGCGATAGATAAAATGACAACTGTGAAATGTAAATCTGTTGACTTAGAAGGCTACGTTATCATAGTGGTGCAGACTAAAGATAATAAAGTTAAATTATACGGTAAGTTATAATTATATTATGTTTTTTTTTTAGGTAATATAAAAATAAATATGTCTTAAATTTTACTTCGTAGGATCTATATTTTCTATGCGCCCTTAGGCTATTAATGATTAAATATCAGTTATCTTTACAGTTCCCAAACAAAGGAATCATATTTATTATTTACAGTAAACAAGCCACTCCGGGGAATTGATTCACTATCTAAGATGTACCTGAGAGCGCAATGGGCGGGCGTTAATAAAATTGAGTTTGCTATTTTTTTATGAATACGGAAAATAATTACTTTCACTTGCTAAATGATGCACGCAAACATGTTGAAAAAAACTACTTGTCTCTCGAAAGACGTGTGCAATTCGCAAAACCCGTACTGGGCCACCGTGGTGGACCTCGCTTTGAGTGGGCCCGCCCACCATATCATAATGCCAATAGGCTCTACATACAGAGATAGAGTAATTAAATTTAAAAGCATTTAATAATGAAATTATAATAAATTAAAAAACAAAAAATAAATGGGGTCTTACCTGCAAGCTTCAATAGGTATATTCAAGACTGACTTACTTTTTGGATGATGATGAATTGAATTTTGAATTTGAATTAACACCCAGGTTGACAGATCTCATCTCTACTTGTTTCTTCGGTCCTAACCGTTGTTTTATTCCAGGGTCACCATCAGCGGGGAACTGGGACAATTTGGAGCTGGCTGACGAGATCATGGACGTGAACGAGACGAGACTCGAGGACATGTCCAGGACTGAGGTGCTGGGGCATATACATGAGGTGAGCAGACACATAAAGCAAACCCACATGAAATCTACTGTGGACACAGTTGAGCGTTCAGCTTTTGGTTCATTTGCCTTTGTTGCCCTATTTGTTGTAACTTAATACCTATTAAATAAGCTAGGTCATTAGCGTGTAGAATTAGTAAAACGAACAAAGATTGCTGGAAGTTTTAATTAAATATCATTCACTTCTGAACTAGTAGCTCTACTATGAATTTAAGCTTGCCCATCGTTAGATTCTATATGAATTATTTGTATGGAAAATTGTATAATATAAAATTAGATAATATAAATATTACTATACTTATAAATTACGTAAATGCTTGTAATTTTAATTGACAAAAACTCATGCCAGATAGTCCTGAAAAGGACTATCCCATCACAGGATCGACAATGGTGTCCAATGATGACGCCGAGGTCTGACCCCCGTCGAGTCGTGGGGATATAATGAATGTAATCAAAAGAAATAATAGGAGGTGTTGGAAGACAACCCTTGTCCCCCTGATTGCGTTGATAGGGCAATCAGGTTATTTGGTTAATGCATAGTTAGACAGGATGCACCCTTATTAAACCCAGAAACGGATATCGTTTTAAAATATTGAACCAAAACACACGTTCTGCTGTAGATCAAATCCAATCCTAATGCGAGTAGTTGTAGGTTGATTTTAGTTCGCAGAAGTATGGTGAGTTGCACCAAACTTTTGTGGAATTAATTTCATTATCGTTTTCTAACAATTTTTGTATTGATTGCAGTGCATATCATCGTGCGTCATCAAGTTGCGAGTGAAGAGACGGAGTGAGACCAAGCTATGTAAGTATCTACCCACATAAATAAAGTAGGTACAATGTGGCCTGTAAGTCTGTAACATTGAAATTTGAAACTAGCTCTACAGCCGCAGTACACTGAGCTAGTCCGGTGCTAGCTTGCAAACCCGTCTCGAGACGGTAACTTTGTGTTGCGGCACAGATAACTTAAATAACTTGAACAACATACTTAGTAAAATAGTAACGATAGTAAGAGTACTGAAGTACCTTTTTAACCCCCGACGAAAAAATAGGGGTGTTATAGGTTTAACATGTGTATCTGTGTGTCTGTCTGTGGCATCGTAGCGCCCAAGCGGATGAACCGATTTTAATTTTGTATTTTTTGTTAGAAAGGTATTCTGATCGAGTGTTCTTAGCAATAGTTCATGTATATCGGTTAAGCTGTTTGATCAAGTCTTCTGTAGTTTAAAAAGTCGTCGCATCGGGGTTTTTTTTTCAATTAACAGTTATACTTATGTGTATACTCTGATAATGAACAACAAATAGTACACCAACCAATCGCACAATTCCACACTGGCTGATATTTATAAATCGATCTCAAAAAGACTAGAATGACATTCACATCTTCTTCCAAATTTATTACAAACTTTATTGGGATTAAATTCGCAAGAAAGAACATGTATTTCAACGTCTTTTCAGGGTCTATTTTGAAAAATCTTGTTATATTATTTTCCTACATTGAGCCTTAGATCGTCTTTAAAACCCTCGACTAGTGGCCTGAAGTTCATAAGCTTCAGAGTCACCCAATCTTCGATAGATACAAAGAATTAACCAAACCCATCGCCATTAATTACTTAAGGTAAGCATTTCCAATGCGGGTTGCAAGTGGAGTAAAGCATTTTTTTCTCTAATTGAGTGCGCTGCTCGGTTCAGGACTGAATAGAGTTCCAAGGGAAAATGTATATTGTTAGTGATAACTTTCATACATTACCTTTTATTCTTCCCTGTCTCTTCCCACTCTGCTGGCCAGTTGAATCATATAACGCTCGCCAAAGTTTACGCCTGATAAGTCCCAATCATAGATTTATTAAAAAACATTGTTTATTACTTAACATAATAACACAAATAATACTAGAACATATTAACAGAAGTACCTAGATATTTTTTATATGTCAAAATTGGCAAACAAGCCTAAGACCGGCCGTTAACCTATAGATCCTTGCTTCTGGATCCTACTCATCGTACGAATTGCAACTATAATACAAACTTTACGACGATCTTTTGTGAGAGGTGGTACTACTTCGGATGAATCAGCCCGTATACGAGCTGTGGTCAATTGGGTACATCTTGGCTCTACCACCGACAAAAAAACCCGTAAAGATAATTAATATTTTCACTTAAGAGTACATAATTAGTGTAGGTGTAGCTAATTTGAATGCAAAAAAAACATAAAATGATTGTAAAGGTTACTTGAAGTCAAGAGAAGAATTACACGCGTAAGCAAATAAATATGACTAATGTTGAGTTAAGATACCATCCCATGTAACAATATCGTTAACCAATCATCAAGTTTGATAAATTCTCAACCAATCACCAGCCTAAAAATAAGATGATTAGGAAAATACCTTTAGAAAGTGAAACTATAATTTCCTAATGTATTCCGTATAAACTCTACATCTCTACCTATATTGTTACTTCCTCCGTAATAAGATTACAGCCGGTCAGTATGGCTTCTCTACCACTACCAATCCATCGATGCCATTTTCAAACGAATTTAAACACCTTATTCGAAACTAATAATGTTCAAATTCGTATGTTATGACAGCAAAATGATTTTTCAGTACGTCATTCCATAGCCCGGTTTGCGCTTGCAAAACCAGTGATGGCTTGCTGTGACAAGGTTCTAGTTTTGTTTAATATTGACTCAGTTGGAACTATGTCGCATTGGCCGGTGTAACTGTATTGTAGAGTCGTATTTTTGATCGCGCTAGCAGCGTTTTCGCTTGGACATGGCAGCCTTTGACTTTGAGGTTATATTTTTGGTGTTGCCCTGTACTAAAATGTTGCTTTAATTAGGGTTCTTTAGGTTAATTATTATAAAATCCTAAACAGAGAGATTAGATTCCAGTATACTTGTTAGATTCTTACTGGAATAGTTTAGACTAGTTTAATATATCTTTTTTCCATGGAATTACCTAGCTTAACATAAATCGAGGCTTCACGGGTTTATTTTCAAGATGTAAAATTTATATAATGTAGAGTTGAGGAGAAATTGCTGTAGGAAAATATAGTTTTGAGACACCAACGTTTACTTTTACTGTAGAGTTCTAGGAAACTATACGAAATTACTTCTCTACTTTTAGAAAGACTAAAAAATAAGTGCATACACAGCAATCATTCAGATTCAGCAATCACTATTAATAGTATCTAGTAATAGAATTTAACAATTTTACAAAGTCCCAATAGGAGTATACACAGACATACAAGTCATTATTTAAGATTCCAATAGGTGCGCTACCCATGACTCACTCAAGGTAAATCCAACCATCGAACATGGCAACACAGCAGTTTAAACCGCAGAGCGAGGGAGAGGGAAACAGGTTTGCGCACGACCGCAAGCCTTACGTGTTACAAGAACTGTTTGATACATCAAATATTATTTTATCAACAATAATGTGTTTGAAGCCATCTGTAAGGATTGTTATAACAATATAGTGCGGTTGGCAGTGTCTGTGAAGTAGTGAGTGTGGGCCCGGCGGATCGGCAGGGGTGAGTGAACTGGCGGCAGCGGAGGCTCTTGCCCTGGACTCTGGATGTAGCCTTTTTTTGATTTCTCAAAGAAGCATTCTTTGCTTGGTAAGTTTTAGTTATTTATTATCGAAGACTCTTAAATTAAAAGCATATTAATAAGTGGTAGAGTCGTTTCGTGTGGCTTAAATTTTGAAATTATCTTCATGCCACGTCATTTTGAGGGTAAGCACAGGGAATAGAGTGTGAATATTTGTTTTATGAATGCGTTCCATTGCTCTACATAATAATTGACAGTTTTGTGTTATTAGATCGCGTACATGTTTGGTAAGAACTAGAACACTTGTCTACCATAGTGAATTATAATTAAATAATTATATATTATGTTCTCAATTGCATTTTAAAGAATTGGACTGTGTTCTATTGATAAATAGCAATCCTGCTCCTTATTTCCCATGGTATTTTTTTAAATTTCCAACTTTCTGGGTGCTGACGTCACGACATGGAACTATACTCTCAAAATTCCATATTCCTATTTTAGCGAACGAAATAATTTCATCAATCGAAATTAATTGTGTATTTGCACCTTATACATTGGTATAAAATTAGATTTCCTCTACAGTAAATTTAATTGTCTCGTTGAATCTGCCAATTGGGTAATAATGTGCATTTATGTCATTAAGGCTAAAGCGCCCATCTAGCCCGCGAAGTTCAAATTTTTGGAGGTTTTTTAGAAATTTTTCAAAATCTGACTATAATAAAAGGCACATTTAGTAATTCGCGAAAAACACAGTATGCAGTGCATTTATTAATATAAACTTACTCTAAAACATTTCAAGAACGACAGCTATCCAGATAAGCTGGCAATTTTTGTATATTTAGTGATTTACTAGTATCATATCCACCGTGATAATATTTAGAGTAAAATAAATGTATTAATAAACGCACTGCATACTGTGTTTTTCGCAAATCACAAAATGTTGTCTTAAATGTTTTCAGATTTTGGATAAACTATAAAAATACTCAAAAATTTTGAATTTCGCGGGCTAGACAGGCGCCTTCACCTTAAACATAATATAGTGGAACACTAAAGAGTTCTTCTATCTACTTCCCTCTACAAATAGATTCTCTTGCCTATGTTTTTTTAAGACATTGCAAAGTCCCGTAATTTTAAAAACGCACATTAATAAGTACTTTAATAACATAACGAAAACATTGTTATTACAGTTGCCTGTCTGTCTGTAACCAACGGTACCTAATGCGCTACATACCATCAGTTCTGAGGTCTGCTTACCTTGTAAGGAAATTGAGCGCGATAGATACAAATTCCATGACATTATAACACGTATTTGTAAGTGATAAGGGCTATTAATTGTCCCTTGATATCTTCTCGTTTGGTATCAATTCAGAAATGGTAATTATAAGTAGTTTTTTCTAGTGTCTGAATAGCAATCCAAAAATATAAAGGATGGAGGAATCTTGGTTACATAACACCTAATGTCATGTCGTCAGTAGGAGTTACAGTATTTCTCACAGAATCTTCTGCAAGCCAAACATTCTGCCGGTTTGTTTATTGTTATCTCCTTCTTTCAAGACATGAAGAACCGCCGTATTGTCACTTTTTGTTTTGTTATATAACAAAGTTGGCAAACAAGCGCGCGGCCCTCCTGATGTTCATCATCATCAGCCGGAAGACGTCCACTGCTGGACATAGGCCTCCCCCATGGAACGCCACAATGGACGGTTGCCCGCTATCCGCATCCAACGGCTCCCCGCGACTCTCACCAGATCGTCGGTCCATCTAGTGGGGGGCCGTCCAACTCTGCGTCTTCCGGTTCGAGGTCGCCACTCGAGAACCTTTCTTCCTGATGTTATCTTGTTGCAATACCAAAGGCATTGCTCGCACGTTGCCGACCCGAAGGGAATTGGGACAGAAGGAGGGAAGGGATATGGGTTAGACTTCCCGACCTCTCTCTGATCGTACGAAACGCAGCAATCGGAATTAAGTAGCTATACTAGCTACTATAACTAGTATAGCTACTGTATTCCTATTACTTGTGAGAGGGTGGTAGCCAGCCTGGCTAGGGGAGTCAGTCCGTATATGAGCAGTAGTCCATTGGCTATAGCATGGCTCTACCACCGTCTACATGTGCACGATAAGCTGGCTTTCTAATATATGAGACTGTTGTTACTAGCAGTGGCTTAAGAGACTTAAACTTAACGCTACTGTGACTTAATTATTTGCGTCCCGAAGACAAAACTGCAGTTATTCCGAATAGGTAGTTGTTTCAAAATATCAAGTACCAAACCAATCTCACTGAAAGACAAAAGCTAGGCAGAGTTTAAGAAGTAACTCCATAGGTACCTTATGTACATGCGTAGAGCACGGTCCAGACCGTGAATTAAAAAATATTAACAACCAGCATTGCAAAAAACCAGATAACCTTGGCTGGAGGCAGGCATGAGCGCGTCACCACATACTAGTCGCTATTGTAAGTACTTATGTAGGTTCTTGTCAGTAAATAAGGATACTGGCATAAATTGTAGCAATGCTATACTATAGGTGTTATATGAAACTGAAGGTAAAATACAAGCCGAGGAAAAAACAGTGTTAGTGGTACTGGTAACTTGACATACTCCTTGCAGGGTATGATAGCGGAACTAAAATACTACAACTTTTTCTCCACCACTTTTATTTACATTCTAAATTTAGTCACGACCTTAAACTGTTAGGTATTTTTGGACATTTCATGATTAATACCGCTTAAGTATAATGGCAATAATACGTTCATATTGAATTAAAACTTCTCTTGAAAAAGTAATCAACTTTAGTTTTCTTGATTTTTTTGGCCGTCAAGAGATGCCGGGCAGGTGTGAAACATGTGTAGTGTATAGTATGCGCGCGTACGCACACAAGGGAGTCGAGAGCGGTGGTGTAAAGGGGCATGACGGCATGAGAGAGCGTCATGCCATTTACCGAGATGGAAACCTGGTCGATTTAACTGCCTATGTGCGCCAATAGATGCTTCACACCATAAGTACAAATATCTCGAAAAATACTTAATTTCGCAGATCAAACAAGATGATCAGTTTTTTTTGTATTTTACATCCTCCATCTCATTCTGCAAGGAATACGTCGGATTACAAGTAACCATGTATTCATTGATTCTTCTTTGCCCGTTACTTTTATGTGCAAAAATCACACGCATTTTAAATCGACACTCGTTACGGCGTCGTATATAACAGTCTTGACAGGCAGTTAGAAGAGCAACTTGTGCATAGACTCACTAAGTCGCTGGATCTTCAAGGGCAGGCGGCAGCCACAATATAAATGTCGGCTATCAGCCAAACCAGGCTAGACTTAGAGAAGACTATGACCTTAGCTGATTTATTTCGTTCTTTGCTGAAGATCGTATCCATTTTAGAAGGCTCCCATGGTTTGACCAGCCAACTCAGTGCAAACTATAAAAAAGCCTAGAAAGAAGATGGAACGAATATAGGGTGTTTGCTGATGACGATATTCTGGCGTAACCCTCCAGCTAAAATTAACCTATAAATATTGTGGTGAGATTCCAATAAGCGTTCTTATTTTAAACATATTGTTCTAAAACAATAGCAAGTAACGGTTGCGTGAAGAATTGGTTCTGTTAATGACAGCGCGCCGCTCTAACTATCTCACCGTTACGTCATCGGAACACGCGAACGCACGAGGCAATTTTGTGAAAATACCGACATAATCAGCTCGTGGAATCCATTGCCGGATATATAATGATGTTGAACAGCCAGTTGAGAGTATTTAAAGCAATCTATATAAAACAGCTCTAAACTATCCTAGGTTCTTTGGATCTTCTAAATCCAAACTTTCGAAAACTACCAACATAACTAGGAGTGCTATAATTTAAAAAATCGGAGTACTTAATCTGTATAATAAAAAAAATATTCAACTATCTCAATATATTGAGGTACTCCCAAGTCAAACATAGTTAACAATGTTTTATGCTAAAATCCTAAGTCAATGGGGATTTTACACTGTCAATAATCAAGCAGATCTTCATTTGTTTCAAAGTTTGTTCCGTCACTAACCAATTCTATGAATATAAATAAATAAATAAATATCGCCAGACGAACAAGCCAACTGTATGGTCCTAAACTAAGCAACGCTTGTACTATGGGTACCGTACAATGGACTGGGGGTGATCCCAATGACACCCAGACCAGGGAAAATTACGGAAAGGCCATTTCCGAAATTTACCCTAACTGGAATCGAACCCGCAACCACCCGATGCAGTGAACCGAGCGGCCTACGCTCGAACCACTGCGCCAAGCGGTCGTCCGTATATATTGGTGTTATTTGTATGATTTCATTAGATTTTTGGTTTTGTGTAGGATACAGGGTATACAGCATGTTTCAGCGAGTCTTGCATCAGAGGTGTGACTCAGCTACGTGGGTCGGCGTCGGCAAACGCACGTACGACGCGAATGGATGTTTAAACTGTGGAGATTATCACGTTTCCAACAATAGCTGCTGCGATTAGTCTTGTGAAATTGGTATTTAGAATTCGAGTGTAGTTCGTATGTCGAATTGAGTTGAGACGAATTTTTTTTGTATATGTATAAAAAAAAGTCACAAACAAGCGTACGGATACGACCCACTTGACGTTGAGTAGTTACCAAAGCCTACAGGTTCTTGCAATACCATAGGTATTTCACAACACAACACAAAACAAAACAATAAAAACGTATTTCATAGAAATGAATATACTCTAAAATAATACTAGGAACTTAAAACAATATTTGTTGTCGATTTTTTCTTAGTGTAGGTACCTACTAGAGAAATTCTGCTTAAAAACTCCATTCTTGATTGTATTTGGGAAGAGTTCTCCTGTTCCCAATGGGTAAATGACGTCACAATGTTGAATAAGAGCTGGTCTGACAGGCGAAATAACTTTGCGAGAACCTGATCCCTCGTGGACCGAGAGTTCCTTCCGCGAGCGCTGTGACCCAATCATAACTAATAATTATAAAGGTATTTGTTGGTTAGCTAAACAATGTACTTTGAACTCTATTTAATTTCACTGTACTAGAAAAATGCGCAATGGTTGTTTATTTACAATTTTATTGTGAGTCAGCAATATTTTTGTTTGTTTTGTATTTGATCACATGCTGAGTGAGTAATTTTTTTATATCTAATTCGAAGGTTTTTCTCACTTTTAAAATGTAAGGAAATTAATATTATTTGAAATAAATTTAACTTAATTTATTAAAGAGTAATTATATTTTACCAATTATACCAAATAATTTAGCTTGTTATTTTTTTTTCGTCTGGAATACAATCATGTAACGCGACTGTATGGGTTAGGGCAGTTGTACAACTTAGGCCATCAAAAGCTAACAGTTATTTAGATTTATAGCAGTATTAAAAAAACCCCATACATGTCTGCTCTAAACAAAACTGACATTTATTTCATAAACAATAAACTCCAAAGTTCTTCATAACTCTTAAAAATGATGTACTTATCTCCTATCTTTGACATCAGAAAGTGTAGGAATATAAAAAAACATTGTAAAACAAACTCTTACTTTTAGAACAATAGAGTTGTAAATTGAATGTGACGTCAAGTTGGTCACTTACTTTAAGTACGGAACCAGTTTTTAATACACATTCCAGTTCAAACGGATAGAATGAACGGTACTTATTATATATAGTTATGGCGGTAGACATCCTAGCTTCAGACACTGGTTTTTATACCCAAGTCCATATAAGGTAGCTCGATAGATGAAGAGAGTTAATGAATGGTAGGTTATCAATAGTGTAATCAAGATATACTGATCTCCCAGCCAGGCGCTATGACCCTACAGAGAACATGGAAAGTTAAAGAAGAGGCGCTCCGAACACTACATAGCGAATGTAGAGAGCTAAAGAAGAATATCCAGACAGTGCAAGAAATGTGGGATCTTACAATTGCCTAGCGTACCGCTATATATGATGACCACTACCTTCAGAATAAGACAATTGACACCATAACCGTTCCCATATTCATCTTGCTGCATAACATACCTGCTACAATGTAATTCTCTACAATGTTGGCCAGTGTTCCACACGCTAGCAAATGTTAGAGCCAATAAAGTCCGCTCTACATAATTCGTGTGTGATTTCACGACGTGTGGGGTTTACGATCAGCCGTAATTGAGGATAACCTATTTCCTTGAGGCAGCGACCGGATGGGAGGGACTGGCTTACTATGTTTCTAGTCTACTGGGATAAATGATAATGTAAGGAAACGTGGCTGTGCTCTACTGTGATTGTTTTGGGCCTATGGACCTTTCTACAGATTCACTCGTAGCTAAAATGTAGAGGTGGGTTTAGACCCAACGAACAAAAACCTAGAACTGGAACAAGTACGTTGTTTTCCTCTCTTGAAAAACGAAATAATTATCTGTATTTGTATTCGCGAAGAGAATTTGATAGAGTTCGAATTGGATCAGTATTTGCTCGTATGGTGTAAAATAAACTCGTATCTTAAGAACTGATAAGTTCAAGTAGCTATTTGCCTGATCCATAGATCACAGAACCAATGGAAGAAACAGAGCTTTCCTAGGACTCGTCGAGGGTCAAACCTCGGCGTCATAATTGGAAACCATAAACGATACTACTTATGATGAATATATCAAGAATTATTTCGGATTCAGTCAAGTATATCTTGATCTGTCTTTGATTTTGAAGAACCAACATGAGATTACTTATCCCAGAATCAATTTCTGACCCTCGAGAAGTAGGGTCAGTCAAATAAATAACAAGTTCGCAGGTTTCAATATTGAAACTGAATAAATAAAAGTTGCAAACATTTTTGCGTATTCCTTAAAGCAATCAGGGTTCCCGGAGGACACACATTTCTTATTTTTACGGTTCGATCCGCAGTGAAACCCGCCGCGGTGTGGCATAGTAAATAAGAGTTAGCTGCCCCAAGAGGACAGTTCCTCATCCGGTATGAATGCCTAGTATCTTTTTTATATAACAAAGCCAACAAACAAGCGTACGCCCCGCCTCATGTTAAGCAGTTACCATAGCCTATAGATGCTTGCAATTCCCAAGGCATTGCTCGCACGTTACCGACCTAAAGGGGGGTGAGACAGAGGGAGGGGCAGGGTGGGGCGGAGCTTCCGGTTCTCTCACTCATCATATGAAACGTAGCTCTCTGTAATAGTTACTTTACGCGGATCCTTAGTGAGAGCTCGGTAGAGCCAGCCCGTATGTGAGCTGTATTCAATTTGTTATAGGTTATCTCTACCACATATTTTCTAAGTTCAATAAGGCTATAAACTTTAAGGTTAAGGTTAAATAATATTTTTGGGAGAGATGATGAAATATCTGATGTCTAAGTGGTAGGCTCAGCGCAAACCGTACCTTTATTTTACTCGTTCACTGGACTCGCTATTTTACGTATTTTGATTGTACTTTTGGCATATTGTTAGTTCCTGTAGTGACTGATACCCCTATAAAATTTACTGTACAACTTGCTTAAAACCGCTGCTGTGAGTTATATCAACCGATTTTTTTTAATAAAAACATTTGACTATCAAAAAACCTTCTGCTCGCGATTCGCCTCATATCTGTTACTGACAAACTATTTTACGTAGAGACTAGTTTTGAAACTCATGGTATTGCTGTATTTAATGTACAGATAGAGTACTAACAGCGGTTGCACAAGTCTGACGCATCACATAGCTACTCGGAGGACTATCGATCGCCGATGGAATATTAATCACAATATTATCACTGTGGTGGACGCAAATCACTGCGGATTGATTTGAATACACGTGGTATTTTAACGAATACCACTTATTTAGTTATGCAAATTGGGTCTACTATGGAATGTGTTGAATTCGATACACTCGTGTTTATTACAAAACCAGTACTACTAAGCGAGTAGTAAGTAAATAGTATTCAGTTTTGTAGTTTATGTCGAAAATCAGCATAAGCATGTTTATATTTATTTGTTTCTCCTTTTGATGACGTCAATTTTTTTGCAAATTTAACGCATTGGTAAATTCGATTTTGAATTTTATATCCTTTTATTACAACCAAAACTGATCATGTTTGACTACCATGTTCAGTTTATTTTCAAAGTTGCCTGACAAATCCTACTAATATTATAAATGCGAAAATTTGTGAGTGTGGATGTATGTTTGATACTCGTTCACGCAAAAACTACTAAACGGATTTGGATGAAGTTTGGAACACAGATAGTTTATAACCTGGATTAACACATAGAATACTTTACTTAAGTCTACGCGGACGAAGTCGCGGGCAAAATCTAGGTATAAATATAAATTACGCCAGATTGACACACCAACTGTATGGTCCCTAACTTAGCAACGTTTGAACTATGTATGGGCTAGGGGGCGACCTCAGTGAAACCCAGAACTGGACAAATTACGAAAAGGCCATTTCTGAAATTTGCCCCGGCGGGGATCGAACCCACTCGATGCAGTGAGCAGCCTACGCTCAAGCCATGCGCAAAGCAGTCGTCAATTAAAATTAAAATGTGTTCCTCTATATATGTATTTCTACTCCCTCTTGTCAGACTGCATTATATTTGAGAAAAAGTAATCTAATATACTTAAATTCAATGTGCAACTGATGTGGCACAGACCTTTACCTAAACTTTAAATACCATGGGACGCTGTAGTGACCACATCAACTTATTAAACTAAGTACTCGTTTTTGTACACAACCACTGCATGCAAATTGCATCACATACTGTGGTTTAAATTGTTACCGCAACAACCACATTTATGAACAAAACACGAACAAAATTGTACTGCAATATCTAAAATGGTTTAGCATCCAATAATGATTAATGGGACTTTGTAATATTTTTAAGTAGTTAGTACACCTATTGTTGCACTACTTTGTACCACTTGTCATTACCTAAATTAGCTATTTATAAGTTTACTACTAATTGACTTAGTTTTAGCTTCATTTACCTTCCCTAATATATTAGGGCTATCTTTACTTGAGTCCAATTCTCAAGCAACTGTGTTCCACACATTTCAAGAGAGAGTCGAGATCAGGGGCATTAGCATACTGGGGAGTATGCCAATTTTCATACATTTCCATTTTATTGGAAGACAATTAGTTATTATTTTCGTGCTAAAAATCTTTGGCAGTATAGTGAGTGCTTACAGATTAGATTATTTTTAATCAATGTCAACGACATTATGATAAGTACAGAATTGTCCAAAGTAACGAAAACCAAACGGTTTTAATTCCATTACTTGCTATTGAATTCAAATACTTGGTGCCCTGGGTAGAGGCACTTAGTGCGTTTTGAAGACGTCGTTTACTATTTGAAAAACATCTAAAGAGCGCACTTCTTTTCGTTATCAAAGTTGAGATGGATCTAAATTCTAATATTCAATCCTCAAATCAGTTGTTTATTTGCCCACAGTGTCAGACATCGGGCACAACATCATCCAGGATGCGTTCCTCATCGCCGTGGAGGAGCAGGCGCGCCAGCGCTTGCAGCGGCTGTCAGCACTCAAGCGCATCACGCCGGTTGATATGTCCAAGCTGTCTGTAGAGGTTTGTATCATCACTATAATCAATATAAGTAGATGTATGTCCAGTAGATGTACAGACACTATCAGTAATAATGCCATCAATATTACTTTCTGCCATTCCTTCGTAAGGTTAGTGACATAACAAACCTTTCCCTTATATTCTAACTGTTATTCATAATTTGTGATTCCTGCATTTCAATCACTAAACTGTCAAATAGTAATGTAATTACTTGAAGGTAATGTTATTATTACTGGAAGTGTCTGATCAGAATTTGGACCGCTTGTGAGTGAATATGAAATGAAATAAGAAATTGGGTCTGTAACTCTTATATCAGATTGAAGGTGACTTCAAGCCTTTTAAGATGTGAATGGTGATCACGAAATGAGGAAGGAGGAATAAATAAGGATAAGACTCTTTGAATGTATAATTTCGTTATTTATTTGGGTCACGTGTCTTC
Organism: Notodonta dromedarius; assembly: GCA_905147325.1. Lineage (NCBI taxonomy): Eukaryota > Metazoa > Arthropoda > Insecta > Lepidoptera > Notodontidae > Notodonta > Notodonta dromedarius. The sequence continues at coordinate 10,129,669 of LR990174.1, forward strand.
AATGTTCTTTCAATTTGACTATCTCAAATGCACTCAAAATGTCGGTTCTGTTTCAATGTTCCACATGACTCAAAAAATATTGCTTAGCCGGAAGCAAATAGGAACATGGAACCGGACGATTCGTTGTGCAACCCAGGAAATGGATTTTCAAATTTAACCTCACCAAATCAACAAGCTTATATGCTTGAAGATACATTGACACAATCAATTGAAATGTATTAACATGGAGAGGATATTAATCCTCTCCAACATTTCTCTATCATCAACTGCACTGTGTTTAATTTAAACACAGCAAACATCAGGAGGACCCATTGTATAGCAGATATATTCGCAATGACAATGGTTGCAAGCCGCGCCCTGCATTCAGGCGAGTCAATGCGAATCCCACTTCGCAGACTTGAGCCACTCCTGACAATGGGTGGGACTTGTTATAAGCGAAAGCGGACAACGCAGTTTTCTATATTATGTCTGAAATTATATTGGAACGTTAAGCGGTTAATCGATGGTAGAGTCAAGCTGTACCCAAATTCAAATTCAAATCGTTTATTTGGTTTAGGCCTACGGGGGCACTTACAAATTGTCAATTTAACATTTTTTTTTCTAATATATGCAACCGGATCGGAATGCAACTGAGACTGAGACCAATTGACTACAGCTCATATACGGACGGGCTCGGTCAGGGTAGTACCACCCTGGCACAGAAAATCGGCGTAAAGTAGCTATTATAGTTCCGTTTCGTACTATGAGTGGGGAAGCCAGAGAAACACGTGACCAGCTCACGGAAACGAGTGTTGATAGAGGAGGGCTTTATTATAAATTCGCTTTTAACTGGTCCCACCCGGCATCCAGTTTGTAGTCCCATCTCCGGGCGATTCGTTACTTCCATTCGCTAGCTGGAGCGCACTTGATTCACTCCGCCACTCCCGCCGCTCGCGCCGTTTCAAATTTGAATATCATCTCGCTTTAATTCAGGTGAAACGCTTTCATCAACTGCTTCGGGATTGAGATGGGTCCATTTATATTTCAGACAGAGCACTAATGTTTTGGAGGAGGGATACTTAACTACAGTTCCTTGTTATGATTACTGTATTCAATAGTTATGAAGCTTGCTACTATAGGTTGGCAGTGACTATGATTCCATGTATATATATGTCCACTACATTCCATGATCCTGATCCAGTACTTATCTCTCTTTTATTTTACGTTGTTCAGGTAAATGTATCCATGCATCTTATATTAGTTCTATCTGCTTTGGACTTGGCCTTACGGAACAAGTTATAAATTCTTCAAACCTTGCCATTCAAATTTACTTAATGATTACTAAGCCGTTTTTCACTTGTGTTCTGTAATTGTCTCTTCTTCAGTAAAGTACCTTAAGCTAAGGAAACTTAGGCCCGTATTCATAAATCGACCTCAAATTTGCGAGCGATCTTGGAAAAAATAAAATTACACGTCAAACGCATATTCAAGACCGTTATCAGACTTCAGATTTTTTACCTGGTTTGCTCTAGTTCGCATGGCATTGGAATCGCTCCTAGTTACCTTACTACAGATTCAAGCTTGCTAGTTTGTGACCGAACAATTTAGGTTTTGTAAAACTATATTCAGTTCAATGTTACCGTCTGAGACTAGAATCATTCAAGCAAGTAGATGTACCCGTTTATTCTAAATTACAACCACTTAGAACCGCTGCACATGATACCTTCCAAAAGTTACATAATGTTTTGAATCGACACAAGAATCTGTTCCCACAATATCTTTGCGACATGCGATAATTGACCACTAACTTAAACCACACTATGTTAGTCAATGGAAAAAGCTTCCGAAAATTTGAACTTTATTTTGCAACCTCTAAAGTTTAAAACTAGATGTCGCAAAATGTAGGCTTGACGCATTATTGCAATACAACTCCAAGGGTTCCTTTCACATTTTTCGTATATTCAAGTGGTTTTTTGTAAGAAGCTAATTGGGGTCGTTTCGGGTTCGAGACTTATTGTTGTAATCCATTACGTGTTAAAAACCGTGACCGAGTCATCTGTTACGCATATTACGTTGGTTTCTTAGATATTGTTCTGAAAATGCTTGCATCTTCGCCATTTTTCTTGAATGGTTCCGTTACTTGGTCTAAAGAAATACTTTTCCCAACTTCTTTGGCACTACTCAATGTTGTTGTGCGTTTAAATTTCTTGCAATGTCTAAAACTATCCAGATTTTCCCATCGGCCGTTATCGGTGTCTATATTGGAAACCGCTATGAATCCTGGCTGTAAGCAAAGTCTCTTTTAGACCTATCCAAACAACCAACATATAACACTTTAATCCCAATTTGTGTCAAATAAACCTCATTATTTAATTGCCCGCTAATAAAAGTAACCTCAATACAATTTGACCACCAAACCTTGGAGCAACGTCAGCGCTAGTGACAATTACTTCAGTTTTTTGTCCAATTGCAATGTATTTTAAACAACCGAATACACTAATGCAGTTAGTGCAGTGTCATTGATTGTTCTTATACTTAAGGCTACGTACTAAGAAACAAAGAAATTATTTTCAAAATTAATTAAATTACTTATATTTGATGGTTCTCCAAGTCTCTTGATAGACTGATCTAGAAATTTTAAAGGTTTTTTTGCAAAAAAAATTGTGTAACGTATTAATTATTGTTTATCACGTTTCCTAGTCTATAAATTTCATACTCCTGACCAAAGATATATATCCTTTTGTTATAATACGAAACGTAGTCCGAAAATAGTCCCGGCCAATAGTTTCCCACATGCATCGGTGACCAAATTGTTCCGCCATCTCTTCTTTGTAATCCAATTTGTGATGGCGCCTGCCCATGTTTGTGGGTCCATAAGTGCCACGTGACCAGTTCTTACTGGAGCTTTGTTTCTTCGCCTGTGTTAATGACACAATGAGAGAACTAGATACGATAGTATTTCTACAATAGTATTTCGACCTTCGTCTATTTCTCTAATAAAACTATGTTTCAATTCCAGCTAAACCGTCGCAAACGCACACAGCCCGAGAACCGCCAAGAGTTGAACGGGTACATAGCAAACTCCACCGTTTACGTCACATCGATAAACGAAAACGGAGCTATCGAGAGCAAACCAACAATATCATCCCCGAAAGCTCAGCCGAAATCCTTACAGGCTAAGCCAGCTCCAGTCATCGCTAACGGTATCGATAAAACGATCAAAGAAGTTATAAAGGAAGAAGAAAAGGTTGAACCAGAGAAACACGAAGTGGATACTAGTGAGAAAATTAAAGTGATTTGTGAGAGTGAAGTGAGTGTTGATAGGGATATCAGTGACGCGTACAGTGTTGCTAGGGAGCATTTGAGCAACGGCAGGTGTGAGAAGCTGATCGGGGAACAGCCTGACCACAGGATCAGAGCCACAGCTATTGTTGAGAACAATAAATTGGGACCAGGAGAGAATCGGTGAGTTGTTAGATTTTAGATATTTTTTTTGTCTCAGTACTCAGAGTAAAGAAACAATCTCTCCTCTACATGGCATGATCAGTCGCGTGATTTAAATAGACACAGCCATAAGAAAATACGACTTCACAAAGCTACTTTCAAAGATCAGATTTTTTATAAAAACAGATTTATAGCAATGTGAATTTTTATCACATTACTAGTATGTTCAGGAATCAGATTCATTGCTACATTTCATAGCTGACAGTGCAAAGTCAGAGGGCGTGTTACTTTTCGCATAGCTCTGTCCCTCATCAGATGAGGCCGTCTGGAATGAGCAGGTGGAATATCAGGTCTCAAGTGGAATTGTTCCACATACTCGTATATTATAATATACTTACGAGTAATTATGTTATATGAAAATAATCAAAAATTACCTAACCACATTTACTTTTCGGGAAAACCAGAGGCAAATTACTTAATAGATCGTATTCTGCGAATTAAATTACGTGGTTGTGACTGCCCCAAATAACGTGTGACGTTGAAATGTATTTCCAAGTAACAGTAAAATACGCAAATTGGTTCCAGAAATTAACGACTTCAATTACATGAACCTCCACTGACACACATTAAAGTAATTAACGATCGAAACTTGAACGCAGATCATTTTGAGAGCACTACTTAGTTTTATTGCGCCATATAAAAAATACAGGTTATAGTGTCTCAAGCGTTTGTTGCGTCTCAGTTTTCATCCGTAAGGCTCCACAAAAAACTGTATGAACTTGGAAAGTGAATTTAAAAGCTGTAACATTGGCATCGCACCCCAAGGCTTCGACTGTGTCTCCGCATGTAACTCAATCATATATCACGGGTGTAAAGTTACGCAACGATCAGTTTCGCAATTTGACGGTCTGATTGGAACTAGTTCTAATAAATCTATGGATATTATCGTTATGACACTTATTTTGTAATTAGGCCGTGGTTCCCGTGTACGAATTTGGCGGAAAAGGCGCCAAAAGGCGAAAAAACTTGGCGTAGATATCACAAAATACTCGGCAATGCTATGTTAGGTATTTTAAGGGCTTATTAGAACGTTGGTTCTTGTACTATGACTAAAGCTTATGTCTTTGAATACCTGCTAGGTATCTTCTGAAGTCCGAATTTATATTAAATTCTTGGAAATCAGTCTAGCAAATCAGATTTTATTGCACGGAACAGTTACGTAGGTAAATCAAAGACTAATCCGACAACAGAATCTAATGACAGATCAAATAAGACAAACCAGTCTAAAAATAATAATGAAACTGCTACTAGACTGCATTACATGACTCACATAACACTATTGTGCCATTGGTAAACCGGTTTTAAATTAAGTCCGGACAATCAGTAACAATTACAATTGCGTAAAATACAAACAAGACATCAATGTTGGTTCGAATGCGGTAATTGTGTATGCTAATGTAGTCTTTAATGTGAAGATCATAATGTTTGAAATTACGCGCAATGTTATTTCATTCTGCAAAAACTTGTACAGGCAGCGGCGTAGGTAAACTCGTAAATGTAAGGAAATATTCGCAATCGATTTGGTTTCCGTATTGTTTAATCTCTTATTAGACTTTGCTACAGTGACCATAAGGTAGCCAATAGGTGGTTACTGGAATGATCGCGAGTACAGTCAGCACTATAAATCGCTGAACAATTGTAAATTTATCAGATCTCAGTAATAGGTATACTTTATTTTTTTAAGTTGGTGTATATTGTCAATATGAAATATTTAAATTCTGTACTTTGTATCAGGTTGATGTCTGATTCAAATAGTTAACTAAAGAAAATGTCGCAGAACCATATAACACTACTTAATTTTCTCGTCCGCTGATCGACGCAGGCGTCGCGATAGTTAGCACCAGTTATGTCTGTCGAGACGCGTTATCTCTGCAATTATCCGCTAGGTGGCACCATCACTGAGCTGCTTGAAAATCAGAGCATGGAATTCGTAGCGGGATATTTGATCATATTACACACATGTTCTATATTATACTATACAATGCACCCATTTATCGACTTGGGATTTCATCAGCATTCATAAGGGTTCACTGGTGATCCACCTGTATATCCCGCTTCATTGAAGCTTCACTGATGTACTTTTTTGGAAGGCCCCACAAAGCCCAATCCTCCTGCAAAGGCAACTGGTTCTTTCGAAGATGCCCCTAACCCTCTAATAAAATTATTGACTTAAGTAATTACTAGTTTATAGATGCGGGGGTAAGAACCAATTAGTGGGATTACCAACCACTTACAGTAATTAGGTGGATCTCAGAACTGAATTTACAATCAAACTACCATCCTCTATTCTTCTAAGTCGTTACGCTCTTGACAGAGCGGTCGTGGTCGTCATATATTGTTTTCCGGGGCAGATGTTGTTCGCCTCACGATGTCTCGCCATCTCTCCCTATTGGACGTCATCCTGGTGCACTCGTGCAAGGGATCGCCAATGGCAGATTTAATCTGATCGGTCCATCGCATGGGTGCCCTTCCACGTGGTCTGGTACACTCCACTCGGCCCTTTACAACTAACCGTTCTATGGAGTCGTTTTCTTGCACCCATCCCATCCTCTATCACACCCTTTCAAATTTTATTTTCGCGAAATAGGTAGCCTATGTCCTTCTCCAAGGTCTAATGTAACTGTCTACAAAAATTCATCGACAGACAGACGGAGTTACTATTGCATTTATAATATTAGTTTGGATTTACGTTGATGAGTAGTTATGTCCTTGGAACAGTTTTTAGCTTGATTAGCATTCCATATTATTATAAGACAGTTAAGTCAATCGCGTAGTAAAATTCTGCAATCAGACTCGGACGAATCGGTCATGTTCCGCTTCGCTGGCAGACACCCTCGCCTGCACCGGCTGCCAGGTACCAATGCAATCATGTGCAATGAAAAGTCAATTTATACACGTGTGTAATGATCTGTGATGGAATTACCCGGTATTTCATGGCGACAGCCCTGAGGATTTCTTTAAAGGTCTAGTTCGTAATAATGAGATTTTTACAGTATGTGGGTGATTCGTTTGTCACGTGTTTCAGTTCCTATATAGAGGGTGGATGTTTTGAGTCAACATTATCATAAATATATATACATTGTTAATTCCATTGTTTTTCAAAAATATTGAAAGAAGGCTTATTATTAAAGGGCAATATTATAATGTACACACATTTCTTACTCCTTGAATCCTCGATAGAAGAAAGTAAGTCGGGTTAGTCGTTCAGATTTCATCATTTAACACTTCTATGTAATATATAAATTAGAATGTTTCATTCATAAACCACAAACAATAACAGACAAGTTACACATGGCAGGAAATTCCATAGCAAACAACGGGGAAAATTCAAAAAATTCGTCCGTTACAAACAATAGTCAATAGAGTATGTTCAATGCGAACTCAGCCTTACGTGACACGGCAGGTACATCATCAGTCAGCCGCCGACACTTGTCGGAGGAACTCGTAAAAAAACGCTTTGTCTAGCGCGATACGTCACTAGGCACCCCGTGTACCTGCCTCCCCTCACGCACCTGCGCGCGCGCACCCACTCCCATCGTTCCCTCTCCTTCGCGCATCCCGTATTTGAATTCAGAATTTTTTCAACCTACCTGCCGGGCAGACGTTTTTACGGTTACAATTTTTAAAAGTGGATTGTTTGAATATTTTTGTGTTTGTGTTTTGTGATGTGTGTCTGGTCATGATATTGTGATATCCAGGATGCACTACAAGCAGTTGTTTAAAAGGTAATGTTTTGCTTTCGAAGATTTTATTTTTGATGCGTGTGATTTTCCATTAGCAGCGGAAGGCTTCGCTGCAATCGTTTAGACTTAGACATTTTGTATTACATCAGATGCACCTTTTTCTTAGATTGTTTACGTATTAAGGTGTGTAGCTAAGAACATAGTTTCAATTGTATATTTAAGGACATTTAAACTTTTTTTTCGGACTTACTGTACCCTCTGAGTGTTTTATCTGCAATTCTGAGAGAGCCGTCAAACAAGTTTTGCTTTCTATAGGTTTGTTTGCTTACGCACATTCAATTCAATATTAACAACGGTAATATTCTTTTGATCGATACCCTTATTCATATATTAGGTTTACACATAAGCTTTGACTTCCTAGATACCTATATCTTTACATTCTATGATCTCCCTTTAACACAAGGTATTCTCCAAAATTATGTTACCTAGAACCTTCATAGTCTCCATTTCTTTGAGAACTAATGTAACGTCCCGTGACCGGTCTGAATTTGCACAGCTGAGTATAATGGGCTTTGAATACATACAATACAACGTTATTATTGAACGGTTATACGGATAACATATACTTATTGCGGTTAGTTATAAAATTGCTTAAACGATTACCTTATACAAATAAGTGTATAGTTTGAGAATTTATTTTGACTGATCCACTATTTTGAAATTAACTTAGTCTAATTATTATTATAATAATAACTGTAGGATAAAATATAATTTACTCAGTAGATATATCAAGAGCATTTATATCTGGACAAACCCTATTTTAATATATTGTCCTATCATTAAAATTTCATCTCCATTGCCTATCTCAAAAAGCTGTCCTATGAGTGTAATACATCTTTTTATTCCTAATTATATTCTATTCCTACCAACAATGATTCGCGACTATCTCTGCCTCAGTTACCGTGATGATTGTCAGCAGTGTTCTCTCCTATCGTAGCTGTTCCGATCCTATTAGCTGTAATTGTCTTACTGTTAACAACATCATTTGTACCATTGTTCATTTCTTTGTAGGTCTTTTTAGTAACTTTAGTTTAGATGGTAAAAACAGGTAGCCACTTCTTGGAATTAAACATAATTGAGCAGACTACTCAGATTCTAAAAAGTTCACAGAAAGCTATTTATTATTTCTATTACAAACTATGAATACTTGACAAGACTAACTTTATGCATAACATTTCAGAAAACTACCAAATCACTCGATTTTTTAATATTAAATACAAAATGTGGGACCCTAAGTATCTAGCACACAAAAAATAACTTAAAATATTCCATTATGAAATTTCTATACTTACTAAACTCAAGTGCCTTCAGGCAGAAATGCATTAACACAATCTCGAGAAGTTTTTGTTCATAGCTTACACCTACTTTTTTAAGTTTACTGAGAAGTGAGAACGCATTAAGGATGGCTGCACACGATGCCCAGAGGCGATAGTCGCAATAATAACTTGTAATAAGACGCGTTCATTTGAGACACAGATACTCAGAGGACTGACAGTAAAAGAGGCTAGGAAGAAGACTGATGGTTGTAGCGGTTAAAACGATTTACTTAAGTAAAAGGAATCACTTTATAAAAAGCATCTTATGCAAGACCTGAATCTTTAATGTTGTGTATCTCAAAATGTGTCATATCCAGTAGTAAAACGATACAAGGAGCGTGGAATACAGCTAAGCTTCTTATATTGTTTTCTTATATTTACGCGAATACTACACATTGAAATAAAACTATTTTTCGGATTTTATCGCGTTTATTAACTTTATGTTCCCGACGTTTCGGTTGCTTTACAGCAGCCATGGTCACGGGGGGACTGAGGTGTTAGACGTCCTGATGTTATTTATAGTTAGTAACTGGGTACCCTCATATTTAGTTGTTGTTTGCGGTCCGATCCACGCAGAAAGTGCTCACAGTGTTTCGAGGTCTTGCAATGGTACACTTGGTTTTGGATTTAATTATATTAATTACTGGATCCCAAGTTGGTGGTAGCACCCAGCCATCTTCCCTATTGAAATTAGGATGTTTTTTAATTTCAATGGCTGCTGTAAAGCAACCGAAACGTCGGGAACATAAAGTTAATAAACGCGATAAAATCCGAAAAATAGTTTTATTTCAATAAGCTTCTTATGTTTATTTTATGATAAGATATTTAATATAATCTACCAACTGGTTATGATTAAAAATAATACATTATTTACAAGTTGTAAAATTTTTCCATGGTTTCCTGACGACCCTACCTATAGCTTCACACATCAGTTATTTCCCCATTACCCATCAGTTTTTACCCATTAACGCATCGCCGCGCGTGGCGGTCATCTTATACTGCAGCCTGTATTATGCTACTTTTTTAATGATTTCTATAACGTTACGGTGGTGTACCCATATCCTATTTGTTATCTTTTTATATCGATATTTACATATATCTCTCTATGGTACTTATGTACTTAGGTATTTATGTTTATCGTTCAAATCTATATACATAAGAGAAGACTGGAGTCGCCCGTAAAACAAAAAATCAAAAATCCTAGAAGATAGTTAATGCTGTATATGAAAACATAATTTAAGAAGATATAGTGTAAGGTCATTAATTGAACCGCATTTGTACTAATTCTGTTGGCTTTAAAAGATGACTAAACTTAGCATAACATAACTAAAAATATAAATGTCTTGCTCATGCATAACAACTGTGACAAGGACGGCAATAGGTACACTTAGTTTAGTTAAGTTTGTGTACCAACAAAATGAGTTGTTGAGTTTTGTTGAGTGATTTTTTTGCGAGTGAGATAGTTTTAAAATCGCTTAATAGGTCATGTCTTTAAAACTAAATAATATAAGTATAAGATGTAGAAATGCAAGGGATAGCAACAGTTCACAGAAATACCAATTAAAGAAGACGGATCCCTTTTTGAATTACTTTCTCAGCCAATAATCAAATATCGATGTTACCCACACTTCATTCTGGTTATTACAATTTGTATGGCTCCAAAAACTTGGTACCGGTTAAACTAAAATCCGATACATTGAAAAGACACAAGACTCTCTGTATCTTGTTTACACTAACGCAAAGGTGTATGCATGTATCTCTTTTATACATCTGTCACTGTCAGTCATAAGCAAAAAAAAAAAAAAAAATCTGTGGCCCCAGAAATGGACGTAAATATAGGTTATATTATAATCATCAAATCACGGAAGACGTAGGTACACTTCTCTTGACATTGACTCGTTAATTGTACGCCGTGGGAATTGTACTGTGTATACTATACATGCATAAGTTTATAATTCAATAGTTCTTTGGTAAACCATGACTAGTGATGAATAAATAACTAAGAAAGTTCTCTTACGATGACATTGTAAAGTAATTTATTAAAACTTGTACGCCGAATAGCTAAACGTGGTGGACCACTTATCATACTATTATTATAAAGAGGAAAACTTTGTTTGTTTGATTGTAATGAATAGGCTCCGAAACGACTGAACCGATTTGAAAAATTATTTCACTGTTGGGAAGCTACACTATCCCCGGGTGACTAGGCTATATTTAATTTTTTAAATTAGGGATCCTTACTAAAACTCCAATAATGTAACCGTAATGTACCCGTGCGAAGCCGGGGCGGGCCGCTAGTCAATTATATATTACAACATTATAATTATGTTTTCAATTTGGTTGACAAATAAATGTTAATAATTATCTAACCCTTTTTAACGCCACTCCTGGGCACTGATCTCCCCTCATTACGAGGGGGATTCAGGCCATAATCCACCCCCCTGGCCCAGTGCTGGTTGGCAGATTTCACATGCCTTTTGAAAATTTGTTAGATTTTCTAAGACATGCAGATTTCCTCACGATTAAAGAAATTCATATTATTCTGTTCTTATTGTCTATTCATAACCCTTTCAATGTTATGCTAAATCATACCCGCTTCATCTTCTTAAATGTCTCCTTCACTTAGTTTACCGTATTGGATTTTAATGTCCATCAGGCCTCCCTCGATGACTTCCACACAGCACAGTCCTCTGCCACTCGCGGCCATCGGACCATCGGTCCACCTTTTGATCGGCAAAATTTTCCCTGCTGGCTTACAAATATTTTCGCTATCCACAGTCAATAAAAATCTGATCAATAAATCAATAAAATAAATGATTCATTATAATTCCTACCTATTTCATAACTTGTTTGGTGTATTAATCCCGTCCTAAATCATTACAATCCATAACACTTTTCATCACCATCCATACGTAAAATACGTAAAATTTCAAGTGCAAATATCTCAGTAATTAAATAACTTACAAAAGTGCCTCCCAATTTTTATGACTCAGGTGACGAATTAAATTCGATTATGAGCAAAAAAAACATGAAAACTTCAATTTTTTTTTTATTCCGCGGAACGTTCGAATTTGCGCGAAACGGCGGAACGACCCCAATATGGGTAGTGAATTCACAATTTCGTTATCACCAGATATGTCTTCCTGCAAATAGTATGCTCCTAAAAGAGTGTTCAAAGGGATCCTGTATACGATTCGAAGATTTGTGATCCCACATCCGATTCCGAATATCCAAATTCCGTTGAAATAATCCGATACCTAATTCGAATATTAACGTTGTATCGCGGGAACCTTGCACTGTATCTGAATGCTGAGCAACTATTGTCTTAAACATCATTTCGATAACGACTTAACTTTTATCAATCCATTGAATATTGGACTGTAGATCGGTGCTACAAAATTCAATTTCCATTGACTTCTTCATTGTCTTAGGCCCTTATTTAACACAGACCTATGTTACTACAGTACATTTGATACTGAACTTTAGTTTAAGTCCTTTACGATACATTTTTCTTAAATGCCCATTGGTTTGTGCGTACGTGAAGTTATGGCAGGTTTTCAAGAAGTACTGGTTAGAACAATGACAAGTTTTGATACAAATTTCCTTTGTGGAAACGTATTTATAGTTGGAAAACGGATATATTCACGTGTGGTGCCGTTTAATGTTGAAAATGACGTGGTTTAAAGGGAAATCAATGTTATAGAAACTTACCTACAAGTGTCTGAAGACTCTATTTATTATTATGTTTGAAATCGGATACATTGCGACTATTAGCGACAAAGTCCATGTCTGTAAATTTATTTAGGCTTGTGTATCGAGCATAGCTCGCTCGAAGTGGCAGAAAACATTCCAAAATCCTCTTACGGTTATTCGATAGTAATGCTTTAAGTCTACTTAAGTCTATCCTTCTTTCTGAAACGTTATAGGTACTTAAGTAACAAAAGTAACAAATAACGAAGCTTATCGGAGCTTTTAACCGATTAGCCGTAACATACTTGAGATTTTTTAGATAACATTTCGTTAAGCATATTTACCGATAGGGTCCTAACAGCATTAAGTACTTTAGAGAGAATAAAAGTAAATTATAAATATCGCAAGACTTATATACACCACCTGTATATATCCGATTGGCCGTATGGTACCATATTATAAGAACTGGGGCCGTCTCCAGTATTTTTTTATTCCATCTTCCATCACTAATCTAGGTGTGAGGCTAGGGGTAAATTACGAAAATACCATTTAGGAGAATTTGGAACAGGAATCCAGCCTGTTACTATCCGGTGCACCCATTTAACCCCCCCCCCCCCCCCCAACCCCCAACCCCTTCATCGTATCATTTATGAAGGAACTGCGTTAAAAATCCGCACAATAACACGGGACGAGACCCCGCTCCGCGAGTCCGGCTCGCTCTTGACCGGTTTTCTTATTTATTGACATTCTCATAGTAATCGTATTATAAACGAAAGCCTCTCTACTCGGTTGGAGTAAAAATTAACCGGTGCCTAGTGCATGTACGCTTTCAAACGATATTATATAAAAAATGTCTGTGACGTTAACTTTAAATAAATTATCTACGGCTTTCGCTGGAGTTTGTCAAGAGCACCAAAATTACGATGCTACAAACTTTATTTGACCGGTGCGCGGTGGCCAAAAGAGGAACTAAAAATATTAAATACAAAATGTATTATTATGACAGTCATGTATCGACACTAGCGACGCTCTCAAGCGCCAAAAGAGCCTTGTAGCACTATATAGAGCTTACGGAAGAAAAATGTGGTAATTTTGATCGTATTTATTTTTATAAAATAATTATTCTTCTATTAATGGTACAAAGGAAACAATAATAAAGTATTTTGATACCAGAAACAATGAGCTGGGAACGCAGATAAAATCTAAAGATTTTCGACTAAAATTCACGTTAATTAACATGGCAATAATTTTCTTTGCTTTGCAGAATATGCGCGCGATATTAGACATAATTACGCGAAATTAAATCTTAGGTTATGTTCTTTAATTCGTAAATGGTATACAGAATAACTTGTCCACATTCCAATGTTATTTATTTACTCACAATAATTTAGGCGATGAAATTTGATTATGCTGTATTTCATAAACGTCAATAATCCCACTTATTAAGTCATAATAACATACCTACTCTATTACAACATTTTTGAATCGTTTAAACGCCACGGAACCCCAATACGGCCCGGTCAGGGGAGTTTATGGTATTCATTTAATGCCCATTCTGAACGTGATTACCATGATGCGAGTGGTCCCGGCCCTCGTCATGACTCTTGGGAAGTCAATGAAATCATAATTATAATGGGAATTTAATTTTATGGAAATTCGTGCATTGCTTGTGATTACGATGTCACGAGCCTTGTAAATAATGGGTTGACGTTCTCCGAATAACATCACGCCTGCATTTAAAGGAGGCAGGAATGTACTAGTACCTTCACTGATTGTCATTGGGGACGCTTTTTGTCGGCATCTAGCTAGGTATGCTTGATGATGAGATAAAAAATATTTTTTGTTGCAAAAAGGCCAGAATTTCACAACGTTTTAAATGGAATTTACTTTGTTTACGGAGCTCTGCTTTGTTATTTATATATAATCTGAACTGCTGGCAATAAACTGTTTGGCTGCCAAATGTCCTGGCAGATTATCGGATAAATACTTCCTTCTACTGTTTTGCATATGGCCACGAAGGTCAAGAAAAAAAGTACTTCTATTGTTTTGTCGGTAAGCATTTGATTTGTTCACAGAACTTGCAATAAAAATCGCTAACACGATGCACCCTTTATCCCAGGATTAACTTTTATTTGCCACACAATAACCGGTCTGCAAAATGTTTCTACGTCAGTTCCTGGTATCCTTACGTCATTGGAATTTTTACCTGCGTATTTTGGAGTCCCGAGATTACCGGCATCCGAAAGGCGGTCCCGAGTCGGACTTCTTTTGTTATGATTCCGATTATTTCGAATTTATTCCGCGCAAAATTTGTCCGTGGGAGTTTTAGAGAACACGTGTTAAGAATCTTTTTGGGTGCAAAATTGTGTGTCCATTTGGCTGGGTATCTACTAAGCTATGCTGGATGTTCTTTTGTGGGCTGGCAGTGTCCACTTGAGTCAGCTTGCTAGCTCGCCAGTGAGCGTGGTAATAACATTACCGCATAAGCAACCTAGCAAAGCTTTTCTTCTAATATAGACCAATGCCCATGGGTACAAACACGCCTCGGGGAGGCGAGCGGGTTACAAGCGAAACTTACCGAGGAATATTACCATTTAAAACCCAACGTGGCCGATATCAACACGTCAGAGGGACGCTGGAATGGTATTACCTACTTGGGGTAAAGTCCACCCTTACAAGTTTCCTGCATTTACCGTTAGAAATTTACGTATGTGTGCCTTATGGGGTGCACATATGTTAACAAGGTTTCAAGCAAGCCATTAGCTAGGCTGCGTACTAACAAACTAAGTGACTAATAAGTCATGTATCCCGGGGCCTCTCGACCGATAAGAGCTGTTTACTACGCCCGTGTGAACGCACCCTAATCCGGCTTACTGTAGGGTTGCCACGTGGTAGTACCTGCACAGTAATTTAATAGGTGTTTTAGTTAGGTACAATGATTTGTATTTCGGATGTTAATGTTGACTTATCAAAGCTATAGAAGATCCTTTATTTATTTTTTATTACTGGGCTAGACGCCCTAATCTCCAGGAGGATTCAGGGCTTAGTTCACTACACAAAAGTTATTGAGTATCTCGTCTTGATTGATATTGATTTTGGTACGATATTTAAGTTGAAAATTATGTATTTTTCATTTCATAAGTAAGTACCTACATAAAAAAACCGTGAGTCCAAAATATCAAGTTCGCTAACCCTACCGTGAAGTAATGTTAAGAATACTTAAGACGGTCCCTTAATAACAGTTTTCTAAGCGTCTCGTGCGTTATTTATGACCTCCCCCTCCCCCCCCCCCCCCCCTCCCGGCTCCCCCCGCCCCGCCGGTATTGGGGAAAGTTTGAGCACCGCTGTCTCATTACTCTTGGCTGGAGTTTTTATGGTCTTATCCTTTTAATAGTTTGGTATTAGTGATTTTAATGTTTGGCTTAAGGATTAACTCTGAGAAGGGCAAGTTAGATGAGTCTTGAAATAAGATAATTCAACTCCGAGATTGCCACTATAGGCTTTCCACGGTAGAAAAAAAAAATATAAATCTCGAAGTTTACATGTTTACAAGTTATATTTTTAATGAGTTTACAAATGATGTCCGTAGACTTGAGAAACATAATAAAATAAATTATGAAAGAGTACTTAACTTGTGACCCTAAAACTAGGCATAGCCTGTATCGTAAGAGCCAGATATATTGCCAAAACAATTGCGAGACGGCGAGAATAAAATAGTAAATTACACAAATCAAAACTAAATATTAAATAAAAATTAAAGGTTAGTTTCTGCATTGTATGTACGAGCTATAGTAATAAGTAAAAGTAACGGTTAAATTGGCTTCTTTTCTTAACAATTTTAGTTGTTGCTTTTACTTTAGTTGTTGATAAGGTAATTGCTCGAACAGGCAATAATGGGCGGAATGTCAAATTCTCAAACGCAAAAGTGGATGTTCCAAATCTCTTAGTGTTTGGGATGCTATGGCAATTGATGGGGGGTTTGAGGGTAGGCAGCTCGGCTCACTGCACCGCGTGTTTGCTGGTTCAATTCTCATTGGGCAAATTTTGGAAATAGTTTTTTCGTAATTTTCCCAGGTCTGGATGTCTCTGGGATCGCCCCCAGTCTATATAAATATATATAACTCAAAGGTGACTGACTGACTGACTGGCTGACATAGTGATCTATCAACGCACAGCCCAAACCACTGGACGGATCGGGATGAAATTTGGCATGCAGGTAGATGTTATGACGTAGGCATCCGCTAAGAAAGGATTTTGATTAATTCTACCCCCAAGGGGATAAAATAGGGGATGAGATTTTGTATGGAACTTTGTCAATTAAATTCCACGCGGACGAAGTCGCGAGCACAGCTAGTTATATTATAAGCGTTGCTTAGTTTGGGACCATACATTTGGTGTGCCAGTCTGGCGATATTTATGAATAGATAGTCCTATCCACCTTGGCAAGTTTGCACCCTAACGTTATTTGCATTCCACTAACTGTCAAGTGTCCGGTTGCGCGCGTGTCTCTCAGTGTCAGGTGTCTGGTGTCAGTGTCTCGACGTTGGTATCGGGATACTCGGTGTAGTGTCATGAGATCATTCTCACGGTGTGCGTAAAATGTCGAATTATCATTACGGGAATTATTTTATTAATTTTTGATTAGAGGCTACACTCATTTTATTAAAGCCATAAATTGCTGAACTTCCATTTGTTTTGTTTGGACAAAAAATACGCTCTTTTTGCTTAACTTGGCGCTAGCACTGCCGTGCTGCCTGATTAAATATATAAGAACTCTCATGAAACTTGAAGAACATGATTGTATCAAACTTTGCTAAAAAAACATCTAGCCAATAACAAATAAAAGAGAGACCGCGTTGAAATCTTTTCTTTTTCGGAGCTGCAAGTTTTTGAAAAAATACTGAGTTATGAGTTCGAAAGTTCAATCGAGGAAGTTAGAATACCAATGAATTCTACACCCACGCCTTATCAAAATTGACCTTTGCCTCAAAAGATGTTCAAGACTGTGTATCGTAATTAAATTGAATAAGATCATCAATCAAACGACTTGAACATACAATAGGTAGCTGATCTGTGGGGTTTTATAAAAATAAATGGCCAAAAAAATATGACCATTGTTCGCGATTCCGCGAATTTTCAACCAAATTACGAATTACCGAGAACATAATTTGTATTGTACATCATGCCAATTATCTATTGAGTGTTGCTTCGACCAGATATCTGCATTTTAACTTTCATATAAACACAGTTTTACCTTTACCTTTTTCAAGTTAACAGACTTAGGGGCCGTATCCGCTGTTACAATTTCGAAACAATAGCCAATATGTAACTGCTACAATTGAAATATGTAGAAAGTGTTGAAATTATTCAAGACGCTCGAAGACGTTCACTTTCCTGCTGTTATATCTCGTTCAGTATCTCGTAATGTGTAAACGGTTCGTTTGTTTTTGTAATGACTTTTTAATCATTAAGAAGCAGAATGATGGATTAAAATGAGATCCGTTTTAGAATGTTCAGTGCGGTTAAATTTATAACATAAGTATTCTCGTTTTAAGAGTCTGCTGAATTAATTAACTTTTTGTGAGTTATGTCAAATTCTACATATGAAAATTTCGCGTGTTTAACTTTTTTTTATAAAACTGAATACTCTATCTATGTAGCCGATAGTGATAGCAGAGGCACCTGCTAAAATATCTAAAAATATCCATGAAGTTCAGCCGACTTTTTCGAAATAGGTGCGAGAATCCAAAATGTCCCACTACCCTGAATACGGGTCACCCCCTAAATAAATTAACCGTTTGTAAAACTGAAATGTTTTGAATGTATATAACTATTTTAGTTTTGTACAACTATCCCATGATTCAAAATATCATTAAAAAAACTACCATTTATATATGACTATCCTTTTTAAAATGTTTAAAAATTCCAGTATAAAGTTAGAAAATCCAGTACGCGCGAGTTCAGTGGAAACTGTAAGTGTGTTAAAACTGAGCCGCGTGGTTCTCGACTGAGGCTTCGAATCTTTTCATTCAATTAACCAACCTGTCTGTGCAGCTACGGGAGGGGAGTGTCTGGTGTCTGGAGCGTCAATGTCTGGGTAATTTTGTGAGGATTAATCATACTAATATAATATTATAAAGAGGAAAACTTTGTTTGTTTGATTGTAATGAATAGGCTCCGAAACTACTGAACCGATTTGAAAAATTCTTTCACTGTTGGAAAGCTACACTATCCCCGGGTGACATAGGATATAATATATTTTCAAAAAAATTAGGGATCCTTACTAAAACTCGAATAATGTAACCGCAATGTACCCGTGCGAAGCCGGGGCGGGCCGCTAGTGTATAAATAAGATGGGAATTGCCAAGGAAATGCTAAGGACTCACCAAACCTCCCACCATATACCTCGTCAGCGCCACCACGACCACTCTGACAAGAGTGCCCGACTAAGACGAAGATGAGAATTTAACGCTGCTGTCTAGTCGTCACTGAAAACGGAGGACAGGAGACTACTCCATTAAATGTAGTGACATAGATAGCTTACATATACCGCCAGAAGTTTATTTCTGGGAGAAGTTATATTAGATAAAAGCATAAGCCTGATTCATCCTACTAATATTATAAATGCGAAAGTTTGTGAGTGTGGATGTATGTATGTATGTTTGTTTGTTACTCCTTCACGCAAAAACTACTGAACGGATTTGGATGAAATTTGGAACACAGATAGATTATAACCGGGATTAACATATAGGATACTTTTAACCCAATAATCCAATACTACGCGGATGAAGTCGCGGGGCACAGCTAGTGTAATATAAGTGGCATTGCACTTAATTACTGAATATGTCGTAACGTTTGACACCTTCTTCCATCAACAAAAACTAAACCCATTCATCGTACGATCAATACAATAACCCACATATTATGTCCAGATCGATACTACAAGCCGATTCATTCACATCCATCTTGGGATCACAAAAACGCCAATGAGACGCGCTGGTAATTTTCACAATAGCTCTGCAGCCATTGTGCTCACGCTTCCCACGCCCCGCCTGTCGTGGGGGAGTGCCTGGTGATGTGCTGTTATTCAAATAAAGGCTTACTGTTAGGAATTGAATAATAAAAGTAGACAAAATCCTCTCTATCCAAAGGTTGTTTGGAGGAGATGGCAGCGTTCGATAGCCAATGAATTTAATGTTGTTATTGTATAATTATGCCATTTGTGGGTGCACTACAGTTAAAATTCATATCACATTACTGATAATCAAGTTTATTAATCAACACAAATAAATTATGACAATGGAGTGGCCTCAGTCTCGCACGCCATCAAGCCCGGCAAGGGTACTAGGGAAGCACCCCTTGACTATAGATAGACCATCCAATAATAATATGCACAACGATAGCATGAAATCAAATATCATTTAATGATCGACCAATCAAAAAACAGACAATGTAATCTATCAAGGCCAGTGAGAAGCGATACGAAAGTAAATAGATTACCTATTTTATTAAATTTGTTGTTGTAACATGAACGGTTCGCAAAGGTTTCCGTCACTGAATAAACCACGATGTTTTAAATGGCCCCCGAATGTTAGCGGTGGTGGCTTGAACTCGAATATTACCATTTCGTATCGCTTTTCGTTGGCCGTGGTAGTACAAGGATACCTTGGGAGAGCCAGTTGTAGTAGATCCTTTCATCTCTACGATTTTCGCAGTTACATGGTTCTAATTCTGATGGCGTACAAAAAAAAGTTTGTCTAAAGTTGTAAAGCCTGCACATACCTAATGAGTAGGACAGAAACACTTCTAAAAGTGATAAATTTTGTTAAGTTTTGATCTGTCGACAAAATAATAATCATAGTAAAATATATATGCAACTTATTATGCGGCAAACTAACCGTTCGAGACTAATTGAGACATTTCATTCACAAGTCCAAGATCCACTATTTCTCCGGAGACGGGCGGCGCGCGGGCGCAGTGAATTCGTAATACATTGCTTTCTCACTTTCACCCGGCACTCGGCAGACAGACCGTGCGCCACAATTAGATGCCCTCTGTTAACTAGCTATCGGTACATGTGTAGAAGAAAGTATGGAGTCAATGCTTGTAATATCTAAATTATGTACTTTTAACTCCACTAGTAAATCCAAGCATTTACATCTATAGAAATAAATAAAATTGGAGTGTCTGTTTGTAATATCAAAAAAACACCTTTTCACTAAATGCATATGAAAGTACATACGACACCTATAACGAAAACGCGATTTAATTTTTTTTTGTCTGTCTGTCTATCTGTCTGTCTGTCTGTCTGTCTGTCTGTCTGTCTGTCTGTCTGTCTGTCTGTCTGTCTGTCTGTCTGTCTGTCTGTCTGTCTGTCTGTCTGTCTGTCTGTGTGTTTGTTCCGGGTAATCTCCGAAACGGCTGGACCGATTTTGACGGGACTTTCACTGGCAGATAGCTGATGTTTTAAGGAGTAACTTAGGCTACTTTTATTTTAGAAAAACAAAATTAAAAAATATGAGTCCTGTCGCGCGGGAGCGGGCTTTTTTGTTAAGTTAAATTCCACGCGGACGAAGTAGCGGGCTCAGCTAGTGTTTTATATATATCATTCATCTTGAAACACTCTATCTTTTAAAAATACCGCATCAAAATCCGTTGCGTAGTTTAAAAATTCTAAGCATACATAGGGACACAGACAGCGGGAAGCGACTTTGTTTTATACCTACCATGTAGAGAAGAGTTTATAATGTTTAACAGTCATGTTAGACCGTCAGTCAATCATTTGCGCCTGGGTGTAATACGTCAAGTGTTAGTTCCTAAGTTCGTTGTTCTATATCACTTGGAGTCAGCTTTCGTCTGCGACACGAGATATTATTTTATGATGTCGTGAAGTCCACGTTAAATTTATTAGTTTGAGGTCGTTTAAGATAGTTGACCTCCAAGTTATAGTTTTGGTCTCGTTAGCCTGGTTTTTATCTTTATTTTACTGTCATTGTTAGTCTGTTTTCACTACGTGTCACGTGTTCATATCCACCAGAAGCTTATCGTAATGAGACCCTAACAACATGCTTGTGTATATTATAAATAAAACATCAATTAAAGCATCATGTTAACACTATTGTAACCTAATGATGTTTATCATTAGGTGACAATAGTCATCGTTGTAACCTATCACAATTCGCTACAGATACTTACAACCCACGCAGTCATTCACACGAAGAAGTTTACACCGTTCTGTTCATAAATTTCTGACAGATAATGGCCAAATTTCACATCTGGATACAGTAAAATGTATAGCAATTTATCCGTGTCGGGTTAATCGTGTGATTGACCGCTGTGCTTGGCTCTTTTAGATCTCATTATCTTTATACTGATGTTACTGTTCAGCAGATTTTTTGATGATTTTATTTGGTGTCGTTTGTATTTTACATTTGTGAAGTAAACTTCATGAAAATCACTTTAACCATGGTCATTTGAGGACTGAGATGACTATATATGACAACCTGAGTTTTATCATCCGGGGAGCATTTGAATTTCTTATCAAATTGTAAAGCCTGTTATGTAAAAGCCTGTGTCAAGTGCCACGGACAACGGTAATTAACTGTGTCGTTTCAAATAACAATCGAAAGATGTTAGTGCGGAGATAATAGGGAGCTAGTGCGAGCGTGGCAGGAATCAGTGTCTCCCAAGATAAAATAATGTAAGGATATAGGCACATTAATCCAGCCAGTTGTTTCTCAATTTTGAAAATGGAGTCTTTAATAAAACGACCTTTTTTTAAAAAACTATTAAACTAATACTCTTTGCACCCATCACAAACTTTTTTCGCCAACCTTTGCATAAAGCAAACCACTGAATTACTGAAAAAAATTATATCGGAAAATTGTAGGATAATTAAGCTTTGAAATCCACATCAAATTGAAATTCAAAGAGGAAAGATGGTCGCCAATCCGCACTGGAACAGCTTGGTGGACTATGCCCCAATGTTCACCAAGCCTATGCCCTATGTAGGCATGCGCATGCCCTTATTTATTTTATAAATATCGTCAGGCTGACACACCAACTGTATGGTCCCAAACTAAGCAACGCTTGTATTGGGGGTACCGAAAAATGGACTGGGGGCGATGCTAGTGACACCCAGACCAGGAAAAATTGCGAAAAGGCCATTTCCGAAATCTGCCCCGGCGGGAATCGAACCCGCAACCACCCAGTGCAATGCGCCTAGCGGCCTTCGCTCAAACACATGCGCCAAGCGGTCGTCATTTTTGTTTAAATAAGTTTTGTTTTAATTTCCTTGGCACGAGTCTCACCTCCACCAATCGCTGTCACTGTCACCACCCTCGTTAAACGGCCAAGCGCCGCTCGCGTCTAATGAGGGGGATCATTTCTCAACGAGTTGCTTAATTGCCGTTTACGTCGGTTCACTAGCGTCGTTGTGCATTTTATGAGACTATACTGGCAATTCTTAGGCTATTATAGGCCACTTGACCTTAGTCCTCTTATAAAACGCAGTTTTCTCCGAAAGGGTAGGGAGAGGACAACTGCAATACACTAGAGGTATTTTGTGTCTCAATAAAATATTGGGCGAGCCTATTGACGACCCCTTCGCGCAGTGGTTCGAGCGTAGGCTGCTCAGCTTACTGCAAATGGTGGTTGCGGGTTCGATTCCCGCTGGGGTAAATTTCTGAAATGGCCTATTCGTAATTTGCCCTGGTCTGGGTGTCACTGGGATCGCCTCCAGTTCATTGCACGGTAAAAGCTTTGATTAGTTTGGGACCATACAGTTGGGGTGTCAAGTCTGGCGATATTTTATTGAAGTATTATTGATTGCCACTATACCAGTTACTGCTAATCTAACCATAAAAAAATAACATTCTACGCTCCATTAGGCAACCGGTATAAATTGCCAATTTTTTACCACTTAGTAGATGTTCTAATTTAAATTTCGTGTTCTGTCAATTCGTGTTGGCAAGGTCGGTAAATAGACGATAAGTAGGCAATTATTTGTCGGAATAATTCAAATTAAGTTTTTTGTGCAAATAATGAGTTATTGTAGAAAATAATGCTCAGAACAAAAATCTATACAACATTGTTCCACGATGTACTTACTTAAATCCCAGAAAATCATATTAGCGCGTGACGTCACAGCACAGACAACCTATTGGCGCGTTTTGTTTATCAACCTACGTTATCTGTGCGCCAGCAATTAGTCAGCCCGACACGGTACCTGTCGAACGCGTGCTGTTCTAACTTTGAAAATTTAAACGCCCACTTTTTAATTTATTATTTTTGTGCGTCGTCAGCGTTCAGAGCTATTTAATTTTGTGCAGTGGGATATTGGAGTTGCAAGATTCTTTTTTTTAAATGATACCAATTTATTCAGTGATTATTGAGTGACAGTTTTTACGTCTAGATTATGTTTTTAAAAATTGAATTTGAAATTTTAAATCAATTTTAATGTTTCGTAAAGTGTTATTTTGTGATTTCTTCGTTGCAAATGTGGATGAAAGGTACTTGTTTCACAAATATATTTTACAAACTGGTTGCAAAGGAAATGGAATACCTGTTTCTGTTATGTAGACACATACCATTATCAGCATCTAAAGAGGGTGTTATTCATAAAAAATGTCAACTTCCTTATCATGTTTTGTAAATACTACGTTCTTTTCTGGAAAATATTTCACGTGAAGTAAGAAAGTTGCGAGTTTTTGAATTGCTTGACTTCACTGTGTTATTACGGATCCAAGCATATTATTTACAATTGTCAAGTTCTAACAAACGTCTAGCATGCATTTTTTACTCCAAAATTAATAAGTAGTAAGTATATCAATGGATACTATTTCAAATTGGATTGATGGTTAGTAAAACTTAGAGTGCTACAAAAAAGGGGTACAATAAGTACCTTATTCTTCTTTATAAAACATTTGACCTCTGTTCTTTACAAAAAAAAAAAAAATTTCGCAGTTTCAATAGGATATGATTGATATAATTATGGTATAAGATAGGTATGATATGATTATGATTTACAATATACTTACCTATAGTTACGACGCATATTCACAAATGTAATCTACCGTGGCCGTATTGTTTACATACTTACCTACAACACGCCTTAACAAAATAATATCGGAGATTAGTTGGTTAACTTTTATTAGGTAGGTAATTGAAACAAGTCTCAGTAGGTACATAATCAAACATTTCTGCCAACTGAAGGCACCGAATAGAGCTACCTGAAGGTTGCACATGAAACAGGTGCTTATAAAGCAGATCAGCTGATAGTGCGGGAAAAAGACAGCGATATCCTCCACGTCATTCGTTGATAGGTGTGCGAGGATGGGCGCGTCACGCCTGCGCCGCGCCGCCGCGCCGGTCGCGTCGGTGGATTCATTTCCGGTGTTGCTTGTTCGTTTTGTGTTTTGGGACGATTTGGCTTTTGGGAGTTAATATCAAACTCATTATTCTATTGTTAAGGTTTTCCACCTCATATTTCAAAATGATATACTTCCTATATTTTAAAAACAGTGCCCCCTATGGATAAGTTTGAGGGTTCGGCATTTAAAAAAAGAAATGTTACACTGTTAATGGTAAATATTATAATAAAAATAATAATCATTAAATCACTTTCCCCGAGTGAAAGCTAAGCGTTGTCAACATTACAGTATACTGTTTACAACGATGCGGGCTTATGATTATATCAGTCAACAATTCGTGTAACCATGGCTTTATGGTGAAAATTTACTTTCCTCCTCTATTGTCTCAATATGGTCATGGACAAGATTTAATATTATGTACCATAGACAACAAAAAGTATTTAGTAAAATATTAAGTATTAAGCGGCCTTAAAAATAAGCCTGTTATACAAATAAAAATAGCCCTAAAACATTTCCAGTAACTATCTTATAAGCACCTAATCTCTAAATAATAATAACGGTATTGGAAAGTTTCTACATACACTCTGAGGCGTGGGTGTTTTAATAAATGGTGGAAATGTGAGCGGTCCCTACGTGTCGGGAATATCCAACCCGGGGAGACGGGGTTGGCTCAAATTGAATACAATTATTGGCCGACAGTATGCTCTGGAGGCTGGTATCACTTTTATTTGGTACTTTTTAATTCGAATTTTCGGGGAAGATGTTTTAAAGTTCTTAATTGTTATTTCGATTCGATATTGATACTTATGATTGCGATTTGGAATAAAAAGAAATATTATAATGAATTAAATTACATCCATTTTCGAAAAGCATTGATCGCCGATTGGTTAAAGCACGCGTCTTGCGGGCACCAGGTCTTGGATTCAAACCCTGGCTCGCACCTCTGGATTTTTCGAAATCTATGTGCGAATCATAAATTCTATATGATTATCACTTGCTTACGTCAAAACGTGAGACGTCAAAAGGGCTAACATTATTTATTATCAATTTTCGAAATCAAAGCACTTATCTAATGCCATTGAGAATTATAATTTATCTATTGGCAAATAATTATACAGTCTTAAGATTTAAAACATAGTAGGAAACATAAAATAAATACTAGTATTATCTGGTCTGGGTGTAGCCAGACCAAGTGCAATCATTTTCCAGTTAGGGGCCGTACAGTTGGCGCGTTTGTCTGGCGATATTTTTTCGTATTACTCCAGTCTGGCTTGGTCATCAAGTCACAATAACGCTTCGCATACCATCCACGAAGTCCGTGAGAAGCTCGTCGAGCCACAGAACACAATGGGTATTGTGTTACATATCACACCTCGCCTCTTGCTCTCGTACGTAACGTATGAAGTACGAGTAGGGATGTCAGACTGCCGTAGTCCGGCTATTACAATGAGCTACTGACTAGATTTCTCAAAGGAAAAACTTTGTACCTCCTTTTACAAAAATTGCGCGGACGGAGGAGTATGAAATATGGCACACTTATCATACTAATATTACAAAGAGGAAAACTTTGTTTGTTTGATTGTAATGAATAGGCTCCGAAACTACTGAACCGATTTGAAAAATTATTTCACTGTTGGGAAGCTACACTATCCCCGGGTGACATATGCTATATTATATTTAAAAAAAAATTGGGATCCTTACGAAAACTCAAAAATGTAACCGTAATGTACCCGTGCGAAGCCGGGGCGGGCCGCTAGTAGTTTATATAGAGAAGGAGTGCAGAACGCTAATATTTTTATAAAATAATGCATAGAAATACAGTAAATTAATAAATTAAACATTACACACACTACCATGAATTGCCACACACACATTTGTAACCTCCACACCGACTAACTGTCTGACTGTCAAACGGTGACAGTTTTTGGAGGGCGGGACTTCCACAGTGGATTGTGTGTGCCAGTATCAAATAGTTTTTGACAATAAAACCTTAATGTCGTTTAAAATTAAAATTTAAATGAATTTTAGTCGAAATTCGAACATTACAACGGGAACACTGTTGAAATTATTAGCTCTATATTCATAAAAAGGGAAAGCCTTAGATCATCATTTTTTTAAGGTTAATGTACGTTAGCAACGTTCACATCTCAGTCGGGTGTTGAATAGTGGTCGGTATTGGTGGTTTTGAATCTTCCGCTTTGATCCCTATGGGTTGGGATGATAGTGAGAGTCCCCCCTATAGGGGATACTTTGGTAAGGCTAAGTTAAGTGCACCACCCTTAATAAGTTTAAGCCAATAGTTTATTTTGCAAAATACTCAGTATTTCGGCTTAATGAATTATGTTCCCAAATTAGACGCGAATTTTCCTAACACAGCCATGATGTTAGTAAAACGTCTGCTAGACAATTTCTAATATTAATCATGCCTTTACTCCTCGAAGGGGTAAACAGAGATGAACCACATTTTCCTCGTATTTTGATGTAAAACATCTATTGGCGCACTTTGACAGTAACCGATCAGTTTGCCGTCACGGCAAATGGCATGACGCGCTCTCATGCCGTCATGCCACCGCTCTCGACTGCCTTGTGTGTGTGCACGCGCATACTACCTATACACCTTACATTTTTCATATCTGCCGGCTGTCCCGTGACTTTTTTCCAACGTCAAAACAGTAGGAGGTTCTATATTCGTCTGTATGTTTTTTATATTATTACGGGTCGAATCTAATTCCATTACCCAGCTCTCAATACACGAGGAGTTCGGGCGATAGTACACTTATAATAAACGCATAATTTATTACTACAATATCTGCTATCAGTATGACGTCATCCGGCAGTGTCTACGGCACACGCCGGACGCGTCGCCGGCAACTGTCGCCCCGCACGCTTCAAGCGATACAAACGACACTTGCGCCTATAGTATTGTTATGCGGGATAGGGCTGGCTATGCACAGCCTTTATGTACCTACTATTGTTGGCTGGTGAATCCCTACTTGTCGAAGGGGGAGGCGTGAGGAATATAAGAAACTACAAAACAGCACAATTAGATATGGATTGTTTAACAAAAAAAATAAGATTTCGGTTGCTGTTATGTTGATTTATTGCTTTTTATTTGGTAAAAATTCTTTGTTAAAAAATATATGTAGCTATCAGATTGTAATCACCTGTGATTAGTTACAATAATAGGTAGGAATTTTTACCTATATTTTTTTAAAAACCTACACCTATTTCTTTGTTAGAATTTGGTAAAATTTCGGTGCGCGTGTCTTCATAATTATTTTACTCCTACCCGACTTGACCGATATTAAATGCATTTTTTTGTACTTATAGAGTCACCGGATGGTTCTTATCCATAAACCCCGTAGGTAGTTATGTGGTGTTGCCCGCAAAAGCCATAGTCCTATTATAAAGCTAGAGTGTTATTCGCAGTAGGAAAGGAAGTGTGCACACTTGCGACTCGAGGCAGAAAGGCGCAGCCTCCATTGTGTCTGACCCACTTCGAGGCGACCCACTGGACCGCACAAGTGTTGCACCTGTATTTTAACGCTAGATATAGTAAGAGGGTCGGTAGAAAGACCTGAAGGAAATGAAACAGTGATCCCTTCGGTTTAGTATAAAGCTTCATAAGTTTAGTCCAATTCACGATATTATTATTATGTAGGCAGCCCAGACGAATACTTTAAAAGCTACTCCAATTTTCAATTCCTTGTTAGCTTTTTTACGGAAGCACGTCTACGTTTTAATGAATGAGGTTTGTTTTATGAGCGGTTCTCAAATTTGTCTTGGATCTGACAAAGTAGATTCTTGGCGCAAAAATAAATTTAATAATTACCTAGTATAACTTCAGAGTTTTAGCGTTGCGTGAAAATAAACAATTTTTCTTTAGCGTTTGACGCATGGTACATAATTGGATTAGTCTGGTTATAATTGGATTATTATGTTTTAACTCAATGAAGCCTTTGAAATGTATCGATTATCTTATTTTACAAATACGTTTTAGTCTGTAAGGCTTTCGGTACATACAGGTAGGTCATTTTTGTTTTATTTATAGATCATGCAAATCCAATCATAAAGATGACTCAGATTTTTAACAACCCATCATTTATTTATAAAGCAAGAGCTTCACCTTTGAGAATAGGTAATTATTTTTGTTGTGTTACAAGACGAAGAACGAAAACGAAAAAAGGAATAATTATACCTAATACACAGTCAGCCAGCCATACCTACAAGCAAAAAGTAATTACAGTATAACAAATTATCATTCTCAATTTGTAAATCTAAACGGCCGTCCGCCTGCGCGTGCGACCGCGTATCGATTTAAAATCGACATTTCCACTCGATAACTTCGCGTTTATCGATCGTATGATTCGAACCGTTATCTTTTACTGTGCTGTATATTGTAATCTTGATAGTTATTGCTGACGCCTCGTGTTTATAATCCCTTTATAACGTAGATTATGACAAGGGCGAGAAATAATTATAATGACAACTGGATTTGACATAATCACGTTCTTTTTCGTTTTCTTTGACATAATGAAGCGGTTTAATCCTACTAATATTATAAATGCGAAAGTTTGTGAGTGTGGATGTATGTATGTATGTATGTATGTATGTATGTATGTATGTATGTATGTTTGTTACTCCTTCACGCAAAAACTACTGAACGGATTTGGATGAAATTTGGAACACAGATAGATTATAACCGGGATTAACATATAGGATACTTTTTAACCCAATAATCCAATACTACGCGGATGAAGTCGCGGGGCACAGCTAGTCTTATATATAAAATTCTCATGTCACAATGTTAGTTACCATACTCCTCCGAAACGGCTCGACCGATTTTCATGTAATTTTGTGTGCATATCGGGTAGGTCTGAGAATCGGCCACTATCTATTTATCATACCCCTAAATGTTAAGGGTGGTCCAAATTCCACTCGGACGGAGTCGCGGGGCATAGCTAGTTATTTATAAATGTTCCTGACAATGATGCCATTTTGGATACCATTATCTAGAACTTAATGTAGGGTCTCGATGGTAGGATAGACTGCAGTAGGAATCAAAGACTGTCATACTGCTACTGACATCCTACTAATATTATAAATGCGAAAGTTTGTGAGTGTGGATGTAAGTATGTATGTATGTATGTATGTATGTATGTATGTATGTATGTATGTATGTATGTATGTATGTATGTTTGTTACTCCTTCACGCAAAAACTACTGAACGGATTTGGATGAAATGTGGAACACAGATAGATTATAACCGGGATTAACATATAGGATACTTTTTAACCCAATAATCCAATACTACGCGGATGAAGTCGCGGGGCACAGCTAGTAATAAATAATAGTGCAGTAGGAATCTTACGCGAAATAAATTTGTGGTGCAAGGTCGGGACGCATGACGTTGTAAAAACGTTCCTTACGTCTGTTTGTTGATAAATTAGGGTGGTAACGATTTCGTAAAAAAAATCCTCAATATCTTTTAGCTTATAACTTATACCTACTCAACGAACACAATAGTCGCTAGGTTTGTTTAATTGACATTGAGCTAAATGCAAAAACGAATTCGTGAAAATTAAATGATGCTTCACTGACATTATAGAATGGTCCAAAGATTTCTGCAATAATAGATATTCTTTTTAATCTGCAATACGGGAAATAAAGGCCAATAAATAATGGTGATCTGACCACTTTTAAAATTAAATTGTCCTCGTTATTTCAATAAAACTATTTGGTGTACCTATTGGGTATTGTATCTTTATTATCGCGTGATGGATGTGTAGCTGAAGAAAATAAGTATTGTTTTGGCTCAAATACTTGGAATATAGCTACCAAAACATTACCCATTTGGCCAAACAAGTAACGGCTCCTATTACGCAATATAATAATATGATTTTTGCTATCATCATGAGACAGATACCTACACCTACTTGTCTATTCCTGATATTAGAAAGATTAACGGAATATTTCGGGAGTTGGGCTTTCGGCTTTCTCTTACACACCGTAGGGATGGCAACTTGATTAGCTACTTTATGCTGATCTTATGTGTGAGGGTGGTACTACCCCGTTGGAGCCAGTCCGTATTTAAGCTGTGGTCGATTGGATACAGCTTGGCTCTACCACCGTTAAAAAAACATACAGTCAAAAAACGATATTAAGAAATGATATAACAGAGTATATACCATTCAGATAAAATGTGACTCCGCCGGGCGCGCGGGTTCACGATGATTGCATTGGATGCTGAGCCCTTGATCCGGCGGCGAGACGTTACGTAGGGTCACCAGTTATACAAGATTTTTTAATACAGACCCGATAAGCTTACAATTAATTTTAAACAATTTAGCTTTTCCCCAGGACTCGTTGACGGTCGAAAGTAAAACCTCGGCGTCATTATTGGATACCATTATCGATTGTGGCTTACAGGAGTGACAGTGGTAGAAGAGGGGGGCAGGCCTAGTCACATTAAAATAAAACTTTTAGCACTGCCATGAGCTTTATGCCGAAACCCCCTGATTATTCAACTTGGATTAGTGGGCGAATAGTTACTCACCTAACTATATCTTTCTGTCATCAGTAATTTCATAATCGAAAGAAGAAGACTATGCATGGTTTAATGGTTAAAGGTTTTATCCGTGCTTTATTTAAGTAGATACTTGAAAATATAAGGATTTCCACTGAAAAAAAATTACGACAGCAAATTATTTTTCTTGTTCGTAGTAGCTCTTTTAATACTGTTTACTAAACGTTTCGTTATTACAGCAAATAATTTACGGATACAAAGCATTGCCGAGCAGAGAGGCATTGACTGTTTTGTAGAGTAAAACATAAATGGGTATTTACTTTTTAAATTTTAATCTGACTTGTGAAAGTCTCATCGTGTTACTGTTTTATGATCCCATTAGCCGGGATCTTATTTTATGTGCGCCCTGTTACCGGGAACATTGAGCTCGGAGGCGTTGCAAGTGGTTCCCCTCTTTCTTCAGGTCACTAGGCGTAAGGGTAGTTTGTTGATAAATTTTACTCGTGGAGATAGTACGGTTACTTAGTAGGCGATCATGGGCGGACCTATCCCTTTTGTCATTTTCCTTTATCTGATTTTAGTCAAAAGGGAATGTACTAAGTATAAAGGATATATGCTATCTCTCGTTGCGCCCGGAATTACGGTATAATTTATATAGTGATGTGCTCGTCTCGAGAATATTGGAAAAAAACAGATTTTTGTCTATGACGAACTTGGAAATATTGGAAACTAGTGTTTGCCCGCGACTTCGTCCGCGTAGACTTAAGTAAAGTATTATATGTGTTAATGCAGGTTATAAACTATCTCTGTTCCAAATTTTATCCAAATCCGTTTAGTAGTTTTTGCGTGAAGGAGTAACAAACATACATCTACACTCACAAACTTTCGCATTTATAATATTAGTAGGATTTCTTTGACCGACATTACTATGTATGCTACTACCAGTAAATTTATTTACTCTTCAAACTCACACTCTTCAAAATACGTGTCTAAGACCCGTGTTAATAAATCGATCTTAAGACTAAGTATAAGTAAGCTTTTAACATGCCATGTTACTGGTATGACATAAGAATGACATTTTCAAGATCTCTCTTAGACTTGAGATAGATTTATTAATGCGGACCTAAGAACCACTTGAACCATTTTCCGACTGTTCCTTGCGCCAAGTGTAGCTTTGTGTCTTATACCACGCCGTCTGCCAATAAAACTAAGCTCTCACTGGCGGCGGATTAGCTCCAATAATCATTCGCTTTGTTTGACAATATCGTGGCACGGGGTAAGGGTTGGTGTTAATGAGTGATGCGAGAAAAATCGGTTTTAAAACAACCATCCCTTTTACGCTATGTTTCAAGCTTCTTTTTTGTCCTTTGTAGCCTCTAAGCCTCCTCCGGAGTAAACCACTTCTGTTCATCTAGCTTGTGCGACCTATATCCATAGACATGTCTATGATGAAAGTAAGAATAATGTTATCAGGGTCCTAACCACGCTAGCTACTCAAATCGTAATAGAAAAGCAAACGCTCGCGGTTACGTTTCAAACGCTCCGCTTTTGACGTTTTGCTGACACCACACCATATCAATGTCAGTAGAAACCGTGAAGCTCGTGTCAGCAAAACGTCAAAAGCGGAGCGTTTGAAACGTAATCGCGAGCGTTTGCTTTTCTATTACAATTTGAGTAGGTAGCGTGGTTAGGGCCCTGGTCAGTCTCTATGGAATATATGTTTAACACGTAAATATAGTAGAGCCAAATTGTAGCCAACTTACTATAGCTCATATACGGGCTGGCTCGACAGTACCACCATCTCACAGAAGATCGTACGATGAGTGAGGGAGCCGGAAGCCCAAGCACCGCTCCCTTCCCTCCCTCCATCCCACTGCCCTTCGGGTCAGCAGTGTGTGAGCAATGCCTTTGCATTACCCTACATTGTCCTCACACCTCTAATTATACCTATTGTAAACATAATGTCAAAAAGACAAAAGAAAAGATGTATCCATGGAGTTTCTTGCATGTTTTTCTCCGTAGGATATTTTTTTGGAACATGCACCTTGCTCTTGACTTTTTAAAAGTGCCAGTTAATCTGGCCTATTTGAAATAAAAATATTTCAATTTGAATTGCAAGCATCTATAGGCTGCAGTAACTGCTTAACATCAGGCGGGTCGTACGTTTGTTTGCCGAATTTGTTATATATATCACACATGCTTATTCTGTTGTCCTTTTTACATTATTTTTTTAGTTCTGCCCAATTTAGTTAAATCGTAATACATAGCCAATAGGATTAGCGCAAGTAAGTATTAAGTTTTGTCGCAGGACAAGAATACATTGTCGTTGCATCTGAAATAAAATAAATAAATATCGCCAGACGAACACACCAACTGTACGGTCCCAAACTAAGCAACGCTTGTACTATGGGTACCGTACAATGGACTGGGGGCGATCCCAGTGACACCCAGACCAGGACAAATTACGTAAAGGCCATTTCCGAAATTTACCCTGACGGGAACAGATCGGATCCACTTCCATTTCGATAATGGAAGAAAATTGCCTTTTCTCGGTAATAGCGTTATTATTTATATTCCAGTCCGTAAGAAGATTAGAATAGGATCCCGAGGTTAAGAGTTCCACAAGTGCCCGCTTTTAATTTAACTTACAATTGGGTGTGATTGGGGTGCGCTGGGGCACTTATTTGAGGTACGCTGGGGCACGCACAGCTGACGTTATCCCGACTTCGTAAGTGTTAATGCTTTGAAAACTGTTTTTCAGTAATGAGATAGGGACGTTTTAGCTACGATTGTGTGAGAAGTTATTTTTAGAAAAAAATACTTTCGGAATGACATTTCTAACACTTTGCTTTAGAACAATTTTTTTTCTGAACACCTATTCAAAATAAATAAAATTGAAGTGTCTGATGTAAGTAATACGATGTTTGCTAATCTTTAGTATAAGAGCTTTTTGCTAATGCATATATGAAAGTATATATACTTACGAGTACAGTAGTTATAACAAAAAACATTTTTTATTTATTTTTGGTCAGTCTGTTTGTTCCGGCTAATCTCCGAAACTTTTCCTGACGGGACTTTGCAGGAAAATAGCTGATTTTATAAGGAGTCACTAAGAGTACTTTTATTTCATCGAAACTACGCGGGGGAAGTCGCTAGTTTTTTTATATAAGTAATATTAGAAATACCGAGCAATTTTCTTTTAACAAGTACTTTAAGTAGTTCGCTTTCACTGGCGGATCACTATGGTGAGATAAAACGTGAAATTATGACGTCCGTTACATAAAGCAGTGTAACTAATGTGCGTGCGACGGTATGCGCCGCTGTGTCCGTCCGAGTGTCCGTTGGCCTTTAACTTAGGTGATATCTTCTTAGCACACACTCTCCGATATAAGTAGAATCTTATCGGATCAGACAATATCGGACCGAAAGTTGACAATAATAATAATGAGAATAAATAAATAATTTATTTACCAAAAAGTTTACACAATCTGCAATTGGGAATTAAAAAAAAAAAGATTTTTTGTTATGTATTTTGAAAATTTATTAATAATAATATTGAAATTTAAAGCCAAAAAAAAAAAAAAATTTTTTTTTTCAATTAATTATATTCAATTAAAAACTGATAGAATTTAAAAAAAGATCACGTGACTATAAACGCGCCATGCTTGGTCACATGATAGTTGTGACGTCATAAATATGTTATAGCTATTTAATAACAGTACAGCGTTTAGGGCTATTACACGTGACTAGACAATAATATTGAAAATGTATTCCTAAAAAAGTTGTTAGTTGGTTATGATTAGCTATGTGTGATAAAGGATTTATTAAGGCAAAGTCTGATAATATTCCTGATGTGGATATATTTATGATAACCAATTTTATACCATTTATTTCGACGTTTGTCATTTTGGGGAACATTTAAAAACATTTTTTCAGGAGTTGTTTTTGTAGTATTCATGCATAATGGTACAAAACAAGAACGATAACTTTTGAGGGTCAACATTTTCAATATAAATATTTAAATATTTAACAATGACAACAAAATTAAATAGATCAAAACACTGTACTTATTATTTCTATATGAACTGCAATGAGGGAAAACTAACATTATGACGTCACACGTGCTCGGGTTTGTTCGGGAGCTGTCGGCGTGTCTTCGGTACAGGATTCAAAAAATAATTTTTATTTTGAAATAACTTTTGAATTATTGCGATGATAAAAAAATTAAAAATGTTTTGTTATAAAACTTATATATGATCTTGCCATTTAACACTTTTTTTCTTTTTTCAAATTCCCAATTTCAAATGTATTAATTTGACTAGGTCTGTACCGCAGAGACCAAAAACAATAAGTGGAAATTATTAATTAAGTAATAATCATCGTATTTTTACTAAACGTTTAGTAAAAAATACTTGAAGGGATATTAAGAACTACAAAAAACATTTAGAAGTCGTATTTTTTTCTCATGTTTGTATCGAATGTGTAAAAGACATGAAGACTTAAAATATAGCATATACTGAGGAATTGCTTATAAGAAACTTACCTACCGAAAATATAACTCTAATCCTATGTTTTCAATGTGTAATCAACCTTATTAAATCAGTTTCCTCTCTACATAATTAAGTACAGAGCTTTTTATTGCTTCACAGTATCCATCCATACCGCAGGGTTTAAGGGGATATTATGCGCATAGAATAATTCCAGGGCATGAATAACGCATGGCGGCACTGCCTGCGATGGAGAGGAAATTGCCGCCGTTATGGGGGAAGGTGCATTGTCTATGGGGAATGAGTATTGTTGATGTTACGGGGAATTACATGATCTATGCCCGTATTCATAAATCGATCTCAAGTCTGAGAGTGATCTTGGATGTGTCATTCTTATGTCTTACTCAAGACCACTCTCAGACTTAATACGGGCCTTACATTTTAAAAGGTCCGAGAGGGTAGTGGCCTAGGCGGTACATCCTACTAATATTATAAATGCGAAAGTTTGTGATTGTGGATGTATGTATGTATGTATGTATGTTTGTTACTCCTTCACGCAAAAACTACTGAACGGATTTGGATGAAATTTGGAACACAGATAGGTAGATTATAACCGGGATTAACATATAGGATACTTTTTAACCCAATAATCCAATACTACGCGGATGAAGTCGCGGGGCACAGCTAGTGTCACATACTTGTACGCCAGAATATTTTGAGATATCGTAATCTTATTTGTTTACAATCTATTTTACATAGGAAGTCCCGCGGAAAAAAACTGAACTAAATTGTACACAGTGTAAACTATTGCCGATACGCGACCGCGGCGCCACGTCTACGTCTAACTCAAACTCAAAATCTAACTCAAAATTGTTTTTAACACGTAATCCAACAAAGCATTTATGAATAGTCAGAATCTACCACCGGTTCGGAATGCTGCTTCCACTGAGAAGATCCGGCAAGAAACTCAATGGTTACTCTTTTCAATGAATTCAACATGGTGTACATTATCAGGAACAGCATAAAAAAATAATATGAGCAGGCAACACCATTGTCACTAAATATCTAATAGTAAATAATAATCAAATCTCTAAATCTAAGTGTAAATAGACTGTTGAATGATACATCAAAACTAAGCGGATCACAAACTTATCTGTATCTGGCGATTTAGCCATATAATATCAAAATTAAGTTTCAAAACTCCATTTTGTTGCAAAATAAGTTAAATAAAATAAGTTGTTTGATATAAATTACGAGCAGCTTCTGAGTAGGTATATCTACTCAAAATTAATATAAGACGAATGCATTTTACCAATTCATATTAAGTATCTACTTAATTTGATTAATTTGAGTATTTATTAACGCTGCAATACCTACCTACATGATTCACGTTATTCATGTTATCATTAACTGATTATCGATTCATCATTAATGCTAAATAGGTGAATTGATAATCCTTATCGTTACTAATATTATAAATGCGAAAGTAACTTTGTCTGTCTGTCGCGCGTTCACACCAAAACTACTGAACCGATGTTAATGAAATTTAGTAGACGGATAGTCTAGAGCCTGAGAAAGAACATAGGCTACTTTTTAATGCGAAAAAAGGGCTGTAAGGTGTTCAAAGGGGGGGATGAAAAGTTGTATGGAAGTATCGTCATTTTTAGAGCGAGAAGCTTCAACGTTATTTTTTAAGGCTGTTGATTCATGATAAATAAGTATGGCATTCAAAGTTTGTAAAAGTTTTACCCTCAAGGGTGTGACACTATTCCACGCGGACGAAGTCGCGGGCACAGCTAGTGATGGTATAAACCTTATGATGGCTTGATTGGCTCTACATAATAATGTTTATGTATCGTGTTCCAGGCCGCGGCGCCGGTCCGGCTCCAGCATAGTGGTGTTGGGCGGCGACGAGGAGAAGCGACACCCCCCGGATGACGACAGAGACATGCTCACTATGCTCTCCATATCTTCTGATACCGGTGAGCACATACCTTTTGTGGACATGCCTTCGGTTCGGTGGACATTCCTTCGGTTCGTACCAAGCGTTTCGCTTCTACTTTTATTGTGCGAACTGACAAGGAATGGAACACCTTGCCGGCGCCTTTGTTCCCGGTTGACTATAACCTGGATGTTTTCAAGTCGAGAGTGAACAGGTACCTTCTAGGCAAGTATGCACCACCGTAGACCACTTCGTCACTTACCATCAGGTGAGATTGTGGTCAAATACTTGCCTATAACGTAATAAAAAAAACACTTACATCTGCATTTAATGGGGGTAGGCGGCGACTGCGAGGTGGATAGAAAATAGAATTTCTAAGACCATAGATATTTGATTACGGTTCTCCAATAAATCTAAGTTGTCTTGCAACATCTAGCCTAAATATTAGAACTATGATTCTTAAAGTTTTTAAATTTTAAGTCATATTAGGTACTAGAAAATGGTATTGTTGAATGCGGGGCTTCACACAATTCTAGAGAACTTTCGCAGTCAGTAAGTACTTATCTACTTAATCACTATTTTATAGACACCTACTGACATAAGAAATGATCCCTCATTAACACGCAACATTTTTCCTGTACATTAAACAATCCTCGGCATCTTTTTCCTTCTGAAAAACTTGCAGCGTTTTGCCATATATGAATGGGAGAGGCAAAGCACAAGTAGCTCCCTAAAAAAACAATACAACAATACAGCCAACATTAAAATTCTACTTCTGAATCATGGCACAGGGGATGAAACATTGCGGAACAAGTGGAAGTTTTGTTAAAAAAAAACTGAAGAAGTTAATGGAGTGCGGAATAATTCTGAGAAGTTTTACGGGTGAATGTTTCATAAACTTTGCGAGGTATTTCGTAAAGAGGCACAGGGGTATAATGATTTACGTTGTTAGGGTAACAAATTCTGTATAACAGTCGTGATTGCCAATTTTAACCCCCGACAATAAAAGGGGTGTTATAAGTTTTACATGTGTATTTGTGTATCTGTGTATCTGTCTGTGGCATCGGAGCGCCCAAGCGGATGAACCGATTTCAATTTTGTTTTTTTTGTTAGATAGGTATTCTGATCGAGAGTATTCTTAGCTGCGTTTCATGAAAATCGGTTATGCCGTTTGAAAATTATGAGCTCAGTCGAAAAACTCGTCGCATTGGGGGTTTTCAAAATTTTCAATGTTATTAGGGAATATACCTACCTAATACTCGTAGGTGATTAAACATTTAATTTTAAACCTTTAGTCATCTTCAATTAGAGCAAGTGAAACAAATACCTAACTATGTGCCGAAATACTCAGTAATACTTAAGTAGTAAAAAAAATAATTATTCTTCGAAAGTAGTTAACTGCGTATATATGTGAACTGATCTAATTGCCAACTGCGCAGGGCATTACCATCCAATAGCACGTAACATGATCCTGCGCATGCCTGCATTATCTCAAATTGTCACTCTGTTGCAAATTATAAAGATTTTTGTGTCTACATACTTAATACGAGATGGAATTTTATCTCACACTTAGCCCCGTAGGATAAGTATGATACAATATAGTACAAAAACAATATACCAAAACAATATTATGGTACTTAGATGCTAGTGATGTTACTATCCTGTTATTGTAGGTACTGGGAAATAAAAATAAATGATAATGAACTTAACATAAGGGAGATAAGTACCTTCCATTTGAGTATATTTGTGATTTTGTTGCCCAAAACAAAACATCATTTCGTAAATCTGCTATCTATTTTGAAATCCTAATTCTATATTATCATATTCCAGGTCCCCACCGCGAGATGGCGGTGGACGTTCCGGACAGTTTCATCGCGAGGAATAAAACGCCCCCCCGGTACCCGCCTCCCCGCCCACCCCAGGTACGCCTCCGGACCTCCAGGGACGAAGAGCCCCTGTTGTCCTCAGGCGGGTCAGGCACCAGCTTCGGCAGCAAGCAGAGCACCGTCCTTCAAAGCGTCGACACCTCGGGCCCAAGTTCAGACGGATCCGGCAGCTTCAAGAACAATAGCACCATGGAACTGTTATCATTACCACAGAGCTCAGACTCGGGCACCAGTTTTGGCAGCAAGAAAAGCAAAGGATCCTCAGAGACAGCGAAATGTGGAGACTTAAACTCCGAAAGATCAGATTCTGTCGCATCCAACACCACACATAACTTGAGCGACCATAAAATACAACTCCTGATATCGAATGGAGAGGATTCTCTGATAGATTGCAGAGAAGGAGTGACGTATTCAGCTAGGACTGACTCTGTGCTGATCAGGGAAGCTGTATACGCGTCATATAAGCTACCGCCGGGCTTCGATACCACCCCGGTATTGTTAGGCAGGGAGGTAGCTGTGGACGTGCCAGATACGTTTGTGCAAATAGTGAAAACGACCCCCAAATATCCGGGTACCGTCGACAGAAAGAGCGTGGCGTTTCAGGTAATGGGCACTGTGCTGCGCATGCTCATATGGGTTGGTTTGACGTATGACGTCGGTTGCTTGGAGGAGTTGGTTAGTTGGTTGGTGACTTATGCTTGGGCTCATCAGTTACGATTTTTTTATACATTTCACTCAACGACGATTGGGCTGAATAAATATTTCCAAACGTCCGTATTAATAAATCTATCTCATGTCTGATAGCTATCTTATGTTGTTGATATTATGTAATTTGTACACCGGTATGACATAACAATGGCATTTGCAAGAACGCTCTCAGACTTGAGATCGATTTATTAATAGCTTATATTTCAATACTTAGTTGAAGTTCATACGCGTCTTCTTAGCTACCTATGGAAGAATAAAAACGTAAAATTTTCTCACGGATTTGTAAATCAATAAACATAGTTGATGGGCCCAAAGTATTGTTACTTATGCTGCAGATTAGAGGTAGTAGGTATTAACACATTTTCCATCAACACTAACAAACATTTTAGATATTTATTACTAACAATATTCTAAACTGGGGACAGGTATATTTATGACTCATTTACATTTACTAAAAATATTTGTGCACATTAATTTCACCGCAAAAACATTCGTATGACAAATAATAAAAATGACAAAGATAATTTATAACCACTATAAACGCATTTTGTTTTATAGACCAAAAACTTTGAACTACATAGCAGTAGGTATTGTATAAAGATACTTAAGTATACATAATAATACAGATGAAGGTACACATCAAACATCTAGGTTAGTACCTACTCCAAGAAGAACCAATAATAATCTAACTCGGTAACTACACGTATCTAAGTCATAAAATATCGCTAATTAATAAAAAACACACGCTTTAAAATCACGTACGTGATATATTATTGTGTAACTGCTCAGAGTAAACACAGCACTACGTTTGTGCCGCTCCTGAGTAAATGTTTGCTTCCACGGTTTGTTTGAACTAGGTGACCGTTGGTTGTTATACTTCAACATATGTTTTGTTACAGTTTTGTGGGGACAATTTTAATAAATAAAATATAATTATTGCTGGGAATTATAGAAAGTGATTAACCCTTATCACAGTAGATAATTGTCAAAACTTTCCTTTAATTTATTGTACCTCGTCAAGTTATCAAAGCAAAAGATTTTAAAGGCTTCTTACAGAAATTAATATACATATAACATGACATATCTGTAAAGGAAATCACTTATTTTTCAGTTGAAGATACAGAAAAAGATCTATATAAGTTAGTTACCACGTTACTACTAAATACATTATTTCGATTCATTGACACAGCAGAAAGTTATTCAACCAGCGTCTATAGTTTCCTCACGCGCTTGTACTAAAATCGTAATAATTAAAATCTCCATTACCACCAGTTTGAGTCAGCCTCTCTAAATATAGAATGTTATCAGCACCCACAGCTATACAGATTACATAATTACCTTCAGTTTGTAGCTAAACATACCCTTGCCTTAACCTGGTTCGTGAACACGCGAGACAACGTCTCGAACGTTATGTAATCAAATGTCGCGTGATGAAAATCTCATTGGTATCTTAATAAAACTCGACGTAATCTTAAGGTGAAAAAACTATAATTTGCATAACTTTTATGAGATTAAACAATTTATTGATTAACATTTATTCATTTTACACATAAATAATATCTCACTATATTAAATGTCATTCACACGATTCACAAATCATTTTGTCATTAACTGATTATCATTCATAATTCGCTGCTTTATGCACTAAACGCTCCTCTGTCTTCGGGAAAACTGCGATGAATACTTCAATACCTATGCGATTTTGGAAGCTGAAATTGATCATAATTATCTTTCTAATGCATTGAATTTGATGGTTTCTGAAGGGTGCTTTGAACCAAGAAGGAAGAAAGATTATGCATGGATCAATATGATGAAGCTTATGGGAACACCATAGAACATACATTTATCGTTGGGTCTAAGTGTATCTCAGCTATGGGTAGGCTGAATAAGCAGTGCGAACTGATACAAAACTTACACCATTGTATATTAGTAGCCCATCATTTATAAAAAATCAATAAAACCCTATTCCAATGCGACCTACACCATTTGAGGTAGGTACTCGTATATCTACAAATAATCTGAAATTTTTATTCCAACAAATTAAAATCAGAGCACAAATATTCTTAAACGCTCCACGGACGAATCACCATAAATGAGAAGGTACCTATAAGGATTCGATTTATGCTTAAAGTCAAAATCGAAGCATCCATTTATATTTGCATAGTTAGATATAATTTATAACACATACCTTGTGGAAACCAGAGACAATTTCTGTGCGTTCAAGCGATTTTGCCATATCTCTCATTAGAATCAAGTAAAATCAGCTCACGAGTTTAGGTCCAATTAGTCTAATTACGATCCGTGGTGCCTTACAACTGGTCTGCAATCAGCTGTAAGAGTCTTTTTTTCCTTCCAACTCCTTCTATTATTTTTTTCCATTAAATTCGTGCGGGTTCCAAAACGTGCGGCTTCAAACCTCGACTTCTCCATTGGTCACCATTGTCGATCCTGGTTTACAGGAGTAACAGTCTGTGGCGGGACCAGTTAGATATTAAGTATTATCCTCAAATTGATCATAAGCCCGAGTCCTAATGGGAATAACACGTAATCAAAGCAGATTGTCGTGTCCTTTCACATGCCGGAGGGACCATAATTATGTGTAATATGAGCTATTATTTTCCTTATCACGCCCCTATATACATTTCCAGTCTCTTATTTATCTAATACCACAATCATATCATTCTATTTTATTCCATGAAGATACTCTATCTATTACTGAGAACATAACATTTTGTCATTTGTATATTTGGAACAATATAACATCTATCAATAATTACTATTAAGCAATTTCGTGTTATTATTAATGCTCTTTAATCAGATCTTCTTACTAATTTAAACTTGTTTAGGTCGTTACTTAAGTATTCTAACCTCTTAATCTTTATTTTTCAGGCGACTAATAATAATTATTAAGCTTAAATTTATTATACATATTATATATAGGCTTAGGCAAGGTATAATCTGTTTGAATAAGTATTGAATATGCATGCTCTATTTGGGTTACATGTCTAAATAATATTTATAATATCAAGTTCAATTATATAAATGGGTAGGAATTTATTATTTTTTATAAAAATAATAATGTCATTCTTCCTATAAACAATAATTGATAATCATTTAATGATTCATAAGAATGCCATTGTGGAATTTCATTGATTCGGTTGCATGCATTGGCGATATCGATAAATTCCATTGTTGAAACAAGAATAAGGGATAAGTAATAAGAAAAGCATGCTGCATCATAAGTACTAAGGACAAATTATATCTTAACGCCCAGCGCACACCGCTGGAGGCGCGGCGGAGAGCAATTGAAGACAACAATTTAATATAACCCTTAACTACCTTGACATACGGTATGTATGAGCAGTTGGGTGTATGCTCTTGTAGTAGCTTGAGGGCGCTCCGAGCACCGCGTGCGAATTTATTCAAGCGACCGTATGTCAAGGTAGTTAAGGTTTTTATTAAATTGTTGTCTTCAATAGCTCTCCGTCGCGCCTCCAGCGGTGTGCGCTGGGCCTAAGGCGTCTAGCAAATCTACTTGCAGCGGTGTTCTGTAGGAATGGCAGAATTGACACCGTTCTTGCTTGTAGGTATTACTAGTGAAGGCATCATAACGTGTATTTTGACCCGAAACATCTCGCCCAGCGTGCACATATTACGTGAAATAAACAATCTCACAATCAATGAGCAGTGATAGCCGATTGGTTAAGCACGCGTCTTGCGGGCACCAGGTCCTGGGCTCAAATCCCGGCTCGCATCTCTGGGTTTTTCGAAATCTATGTACGAATCATAATTTATCTATGATTATCACTTGTTTACGGTGAAGGAAACATTATGAGGAAACCTGCATGCCTTAGAAAATCTAACCAATTTTCTAAAGACATGTGATATCCCAGGGTGGTGGATTACGGCCTGAATCCCCCTTGTTTTGAGGGGAGGCCCATGCCCAGGAGCGGAACTTCAAAAAGGGCTAAATTATTATTATTAGGTATAATCTAGTCCAGCACGCTAATTTATTTTCAAAATGTAGACAGAATTCGATGTATAGACGT
The DNA here is from genome assembly GCA_905147325.1 of Notodonta dromedarius. Classification (NCBI taxonomy): domain Eukaryota; kingdom Metazoa; phylum Arthropoda; class Insecta; order Lepidoptera; family Notodontidae; genus Notodonta; species Notodonta dromedarius. The sequence continues at coordinate 10,173,870 of LR990174.1, forward strand.
AAAAGTTTGCTAGACGCTTTATTAATATACATACATATAATTAATTTAAGTACCTATTGGAGAATTGGGAATATCATTTCTAAATAATTATTGGGAACAATTTGTCAAAGTAAATCTAGATTTATTCAGTAACGTGATAATTTGTGAAAATATTTATAAATTAATTTCTAGCATACGAGTGAATGTCTTTAATCCGGATTTACTTTATACTTTCTTGTAAGTAGTTCTAAATTCTATAATTTATTGTAGTGCATAAGCATACCTACGTATTGGCTAAGTATTGTTTTCTACCTAACAACTATTTAATATGTGCTGATTCTCAATGCTTTGTGGATATCCAGCTGTAATCAGCTAAGCTATGGGATTAAGCAGTAGTTATGGTTAGCGAAAGTAGTTTTGCTATTTAAGTTTAAGCATCTACTTACTTAAATACATTTTTTTTATAATTTACATTACCTTCTGCCGAATACTCGTCACTCAAATTTGAGAGTATACAAAAAAATACTGATAACGACTTTACAAGCAGCAGAGTGGAATTAAAAAAAAATGGATTCGCCATCAGTTACACTTCCAATACCTAGTACGAGTATCTATAAAAAATCCCGAATCCACAAACCGAAGTAATAAGATATTAAATGTTGTAACTTAGTCCACAACTAAATTTGTCAACTTTTATTCATGTACACCATATCTTATTCATTGAAAAGAGTAACCATTGAGTTTCTTGCCGGATCTTCTCAGTGGAAGCAGCATTCCGAACCGGTGGTAGATACTGACTATTCATAAATGCTTTGTTGGCTTACATGAATAAAAACAATGTTGAGTTTGAGTTTCGAGTTTGAACTTATTCCAAATTATTTTGCTAAATAAATGCCCGCATAAAATGAAGTAATCCCCCCTCAGCAGGTGAACGGGACAGCGAAGACAGCAGCCCCCGCGGTCCCGCCGCGGGACTCGGCCCGGGATGCGCCGCCGCGGCCGCCCGCACACGACAATGTCACTAAAGAACAAATGGAGTCCATCAAGAAATACCAGGTCAGTGATATTTTCACTCAAACTTGTTTTTGTTTGATTTTATTCGAGGTAAACGGAGATTACAGATGTATGTACTACTTGAATTATTCAACATTTAAATGTAGAAACATAATGCAAAGATTTTGGAAAGGACAGATTGCACACAGAATTATAAAGTTTATAATTTTAATTACCTATCGGTAAAGTATTCTCTTGGGTTTTACGTTATCGACTTATGTTTAGCGTGTATTAAAGAAGAATGTCGTCAAAATAATTCGAGATAATCAACGACGTTTTAAAGTTAAGTAACTATGAGAATATGTCGCAGTAATACCGAATGATATTTACGTTACTTAAATAAACCACCATTTTGTTTCATCCTACTAATATTATAAATGCGAAAGTTTGTGAGTGTGGATGTATGTATGTATGTTTGTTACTCCTTCACGCAAAAACTACTGAACGGATTTGGATAAAATTTGGAACACAGATAGATTATAACCGGGATTAACATATAGGATACTTTTTAACCCGATAATCCCGAAATTTTTGCTAAGTTAAAATACTACGCGGATGAAGTCGCGGGGCACAGCTAGTACATCATAATGTCTATACATAAAGAAATGAAATGACATAGTTTCCGGTCAAATTAAATGGCGCTACGTATTTTGAACAAAGCAGTCTACAGCTTAAATACGCATTCAGTCAGCATGTACCTATGACAAATGTATGGAAGCATGACTATTGTTTATAACCGTTAGTCGGTTTGTCGGCTCATTGTTGCTTTTATTTGTCATCAACAATTAGTCAACTTTCTACAATACATTTTGTATTCTAAATAAGGCTAGACATTTGGTTTAGGAACGATACTTTTTGAGCATTGTTTTTGACAGAAATTACGAGCATCTTACTGTATATTTTTTATATGTGTAAAGCAAAAAATATTCAAAGGGCTCACCCCATTGCCACCATAACAAAACTTGAATTTACTTACCTAAGTTTAATACTAAAAGTAGGTAAGGAAATTAAAGTTTAAGCACAAACGTTTTTTACCTACTTATTTCAAGCAACAGCAACCTAACACATAAATCGTCTATATTAATGGCCAATATACTTATATTTTATATAACAAAGTCGTCAAACAAGCGTACGACCCGCCATAATATGTTCAGCAGTTACCGTAGCCTACAGAGCTTGCAATACCAATGGCATTGCTCGCACGTTGCCCACCTGAAGTACAGTAGAATAGGTTATCCCACTCATCTTTCGGTTATTTCACTCATCGTACGATAGGCAGCTATAATAGCTGCTTTACGCCGATTTTCTGTGTGAGGGTGGTACTACCCCAGTGGAGCCAGCCCGTATATGAACTGTAGTCACTTGGTTACAGCGTGGCTCTACTACCGTAAAAACATATCTACATAGTATGAATTAATCAAAAACACTTTATTATTTGGACATAGTTTTTCAGAACGGAACCAATCCACATATACTTTTGCAATGTGGAACCGATCTACTTACACTTGCACTGGGGTTGGTTTTGGTCTGCAGACGGATGTATGGATTGGTTCCTTTTTGCAAAACTATGTCGATTTTATGTATAACAGGTTTATTTAAACCATTAAGATTGTTATTAGGTACAAGTGGAATAGGAAATACAAGTGAAACTCAAAGTCACGGGGCCTTTGCGGTTTCATTTGCATTTTTTCCCTGTATGATTCTAGTCGAATGATGTTATTCTTGTAGGTAGAGTTTTGCTGGCACCGACTTTTAATAAATGAATCTTATATTAATGTTTCCCTTTATAGATTATTCCGGTATGCGTGTGTTTACGATGTAATGACGGCTTTTATATACATACATACAATAGTCGCAAAAGAATCGAATAATAATTATTTTATCGCTACCAAAATACAGCAATTATAATTCCGTACGTTTTATTTTATAAATATACTTACAAGCCCGTTTGACCGTGATAAAAGATCTTGCTAAGACATAATGGGGCATTCTGGAGATTTCGGTCATATTTGTAAAATATGGCTTTTGAGTGTACTTGGATGTATACCGCCATAAGGAGTAAAATGTCTGCTTGTTTTGTTGGTGTCTGTAACATGCGGCTAACTTGACATATAAATCTAGATTTTTGAAAATTAACAGCTATTATCATGGACAATACTACAAAGCAATATTAAGAGACTTTTCCATTGCCCAGCATGCAGCATCCATTTACAGTTGAATTGTGCCCTAGATCATCACCAAACTTGGCTTATTTTTACAATTATCTTTTTTGATAGGAGCATAGTTTGTTTACGCAGAAAGTGCTGTTTATTCATAGTGTCCGTGAATAAAGCCACGGCAGGTAACATCTAGCAGTCAGTTCATATATCACTCGAACGTGTTTCGGCGAATGCAAAAAGGCCGCAAAGTGTTTGCGGTTCTTTTGACGTTTAGCTGAAGAGCGCGCCGCCGGTAATGCGGAAACGCCGCAACGCTCACAAATTGTATGATTTCCTTCAAGCTATGCTGTGTGCGGCGAGCAGACATATACATTTGTACCTAAATATGAAATACAGTATAATTTTGAAAGATTTTATTAATAAACAAAGGATTTCGTTCTAATTCATACGCCTATGACCAAATAAATGACTGACTCTATTATTTAACTCACTTCTGGTTCCCGAGAGGGAGCGGGTTTGATTTTCTTCAGATAAAATACCTACGTCTCCATCTTTATTCATTTATTTTTCAAGTAGTGGTCTACTGTAAACATAAACATTAACACCATACCATAAACAATAATGCACAAAATCTTATCATAACAATAATAACAATTTCTCTGCCTATTGACTTGACCGACCAATAAATAAATAACAGTCATAATTTTTTCCTGCATGTATTTGCAAAAAATTTAGTAAAATACTAAAAACAAGATAGGGGAGCTATAAAACTTGTCGTATTTTTAAAATCTACCTGCTAATTTAATAAGGTAATGTCATTGATTATATCTTCAACACTGTTACTGTTATATAAGCTTAGCAGTTAAAAGGATTCGGCTTGTGAGCCTACATAGCTGGTTCGGGCCGTCGTTCACCAGCTAGCCAAGTGCGGGTTGGCGAGATTCCTCAGCAGATTCAGGGTTTCATAATTTTGTTTTTCTTCATCGCACGTAAAGCTTACACAGCGAATTATTTATAAACTTATGTTTACATAAAATTTGTGTACACACTAAATATATACAGAAAAGGCTCATTTTCGCAATTTTCATACTACAGCGAATGCAAATTTAAGGAATTATAACTAATATAATGGTAAATTTAGTTCACAATTCCTGAAACACAGGTACCCACCCGGGTTTCCATTGTCTCTACATTTTAAATGCTAAAATTGTTGTCTTATGTATGCATTACAACTATGACAAGGACGGCAACACACTTAATTTAGTCAAGTTTAGTTGGTAAGTATACCATCAGAATTAGCCTCAATGTAATGTGACAACTAGTGATTAGTGTAAACATCCTATGATGGCCCAACCATGATATTCCTCGCTTTATAGTTAGAGTTCTGTCGCATGGGGTATTGTTACTGTGAATTAAAAATTCGCCAAGTGCTTGTCGAGCCATGCACAATGAAGGGTTCCGTCCGAGTCATTGAAGGGAATCTGTTTAAAATTTCACCCCAGGTTGAAATAGGTACTAAAGTTGTTTACATACTACTACCGGCATCTATCGACACCTTTAAATACTAAGAAATACACAATTTTATTTGAAAATACCTTTCCAACGATACCCCACATGATGGGGTAACTAAAAAAATAAAATTATCCCCACTTTCGATGTTAGGGGAGGTACCTCAAAAAAAGAAATGTTGATACATTTTGTATGTTTTTAAGTGAGATCTACTCTTAAAGTATTTTTGTATCAAATTACATCAACTTCCGTCAGAAACTGTAGAAGTTATGACCCTGTGACAGGCCAGGACAGACAGACGGACGGACGGACTGGATGATCTTATAAGGGTTCCTGGTAGGGACTACGGAACCCTAAAAAGCGCTTGAAAATAATAATATAGGTACTAGGCTAAGGGATAAAAGCGCTTTTTTAATTTCCTCAACTAAGATAAAGCGCTCAAAGTTACTACGTACACAGAATGGGAGTGGCTCTCCGAATCCGATACCACATGGGGGCAATTGTTAAAAGTACATTTGGACATAGTTTTGCAAGAACGAACCATCCGATACATCCGTCTGCAGACCAAAACCAACCCCATTGCCTATAAGTAGGTCGGTTCCACATTGCAAAAGTATATGTGGGTTGATTGCATTCAGCAAAACTGTGTCCATTTTAAAAGTCTAGTTGGTATATTATGTGCGCACCTGTATCTTATATATTTAGTATTCGACGCACGGGCCCATTAATCGTGCACAACCTACTTACCCCGCATCGCGGCGAGATTGAAGCAACAACAGGTTACACGGCGGCTTATGAAATAAAAATCCAATGCTATACAATCGCGAAGCCGTGGATGCGGTACATTTAATGATTTATTGCTGTTTTATAAGCTTTTTTTTCATTGCCGGACCTCATGAACTTATTATTACGTATACTTCGGTCTCATTCTTTATGTACTCCGTGTCAGACCTAAACCATGGCTAAAAAACGAAAAGTTTGAAAACATTTTTTGGGGGTTACAAAGTTACAAATGGAAATTCTTCGTTCTTAAATTAGGCTTATCTTAGGTGAGTACTTAGCTACTTACTTACTGGGCGCCAATCGTCAGCACTACTACCCCTGTGACGTCATCCCCTGAAATATTATATTTTAGTTCATTACACGACCGCTATCCACGAAGATATTAATTAGCCAAGTAATTGTGTTCTCCTAAATTAGACGCTAATTATACTGTGATGTAATTGGATCACTTGTCTTGACCCAAATTATATGCATTGGGTCTATTCAGTTTTGTCAATTATGGCAGTTCCCTAATGGGACGTGTCTGCGAAATGGTCTTGTTATTGTACTTGTTTTTGGTGAATATACCTACTTACAATTTCGTGTAGGATATTGAATTTGTCTGTTTTTCAAATTGTCTAGCCTTTAACTACTCTTAGGTGTGTGGAGTTCCGATTTTATTGTTAGACATTGATTGGCTCTATAAATTGTAAGGTTTCCCTTATTCAGCAAAATATAAGAACGTCTCTACATTTTTCAGTTGTTTCGGGTGCACACGAAGGGTGAATAACAATGTGGTGAATTCTCCAACCTCTACATTTAACCAATGGTGTATTTTCCTTATTGTGTTGTTTCACTATATCTCACCTGCCTGAAAGTAGGTTGCATGAAGTGTCAATAAGTCTAGTGATTAGAGGGGCTGCTCTTGTAACCGAGAAGTTTCAGGTTCGATCTCCACATCTTATAAGATATCTAAAAATGCCACCTTCCTGAGCACACCCGCAAAATATAGCTCTTCGTAGCTCTATAATACGCAAGGGCCGGTCTCCACAACCTCCGCGCCAGTCAGTCCGACCCGCGCTTTTGCCCCGACCTCTCGTCCACTCGTTTCGCGCCATTCCGAACGCGAGTGACTAAATTTTGCCTCCAAAATACTACAAAATAACAGTGAAGTGTATGCACAAATAGTTCTATGTATCGAAAGTAATATTCACAAGATCTTGTGTCGAGTTTTTGAATTTAGAATATTTACTTTTTAAATAGCGTACGTACGTGATCGTTGGGTATAATGGATTAATGTTTCCGATTGCATAGAATCGTGAGTCGTTTTATATTTTAAATTGCTATTTTGAAATGACATTTGAACTGTGGAGAAAGTTGAACGGCGTTTTTTTTTGTACGTTTATGAATGATTTGTTGATGAATTCCAATTAATTTTTGGTAGATAAAACTATGTTCTAATGATATTGCAATAACATAAAAAAAAACAAAAATGAAAGCATTGACAACTGTCAAGCTAGTGTTTTTTAATTGTTAAATTAGTAATTACGAAGCGAGTTGTAAAGTAACTAGGTGCGTAAAATGTATTTATGTATCAAACAACAAATTTTTAAACGAAATATGTAGTAGTTACCATCGACCGATCAGAAATTCGCCGAATATGTATGGAATGTACTGCTCCGGAAGTCCTATTATGTCCGGAAATGAAGAGGAATCCTAAGCCTTCGGAATTTATATGGAGGGAAACTCAATTACGATGTTCTTTAGCGGTGTTCACCTAATAGAAATGACTCTATTTACAGATTTTTATAAGCCGGATATTTTTTCGAATAAGTCTTACATATAGTAAGACCCGTTTAAGACGATTTCACAGGGACCCAACCAAAAACGCGTCTTAAACGAGAAAGCGTATTATGCGGGATAGGGAAAATAAAACGTACTATTATTATGTCCATATTATATTTTAATTCCGTATATATAGGTATTAAATTACACATTTATAATTTACATGAAATACATAGTGTAATTATAATTACGTTATTTAAAGAAGCTACATAGCGTCTTAAATCATTAACAGCTGATAATTTCTGGGCGTTTGACAAATTCGGAGTTGACTCATCTTCGTCTTCATCATTATCACTTAGGGCCTCTTTTTGTGTGTTATTCACATTCTCAATAACATCTTCGATTGATTGAATTTCATACGGTGCCAGATTGTCATCAATGGAAGAATATCCAGGAAAACCCGCAGTATCACGGGATCTTCTTCTTCCAACACCACGTCAACCCTGTTATTTCTGAAACCTGTTTTCTTGAAACAATTTTAAATCCTTTTTTATTGTTCACATTTTTCTCATTGAACCAGCCAGTTTCAACTTAGAACGTAAATATCAAAGGATATTTCGCATTCAAATCATTTAATCCCTCTCTATGCTCTACCACTAACAGTGGTTAATTTACTAGCCAAGTACTAGACTCCTTTGGATAACTAGAAAGGTGCTTCCCAGCCTCTATGCCATAGTCAATGGAAACAGATTGGCTTGACCACTCCATAATGTTTTGTCCAGTGCAAACTCTCGGTTAGGAGAACCAGAAACACTTTTCTATGACCACAGAGTACCTATATTTTCTGTCTATGACTGCTTGCGTCACGACATACATTTTGTTTGCTGTATATTCATAAGAATTTTAAGATTTTCAGTAGCTGTTGTTCAAACGAAACTAATTATTAGCCTTGTCAGTGGCCATTGTTTTTACTGATTAGTCATCGAGTGACATGGTGTGTGTATGTATGTACGTGTATGGATTGTATTGGATTGAATGGGTGTTTGTTTAAGCGTTTGCTTTTATTCCCATTCGGGTTGAGACAATACTGTTTTAGTTAGATTTTACTGTAAATTTGAAATGGTTTACGAAACTTGTCATTTTTTGACGAAGAACTCAAATAATTCAAATTAAAACTCAAATCATTGAGTCTTGCATTATTAAAATCAGATACAAGGGCATCAAACTGTGTCCCGCAATGCCAAAGTCAGCATTCGACCAACTTGACTACTACAAGTGAAATAAAGAGTTTCATAATTAATTCCTTCGCGGTTAACACACATCCAGGGTTCCTAGCAATTTATTTACATGCAGCCTCATTACGGAAGAGCCGCGCTGGAACTACATATGTAAGCAGTACCACGCTAGCAAGCGTGGAATCGCAAATGCGACCTCTTTTAATCATTCCATAATGAGTTTAACTTATCCTAACTATAATTAATGCGGGGGAGTTTTTGGCGAGAGAAAAGTGATTTACTTAGTCATTTTTTGTCATGTTCCGTTTCGTTGAATGATGTGTTATGTTGATGGAACATTATAATTATATGTTTCAAATAGGCGTGGGTGTGAACTTTTGAATTGAAAGTGGTATAACTTATTCAGGCCCCCAAGAAGTCCAGCAATTTGTGAGCATCAACAACTTTAGTGATAGAGTTTGGGGGGTCCAAAGCCCAGCTCAAAAGTCTTAATATATCTACCTACATGATGCATAAATCCATTAAGAAAATGTGGGTATTCAACATGACGCTGGCTAAATGTGTCATCAATTAGATCGATCCCGCTTAAAGTTAATAAAACATTCGAAACAAAATCGCGTCCCGATAGTAAAATTTTTCAAAAGTGTCTTTTGTTTTTTTCCTTCCAATCCGGTCAATTTTTATCTTGTCCTATACCTACCCCCCTTCATCCCCCCGACGGCTATAAATACGCCCATAAATATGGGCAATGTTTATTTTGCATTACTGGATATGACCGAAGCACCGTCGGGTTTATTTTAACCCCAAAACCCTTATCAAGGGTGTCCCACAATAGGATTAATAGCCAACCGGTTTTAGATGTTAGCAGGTTAGGAAAGGAAAATGGCAGTGAAATGGGATCATAGGTATTTTGGAGCCATTGTGGATTTATTGAATTTTGAAAAATATATTTCGCTCTTTCATTACCCACTTCTGGGCACGAGCATGCCCTTTATTTCAGAGCAATCCCTTCAAATAGATGCTTGTTTCAATTTGATATAATTTTATCTTTCACATAAGTCTCTAATAATAATAATAATACGCAATCCAAATAGTAAAAATAGTATTGAAAATTGATCAGTAGTTTTAGGGCAGCCTCTCCAAGCACTAGGCTCGAAAAACAACCACAATATCAATATATTCCTAAGAAAATATAGTCCAGTCCATAAACATAGACCTATTCGCTGAGTTATCTTCCAATATCTGCGAGCAAACACAATAAATATTCAATAAGAGTTACGTTAACGAATTACGTTTCTATTCATACGCGGTGTCCTCAGGGGACTCGCCAGAGATGGACTCGGGAGCATGGAGACCGCACGGCCTCTGCGGCATTATATATTTGGCAAAAATGTTACATGAAAAATCATAACAGTGATATGACAGATTTATCCAGATTTTTTTCCATTGTTTTCTGAATACCGTAGGAATATATTTCTCAAAAGAAAACATATATAGTTCATTTAAAATATGATAAACTATGATAAACAGTACATTTCCATGCAAAAGTTTGCAAATAATATCTGTCGGAAGCACATTGTTATTCAAACTTTAAATAAAAGTTAGACCATAATTAGGTATGTTAACAAAGTGGTAGAATTTGTCAGCTTTGATCTTTATCAGCCCTCAGCATTAGGACACTAGTGAATACAGGCGCAGACTCCGGGGCCCGAGGGCCCCTCAATTACAACGATGCGACTCCATTTCGGAATAAGTTTATCAACTGTCAACTGCCAGTTCAAATTCCCATCACAATTCGATTGCCACACAAATTGCGAATTGTAACGACTTGTATTGGGGGGTAAAATTTGGTTTTCCAAAGTGGACGATCACATTTTTGTATTGTTGTGTTATTAAATGTGTTTGTATTGCTATTTGTTACTTGACACTGGTTAAAAACCTATTAAACTGGGTGGGCCATGTTTTTAAAGAAAAGAAGTAAGAAGAAGTAACTTTATTTCAAAGTTAGTTTGAATTTCAAAGAATTGAGTAAAAATAGAAGATTTATTCCATTATTATCAAACATTAGAAAAATAACAAGAGGTAAGTAGTACAATCGTTTTTGCATATTTGCACCACTAACAAAAAGTATGGCTTCATAATGTTCGTTTATAATCGATTCGATCTCGAAGTACCGCGCTGGATAAGGCGTTATGTCTTTTCTCCAAAAGCAATCTTTATTTAAAATAGTAAACCCGTGCGTGACCTAGTTTTGTTTAATAAAACTAACAAGATTTACAGCGCCACAAACCGCACCAGTTTCCCTATATCTCCATATAAGAATACGCCTTGCATTTGTTTTACTGCTGTGCGGTTATACAAATAATAATACGTTTGAACAATATGCTATCTTAGTCATAATCTTGCGAGCGTGTATTTTCCTTCATATTTTATTGGTGAAAAGACACAATTTTTATTGGAAACTGGTCTACCTCTCTACAAAAGCTGTTCTGTGCAGCCATCATGTCGAAACTACTAAATGCATTTTGATGAAACTTAGCATGGCGATAGCTTATATCCTGGATCAACCTATGGGATAGTATTTATTCCGGAAAATGAAAGGGTTCTCAAGGACTAGTTGAAAACACACGAAAATAAACTTATGGACACAGATTTTGTATAAGTTTCCGACGCTTGTACAAATTGTGCTAATACATTTGTTCATAATAGAAAGTCTCAATTGAGACCCTTCATGCGTTGGACTATAGGCACAGCAGTTATCTGCATTTACACAACCAGATGTCCTCATTCTTCGCTCAGAAATATCTGTAGCCGCAGCGCAAATGTAATTGATAAGTTATAAGACGTAGCGATAGACCTTCTCTCATTTTAATTTTAGATATACCAATTCATGTATATATATGTAGCAAATGTTACTAAATTATTTGTGAAGGTGATGAAAGTGTGGCTGCAAATAAACCAAATATAACAACAACTTTACAGTAACTACACGGACGGTATCCCAAGCCCTGGCTAATTTGACTGAGGCCAACTAAAATGAACAAATATATAGATAGCACGAAATAAAACCAATGCAATGTAAGCTACGCCAACACTTGTGTAATTCACCAAACAGCATTACATATTACGGGCCCAGTGAAACCTCTCAACGGCCGATGTCAGCCAGTAAAAGCCTTGAATGTTCTAATGCAAGCCACGCTGACATTTCACTTGAAACACTGACACTGACATTTCAGATCCGGTGGTTCATTTAAGTGGGAGAAATTGGAATGATTTGTTGATTGAAAGGTTGAACGGAATCTTTGAAAGTAGCTGTTCTTGCAAGTATTACAGGCTTATATTAATCCGGTAATAATAACAGATTATAGCAGGATCTAGAAATTATCCCTTTATTTCTGAATAAATTGCTAAGTCGCTTAATCTTCTGCCATCACCCACGTCGTTTTTAATCCTCTATTTTAGTCCAAGATCACTTGTAAAGCTATCCGCCAATTAGGAGCTGCTTAATTTTATCGCCCAACACAAAAAAATATAATAACCGGGTCGCAAACAGCCAATTGCTTGGCACACAGCTGAGTGAGGCTTAAACTTTTAAGTTACGTTTAGGGTATCTTAATAATAATAATCATACATAAAAAAAGAAATTGGTATCCACATTTAATTATTTCTAGCTATGTTGTGTTGTTTATGTTCCCTCTTATTTATCTTGTAAGTAGTGCATTGACACATGTTAATTTTGGCATTCACAAACCGAGTCTCATCTCGAAACCCATCCACTTTAGAGTTGTCTCTGAATATTAAAGAGATGACCCCTGACATTCGGATGTATTCATCCGCGGATTTATCGCCGCCACCGTACGTGATCCAAGAACTCTATCTGTAGAGCTTTATTTCGAGAATATCTTGACATTTTTGTAACGTATCCTTTTGAGGTAATGTCACTTGGAGGTGAAATATAGACCATGGGAAAATAACCTTTAGAGACGATATTATCTTTAAGTGCCCTACAGTCCAGGCACTCATCCAAAGCCAAGGATTTTCAGACACTCTTAGTGCCTTAAATTTATGAGTTTATAAATGACTAGCGGCCCGCCCCGGCTTCGCACGGGTACATTGCGGTTACATTATTCGAATTTAGTAAGGATCCCTAATTTTTTTGAAAATATATTATAGCCTATGTCACCCGGGGATAGTGTAGCTTCCCAACAGAGAAAGAATTTTTCAAATCGGTTCAGTAGTTTCGGAGCCTATTCATTACAATCAAACAAACAAAGTTTTCCTCTTTATAATATTAGTATGATAGGTATCTAGAAAATTACTTAAGTCTTCAGTATCATCATCAAATTACCTTAAATACACTAAGGGCACGCGGCTCTTATTAGCATTACTCAAAACTTTTTTTAATGAATTGTGACGTTTTTCTAGCAGACAAACAAGTTTAATTTGAAATTGATTATATTCACGCCATATCTGGTGTAATAAATCAAAAGAGACCGCAATAGAGTTAGTTTCCTTAATGTTATCCTGGCCAAAAGCCAGACAGTGCTAATTTATTATACAGGAATGTAGCGATCCACTTCCACGATCGTCTAACCAATTCGTCCTGCGTTTCCTTTAACAATGTTAATATTTATTTGCGCTTTCTTAAAATTTCAAATTGAGATGTTTTTCTCAGGAATATTGCATTCGTAGAATGCATTTTCTTATTGTAGGATACAACGACTTTTGTGGATCCCACTAGTGCTAATTCTGTTAGTAGCAAACGTAAGGGTGTGACTAAACCCACCAATTTTTTATTAATTCCTTTTCAATTCATTTCAATTCGAAAGGCACTGTCGACATATCGTGATATCAAAGCGAGCGTACTCGGAATATCAGCTACAACTATCCAGTGTTCGCTGCGAGGTTTAACAAACAACTAAATTGTGCAGTTAGTACTGCTAGTGTTTGTGTTTGGCACGCAAATATGCGCTATGTTCCCGTTGTACTACGCTCCGATGCTACTCCAACAAAAGCGAGGTATACAATGTAGCTATGGACTGGTGTTAATTAACGCAACTGGTTATGGCATGGGTTCCTAAAAAAAGACTAGTTATAGAGCATTGGCATTTCTGTACATTAGAGAGACCGCTGTAATTATGGGTGGGAGACGAAATATAATGGAGTGTTTCATACTAAAGCGCACATGGTATATAATGGGAGCACTTACAAAATGTATTTTAAATTTATTTATTTATTTCTTATCTCTTCAACTGGTTCCGATCGCGACTTTCAATGAGAAGATCCGGCAAGACATTCAGCGGGCTTGTCTTTTTTTACTGTTTTTTTACAACTCCAACCTGCCTCAATATCGGTTATGGACATGTGTGCATGCTAGCATTGCTTTGGCATTTAAAACTAGGTTAACTTTTACATGGATGACCTACTACCAGGCCTTACGTTCAGCTTACTTTAAGAAATACTTGACCGTTTTGAAATATTTGCCTTTGAAGCTACCGTACGATTACCGAAATTCCATAGTGGCGTAACAATGCATCCTCGGTCCAATCTTTCACACAAATTGTTTGGAGCGTTCCCGCGCGCTCTACATTTTCTGCTGTTGCATTATTACTACAAGAATGACGTCATGGGGCTCGTTTCCCTGGTCCTGGGTTGTTGATTTTTACGGATGGGTTTATTTTCCATCCAATTAAACGAATTATACATATTGAAATAAAACTATTTTTCGGATTTTATCGCGTTTATTAACTTTATGTTCCCGACGTTTCGGTTGCTTTACAGCAGCCATGGTCAGCAAAAAAAAACCGAAAATCCGAAAACTAGTTTTATTTCAATGTGTAGTATTCGCGTAAATATAAGAAAAGAATTATACATAATTATTTTATGGGTAGAGTAGGAATGAAAGTTATAGATGCCAACAATTTCAATTATTTTCTTTATGAAAATAAAGAAACTAGTCATATTTCCCAATAGAATTCGATGCAATTTTTTACTAGTGACCGCAGCTTGAGAAAGCAATGGGACATAAATCTTCCGGCACGAGTTGGAACTGGATTAAGAATTAAAATAAGTAGGTAGTACCAACAGTACGCATACTATAGGTACTATAAGACCACTCTACCATGACCTTTTCCCACTCTTAAGAGTGAGAAAAAATTACGACATCAAATGATTCTCGTAGTTCCTAGTATTCATTATATATTAGCAAATATTTAATTATACATTTTTCTTTGTAATAACAAATCCTTTGGTAAAAAAAGGAATACCTACTGGGAACTACAAATATTATTTTGCTGTAGTTTGCTTTTTCAGTGTAAGCCTTTTCGTTTACCCAGACTATTTCCCACTACAACTTGTAGTTAGTTTATCCACGAGCCTCCAGGCAGCAGCGGTGCACAATACAATTGTAAAAATAATCAAGAGTGGGTCAGCCGCAGAGATCGGAACCGGTCTGGCCCAGTTTGCCGAGCCCTACCTCGCCCACCGCCGCGCCACCTAGCGGACACTACGCACTAGATTTTTTATGGTTCCCTGAGTTATAGAAATAGCTGGGGAATATGATCTCTTGTGTTTACGCTAATACAACTCATAATACAGCATTTAAATAAGTTCTGAATATATATTTGATACAGTACCGGCCAAAACCTTACTTAAACTTGTAAGTCTCATTCCTGTTGGAGACGTCGTTATCTGTATTTTTAGGAGACGTTAATGATTAGATCATATCATAGAATCAAGTGGATAGTAGAATCAAGAAAGTGTGGCAGATTCAAATAAATATGAAAAACCTCTTTATTATACCAACACTAGAGTTTAAATTTGACTTTAAGGAAATTAGCTTTTTTTATAGATAATAATAATTCAATTACTATGAACTCACTACCGCATAGTCCACTGGGCTGAATCTCGGAAATACTTTTCACAATTCAAAATAGAACATTAAAGATGACCAACCACGAACTCCATAATTTCCACACGTCATTTCATTGGCTCACGATTCGTCTCACCGAATTGTCGCGTTGGTTTCCGCATTACAAAGGCTTGCTTTTCCGGTTGGTGCCAGCCCTGACAGCGGTGACATGCGCGCGAACAGGCGAGTAGGGCCACCACATTTCTAAAAATGTTTATTTACGATAACTTTGTTGATATGTCCCCGTTGTCGTGGTTTGGTTGTTTAAAACAAGAGGGTGGAGTATTTAATAAGAATATGCTAATGCTGATGAAAGGAATTCGATTATTTCATGGTCACATTACTGTCATTAGGTGTGGTTTGCAAACTATAATTACTTAAATACCTACGTTATGTAAATCTATTGATTTTGGTAAATAAAATGGTTTTATTTACTTTTTAAAGGTTACGAGCAATGTGAGTTTATGACATTACTAGTATTCCCATTATTAGTACATGTGAATGTCATTGAGTTATTTGTTAAGAAATTTGAAGTAATAGTAGTAAATGGCAAAACAAAACACTGAGCAAAAATACATATAACGACAACAAATAATTTTCATAGTTCCCAGTATCCTCTTAAGTATTTTTTACTAAACGTTTTGCAATAACATCAAGTTACTTACCAATACGAGGCATTACATTAATCATTGTTATACGTGTGTCTGTTAAGAAAGAAGTTCTGCCGTTGCATCAGTAAATATGGTTGCGATAGTGTTTTGTTTTCTGTCGATTTTCCAAATTATTGTCAATATGTAAAACTTTATCCATCAAACCGTGTTATTTTATCAATATTTTGCCGAAGGTCAACGCAATGGAGTATGTCCATGCGTGTGAGTCACGGATGATTATAATTCAGTACGTGATGTGTACAGACTCAGTGCCAACCTACTGTTTGACGTCTTTGTGTTATTACTTAAATTGAATTGCAAATATATAATACCAATGTGCCAATAGCCTGAAAGTCAAAAGGATCGTTTGCTGAGAATAGTTAGGAATCGAAATCTTGAAGTAGATTCCTATCACCGACGCGACAGATCCAATATTTCCGTAACATTAATCAAAGCACTCGATTTTAACTTGCACCTTATTACCTACTTACCGAGAGTCCAAAGTCCACGCGTAATGACATACTACTAAATTGACTACTAAATTACTTAATACGTATAAATCAGGCATATTATATTTTAGTTAGGAGGGGCGCCCTCGTAACGAGGAAGTTCCAGGTTCGATCGCCATCCAGGTCGGTAAATTATTGGACGTGAGTCTGTTCCATGACATGCTAATTAGCTTAGTTAAAAGGGCTAATTACTAGTAATAAACAGAGTTTTTGTTTGAAAATATTACAATCAGTTTCAATTGTTTCTACGAATAGGAAATGTTCTGTTTCATCTCCAATACATTAAATAGTAAAGAAACAGTATTGCCTGAAGCACAGCTCACACTGTCCCCCAGCTATTGTGTCAGCTTCCCATGCAAAACTAACCATTCAATAAACCCCGCCATTCACCGGCGGTATCAGTATTCATAAAAACAGGAAATGGGAAGTACGTGACTGGGGTGGTGCGGCTGTCAAATGAGCGGGGAAGATATGTTTAGCGTGTGACAGACAATTATGATTGTGTGTTACTCTAGAATGGAGAATCAAAACGAAAAATGTAGACACATTTCAATAGCCAATGATTTTTTGAAGTGGGTTATACGTACAAATATCTTAAACAAATAGTTATTTTTTGGTCTTGACATAGTTACAAGACTACTTCCTGCGTTATGGGTCCTAAATCAATGGACCATTCTTATTAATTTATTCACTGATCGAGAACTACTTTGGCGCTAATATCAATCCCCCTAAAGGAACTTACATAGAGTTTTAGTGCTAATTTCGTTCTATTGGATTCGGGTTTTAAGGGATTCCGCATAAAACGTCGCGTCTTTCATAGCCTCGCTTATATGTATGTACTAGCTGTGCCCGCGACTTCATCCGCGTGGAATTTAATTGACAAAGTTTCATACAAACTTTCATCCCCTATTTTATCCCCTTGGGGTAGAATTAATCAAAATCCTTTCTTATCGGATGCCTACGTCATAACATCTACCTGCATGCCAAATATCAGCCCGATCCGTCCAGTGGTTTGGTCTGTGCGTTGATAGATCACTATGTCAGTCAATCAGTCACCTTTGAGTTATATATATTTAGATACTAGCTGTGCCCCGCGACTTCATCCGCGTAGTATTGGATTATTGTGTTAAAAAGTATCCTATATGTTAATCCCGGTTATAATCTATCTGTGTTCCAAATTTCATCCAAATCCGTTCAGTAGTTTTTGCGTGAAGGAGTAACAAACATACACACATACATCCTACTAATATTATAAATGCGAAAGTTTGTGAGTGTGTGTTTGTTGTATGAATGTATGTATGTATGTTTGTTACTCCTTCACGCAAAAACTACTGAACGGATTTGGATGAAATTTGGAACACAGATAGATTATAACCGGGATTAACATATAGGATACTTTTTAACCCAATAATCCAATACTACGCGGATGAAGTCGCGGGGCACAGCTAGTACATACATACATACTTACATCCACACTCACAAACTTTCGCATTTATAATATTAGTAGGATATCGTTACCATGGCAACCGATTCCCAACAGTGGACAGTGCCTACTGCAATTGATTGAATGCACACCCTACTAACGCCGTTCTCTTTTGTCTCACCTGTAGCGACGAGGACGAATGGATATCGGATGCATTCACGTCGAAAAACCAGTCAGGTGGATATTTTATGTAGTTCAAAAGGGTTTTTGTTTTTCATTTTTTTTGTAGGGGATACTTGTATTGCTGAGTATTACAGTTCGATTCACGGTTAGCCAGAAGCTAAACATTCTGCTTGATAAGCAGAAGTCTTTTCGAAAGTAGAAGCCAAGTCTATTGTCATTTAGTGGATACAACTCCAGATTGTGAAGGTTGTACTGTTCAAGAATTGAACCCAGGTCCTCGGTCAGCAAGTCGAAGCAAAACTAATCAAGCCGTTTACAAAAGACCGTTCCCGAGCAGACCCAATCACACTGTACGTGTCTGTTCGAATTAACTGGAACGAGTGTGAGTCCCCAAGGGCCCAGGGCGCGGATTCGGCAGTTTTCGCACAATTTCCTATTGACCCCGGCGATAAAAACACCAATCAGTGTAATAACACGAGCCTCCGGAGACACTAATTACTGCGTAGGAGTCGAAACATAAGTCACGGTTACACTTAAGGCGTACACTTAGAAAAAATTACGAAAACAAATTATTGTTATAGTTTCTTGTGTCCTTTTTTAGTATTTTTTACTAAACGTTTTGTAATTACAGCAAATGACATATATGGGGCATATAAGAATACTAGGAACTACAACAATAATTTGTTTTCGTGTTTTTTATCAGTATATTGTAGCTTATTATATTGTAACACTAGTGTCTGTGTCTGCCCGCGACTTCATCCGCGTAGACATAAATAGAGAATTCTATGTGTTATTCCAGGTTATAAACTATCTGTGTTCCAAATTTCATCCAAATGCTTTCAGTAGTTTTTGCGTGAAAGAGTAACAAACATACATCCACACTCACAAACTTTCGCATTTATAATATTAGTAGGATAGACTAAACTTGATTAAGCATTCCTGTTATCGTTGCTGTACTATTCCGGTAGAAATGGCCTTATGAAAACATAGTTTTCCCTGGTCTGAGTGTCTTGAGGATCGCCCCAAGTTGGTTCTACGTACATAGTACGAAGGCGTTAAGTCAGTTTACAGATCCGTGAACTTATTTATCCATTGTATTAACTTTTTAACGTTATTTTTTTACGTTTTCAACATATCAATGACGTTTCAATTATTGTGCATACTTTTATGTCATTTCTTATGGTATATAGTATTGATTCTGTTTATCGGATGTAGACGCCTCCTTGTTCATAGTTTCGGCAAGTTTGTGAAGCAACGATAAGTGATTCCTGTTAATCTCAGCTAACGAGCTCTATACAGGAGTGGTATTATTCGCAGGAAGTTTTGCTAGTAGATTACATCTTCTCAGATACTTAGATATACAATACGTCATAGATGTTTTTCATTAGACTACAGACAAAATAAACTTCGATGTTTGCGAATAATATTAGATATTATAAACATTATGTGTACCCATTGCTTTGCGATCAGACATACATTGTTGTTTTAAAGGGTGTGTTGAAATTAGAACAGTTTAATACAAAATATTAAAGTGTATTATCTACACTAATTAAAAATGAAGAGACACTGCACATTACAGTAGGTACGTACGTGAAAATATCTGCAGTATACTTAAATTCTTTGAAATACAACCGAATGGACCGAATGAACGCTTGATTTTTTCCACTTCAGTACAAGTGCCGGGAAACTCCAGATCAAAAAGTTCAATGCGGCTTCTGAAATTGACTGCAGTTTTCTTTAGCTATAGTTATTTTTCTATTTCATTGAGGGAGGTGCCTGGTTTTACTCCATAATGCTGTACATATTTTTTTCCGTGAAACCCTTCCTTATTAGACATTAATTATGTGTTTATTGTAAACACTGAGTATCATGCGACAAACAGCTATATTAAAGTAATGAAAACATTTGAATGATTGGTACAGAGGTAGGTTATGATCTGGAATAATAATATAATTATGTAGAATTATGTTTCGCCGCGGGTTATCGCTAGGCTTCCATCCATCCATCAGCACAACGTCCAGTGCTGGTCAAAGGCCTCCTCGATGTCTTTCACACATTACGGTCCTTCAACACTCGCATATACAAGCGTGTGACGTCGACGGCTGGTAGCTACCACTACAGAACCTTTCTGCCCCGATGCAAGGCGTATTCACACGTATTGTCTTGTTCCTAAAACTCAAAGCATTACGCGTAGTATGTATTACGATCCAAGTGGTTTTCTCAGTAGGTACTTGTGGGTAAATAGGTAATTCTCGATATTTCCAACAGCTCGGTTACATCGAGGTACAGACTCCTGTTTTGTTCGCGTCTCCAAACGTGATGGTTATCTCCTATCAATAAATAGTGTCTTGCTGAATCGTAGTTTCGTTATTGCGAAAATACGGATAATATTTTTAGAATTCGTTATGATTCACTGAGTTTTGTTTTGTATTTCTGCTGAGTTGTTTGTTTTAAAATGGAAACTTTTGCTTTGTGTATTGTGGATGGTGTTATTATGAGAAAAGTTATTTTTCTAACGCAAGTACCTAACATTTTTACCGAGGGAAATCCTCATGGGATTTTCCTAGGATGGATGTGTACTTTTGTATCTTTTTCATATTTTGTTCTCATTGCCTTATACCATGCTCCTATGCTTTTATTTTACCCAAACAAGTACTGTTTACCCAACCTTCGAATCGAATGGTCCAGCTCGTATCAAAAGTATATCGACCCACATCGGTGTCCATTACCGCTGCGGAGTCCACTTAACGCCGAGTAATAGTTAATGAGCCACCAATGGATGAACATTTATTATTCACACCCACACATAAAGTGTTTACCCAATGTGGTCTAGCAGGAATGTCCTGGAATTTGAAATGAAGTGTTCGGCATTCAGGTTTGATGTATTTTGTAGCTTGTTCTCTTGATTGCCTTCGAGGTCTCCGATTCGATAAAACTATGTATTGGGAACTGCCCATTGGTGGTGTTCATTTTAGGCCTATTTCCCACATCTCATCCGATGCTATACAAAGCAGACGAACGCATTTGGTCCGGAACTTGTTCTTTAATGTTTGTTTTGTTTTACACAGTTAGGGTAAATGAAATCCATGATTTAGATACTTACATGATCTTGTTACTTGGAAACACATTTGTCACCAAATACGGTACTTTTATGATAAGTATTTTGAAAGGTGTCGCTTTGGAAACCGTAAATACAATTTCATGCGAAATTTCACATGCCCCTATTCCGGTCGTAACATAAAACCGAAAATAATTAGGTACACTTACATTGGATCCGGTAAGGTCGATGTTTACGAGGCACATTCCCCCCCTCCAGCAAAGGGTGGGGTACGCACGATAAGTTCAGTGGTGGGCCTTTTTTTATAGCTTAGTTTTTTCCCAATAAAATTTCGGACATTCGTAAATAAATTACGTTTGAGTTTGTGAATGTAATTTCTCAGGCTTTTTCAACTGAAGCTGAAATGTTTTCCAATGTTTGGCTTTTAATTTATTCCACGAATTGTTTTAATTGGTATGGTTTTCAAATGCTGGCTTGTTAAGGGCTGTTTACAATGGCATAGTACCGGAGGTATAGCCAAAGGACAAATAATTTGTTTCTGTAGCCCTGTTTATTTTCGCTTTATACTAAGCGAATGATTCCTGAAAACACAAGGTTACGTTAATATATTATTAACCGAGTTATTTTCTTCTTGTTTCACTAATATGGCCCACACAGTTAAGTAGGTATTTTCCCAGTTTCAAGTAACAATTATACCTAGTAATAGCAATAACAAACACATTTAAAAACGATAGAAAACAGAAACGTGACCGTACACTTTAAAAAACCAAAATGGAGGCCGAAGTTCTTAATTAGACCCGTGTGTTTTATGTTTTTCTTTTTTTATATATGTTTTTATTGAATGAATCTGTTTTGTAAATGCTAAATGTATTACCACATACATAGATCGACCGCCGATCGATCCATCGATAGATGTTGGAATGAGAGGAATCGACGTCGATGGCTAGTTTTTACATAGAGCTACGTTCGCTTGATCATATAGCGATGGTCAGGATGATGTCTCCTACTTTACCAATATTCCTACCCCTACCACCACCGCTTCCTAACCCTTCGGAAAATAAAGGCGTATTCATGCAAAAACAATTAATAAATAGACCTGTAATCCAATTGATCAACCATTAGTTTTTCTACTTCATCATGGGTTACTACGGCCTGAAAGGCAAACAAATAAGCTTTATTACAAATTCTTTCGGCGTATTATTAGTACAACAATCCCTCCTCCCCCAGTTTAAGAGGGTTTTAAACAGCCTGTTGTGTGACGATATGTCTGAACAAATGGCAACTGGAAAATAACAGCAAAGCTGCATAGAGGCCAGTTGGTAACAAAAACAGTATTGTATGTCAAGGTGCCGCGCCGAGGGTGGCGTGCGCAGACGCATCTGCGCAGATGACAGCTCGGGACCTACTTGCGGCCGGTTTTTGCACTTCATTAGACACGCTATAGTTTTTACTATGCTGGAACTGCTGTAGCTAATTGAATACCGCTCTTAGGCCCAGCGCACACCGCTGGAGGCGCGGCGGAGAGCAATTGAAGACAACAATCCTACTAATATTATAAATGCGAAAGTTTGTGAGTGTGGATGTATGTATGTATGTATGTATGTATGTATGTTTGTTACTCCTTCACGCAAAAACTACTGAACGGATTTGGATGAAATTTGGAACACAGATAGATTATAACCGGGATTAACATATAGGATACTTTTTAACCCAATAATCCATTACTACGCGGATGAAGTCGCGGGGCACAGCTAGTTTAATATAAACCTTAACTACCTTGACATACGGTCGCTTGAATAAATTCGCACGCGGTGCTCGGAGCGCCCTCAAGCTACTACAAAAGCATACGCGCGACTGCTCATACATACCGTATATCAAGGTAGTTAAGGTTTATATTAAACTAGCTGTGCCCGCGACTTCGTCCGCGTGTAATTTAACTTAACAAAAATTTCGGGATTATTCATCCCCTATTTTATCCCTTGGGGGTAGAAATAATCAAAATCCTTTCTGAGCGGTTGCCTACGTCATAACATCTACCTGCATGCCAAATTTCAGCCCGATCGGTCCAGTGGTTTGGGCTGTGCGTTGATAGATCACTATGTCAGTCAGTCAGTCAGTCACCTTTGAGTTATATATATTTAGATTGTTGTCTTCAATTGCTCTCCGCCGCGCCTCCAGCGGTGTGCGCTGGGCCTTATATGGGCTGGATCAACCGGGGTAGGAAGCCCTTCCCCTTCCTCTCATCCTACTCCCCTACAGGTCGGCATCATGCAAGCAATACCATTGGTATTGCAAGCATCTACGCTAACTGGTTATGATGAGACGGATCGAACGACTGTTTGCCTACTTTTCATGTATATAAAAAAAACTACATCTTAGCCTATATAGCACACTTTTTCAGACTAGGTACTTATTAGAATATTCTTCAATACTTTTTGCTTATTGCATAGTTTTTCAACTTTGAAAATTGAACCTGTATCCGCAGCGTATGCGTGCGACCATTAAACCAATGAGTAGGTAGACAAGATTCTATGAAATAATTAAATGGATTTTCCTTAACGATTCCAAACAGATTTCATGTTTCTTGCCTAATTCTTACAGAGTTTTCCTTCCTATTTACTGGAAACATATTTCCTCTTCGTTAAAATTATCCAATTAAGAGTATAAGCTTCTCAAAAATATTCTCTAATTAAACTAATAACGGTAACAAACCCACCGTTTTGTTTACGTATAAGAACGGTAAATATTTGTGTTTTACTTCAGTGCGTCGAATTATGAGGTAAATACTTAAACAAGGGTGAAAAGATAATGAGGTGATGTGAAAACAATATTGGACTTATTATATACAACATTCTAAGGACCATACATAAATATGTGGGATTCGGATGGGCAATGACATCTGCTTAACACCTGCCCACAATAACATAGGTGTTGTCATGTACAAAAATAACTCGCAGTATTTTTGAAATGTGGAATAACAAAAAATAAATATAAAAAAAAAGTAGTTCTATTCTTAATTTTGAAAACAATACCGGCGATGGCAGGCCGCGCCGCTGCGGTACGCCCCTCGCGTGCACATTATCGTCATCACAACACAATATCTGCCGTGACGAACTCGAGATAACCAGTCTCTGATAACGGCCAGTGCTCACACAATTTTCCGATTGAACACACCACTATTGAAAAAAATAAAAACCCAAAAAATAAAACAGTTTCGAATTTATAAATCGAACTTGTCAAAAGTGACGTTTTAAAATGTTGCCAGTGCGTGTAAGTGCTCCCTGAAAGATGGCGAAAGTATTGCAAACATTGAACGCTTATTTTTTGGACACCTCAAGATGTTGTATGAGTGTTGACAGATTGAAACACTTTTGTCTGTGTCGTAGGCTTGAAGGCGAGAATGAGGTAATGTTTGTGTTCGTGCGATGCTAAAATTGGATAATACGATTATTTTGTTGTGTCACAGATTACGTAAGGCAATCTGAAAACTGCAACACTGGTTAAGGAATTTCCATACCTACATAAAAATAGTAGTACAGTATCATCTATTATTCGTGAGATGCTACAATGAAAATATTTAAATCGATTTATCAGCCTTAGTAGTTATATTTTACTTTCAAACACTTTATCTGTCTACATCGTTGGTACTTTTAATTTTGATTGAAAATTATTTGCTACTTAATACATCCGTTGGTACATTGATTAATTCATTTATTAGATCGCACATATCTACATTGTTTAGATATTATAGTAGCTATAAATAAATAGGAACTGGGAATATCTTCCTCCACAGGGCTAGATAGAACAGAGGCTTTTGGATATCCAAATTTCACCCATGGTATTGTCATAAGTCACGTTGTTGCGCCGGATATTTTTAATTTTGGAAATGTCCAGATAAAATGCACTTTTATAATTTGAACGGTAATTTGGTAACACAAACGAAATCTGAATTAGGGTAAGACACACATTTGATGAACTAAGTATTGATGATAAAATTAAAATTTGTCTCCATAATTTAAATAAAATTTATGAAGATCAATATTTCATATCACTATCATTATTTTTGTTTCATAATAACTTAACCATGTGTCCTCCAATAATTTCCATTGTTATAAAAGTCTTTGTTACCAATAATAGGTATATCATTGAATTCGCTCGAGTAGGCACTCTCGTCTCGTGATGATATTTTATCTATCTGTTCTTTTGTTCTAGAAATTATTGACAGTAACATTTAGTTCTAATGTATCGTACCTAATATTTAATTACTTAGTATGTACGAAAGTAGAAATATACTTTTGCTTAGTAAACAAATAGTATCTTAAAAAATGTAAGCGTGCGTAATAACAATTTTATACTTTCAACGTGTACGTGATAAAATTGTTATAAACATTTTAAAAATAATAATTTAGGTATTGTCTAATGCGAGACATAAAGGTGGTAGAATTGAGGCGTGATGCTTGTGGAATGAAAGGCAGCAGGGTTTGATGAGAAAACCATGTAATCTTCTTTTAATTATTACAATAATCAACCGTCGTCGTCCGTTGAGAAAAATTATATAAAATTAGTGACAGCTGACAGCGAGCCGTTCTCGCTGTCACGCGAACGCGCGCGGTGATTGGCTGTTGAAGCCTTTAAAACCAAGTTGGCCCGGATTGGTCCGCGCGTGACCCAGCGCGTGCTAATTGGTGTTTCGACATCCTCCCGGCCTTGAAAGCACCAGCTTTCAACGTCCATGATATTATGTGATCTGATCGTTACTACTCTAGTGTCAGTAACGGACATATTTTTGAAAATGCTCGTCGGATGGTCCCCTTAGATATCTTGATATCAGCTACTCGCGATACGCCATCCTTGCCTGGGTAGGTTCGTATTATACGTCCTAAGCTCCATTTCAGAGGTGGTAGGTTATCATCTTTGATTAAAACCATAGTGTTTTCTGCCAAGTCATTTCCCTTCTTTGTCCATTTGCATCGTGTCTGAAGTTCGGAGACGTACTCTTTGGACCAGCGGGTCCAAAAATGCTGGCGAAGTTGTTCCACCCGTTGGTAGCGTGTCAACCGGTGAATTGGAACGTCGGAGATGTCTTCTGTGGCGGGCGCTATCAGTGAACGGCCAACCAGAAAATGAGCGGGAGTTAAGGGTTGGAAATCTGTGGACTCTGTGGACATAGGGCTTAAGGGTCGGGAGTTCAGGACAGCCTCAACTTGTGTCAGTACTGTGCTGTACTCCTCGAACGTTAAATGTGCATTACCCACCACGCGTATCAGGTGGTGCTTACAACTTTTTATTCCCGCTTCCCACAGGCCACCAAAATGACTAGCGTACGGTGGAATCATAGAGAATTTAATACTTTGTGAAGTTGCATATTCTTGAATATCTTTAGAGCAAGAAGAGAGAAATTTTTCAAATTCGTTTTTAAGACCGACGAAATTTTTCCCGTTATCGGAAAAAATTTCATGTGGTTTCCCACGTCGCGATATGAACCTTTTTAAAGCTAACAGATATGCGTCTGATGACAGGTCACTGACCAGCTCAAGGTGGACAGCGCGTGTTGCGAAACATATAAATAGACAAATATAAGATTTAGTGGTTTTTGCGCCCCTACCTTTGTGTTTCAATATGAACACAGGCCCCGCGTAATCGACTCCGCAGCGGGCGAACGGACTTCCCGGCTCCAGGCGTTCCTTAGGTAGGTTTCCCATGATTGGGTTTGAGACCTTCCCGCGCATTCGCACACAAGTAACACAGCTATGCACTGTCCCCTTGGCTAGGTTTCTACCACCCACAGGCCACCAATAATTTTTTATAGTGCATAAAAGGAGCTGTGGAGGGGCGTGAAGCAGCTGCTTGTGTTCATATCTAAACAGCAAACGTGTAAAGTGATGTTTTGATGATATTAGAATGGGGTGCTTCTTATCATAATTAAAAGTTGGCGAGTTTTCGATACGTCCACCAACTCTAATTAATTTAGATTTATCCATAAACAAATTTAGCTTAGATAATGTGTTTCCTTTAATGCTGTTAGTTTGTGTTAAACTATTATACTCACTGGGGAACGATTCCCTCTGTGACAGTATAGCGAGCGTTAACAGAGATTCGTTCAATTCATCCACAACAAGCGGGCCGATACGTTTATTACATTTATTGCGTAGGTTATGTATAAACCGAAGTAGGTATGCAGCGGCTCGCTTCATGCGATTGAACTGTGAGAATCTCGCGAACGGAAATAATGACGATTCTTTACATTCATGCGTTATTAATGTATTTATTTTTATAGATTTAGTCTCGGGAAGACTTTCTATTGGCAATATATCTATGCTCTGTGTAATATTATAATCAATATCCTGCAGAAATTGTGGTCCATTCCACCATAGATTAGAATCAGTCAATGCATTTAAGGTTTGACCCCGCGACACCAAATCAGCTGGGTTGTATTTTCCGCTAACATGACGCCACAAATGTCCCTTTGTTAAATTATGTATTTGCGTAATTCTGTTTTGTACATAAGGCTTAAGTAAATAAGGCGGGGTGCGAAGCCATGCTAAAATAATTGTAGAATCAGTCCAGAATATAACTTCGTGGATCTGAGAACGTAATGATTTATTTAATTTGTCATATAACTTCGCACCTACTACTGCGCCGCACAATTCCAATCTAGGGATTGTAACTGGACTGGACACGGGTGCAACCTTGCCCTTAGCGCATAGAAGCCTAACTGTAATAGGTGACTCATCACTACTCGTCCGAACGTAGGCGCAGGCGCCGTACGCTACCTGCGACGCGTCTGTAAATACATGCAATTCTATGCGTGTTGGATTAATGCACATTACATAACGCGGAACCCGAATGTTGTTGAGTAGTAATAGATCGCCCACAAAACGTTTCCATAGTTGCAAAACCTCATCT
Organism: Notodonta dromedarius; assembly: GCA_905147325.1. NCBI lineage: Eukaryota > Metazoa > Arthropoda > Insecta > Lepidoptera > Notodontidae > Notodonta > Notodonta dromedarius. The sequence continues at coordinate 10,201,991 of LR990174.1, forward strand.
GGGACAGGCTCGTCCCAATCCATTTTCAATAACCACAATTTCTGCATTATTATTTTAGCGGTTGTTATTACAGGGCTTAGTAAACCTAGGGGGTCGTAAATACGCGCTGTGCATGAAAAAATGGTGCGTTTGGTAACGACCTCTAAATTATTTTGTATTTGTGTGTGATAATATAACTCGTCATCATAATTATACCATCCCAAACCTAGGGTTTTACTATGCGATTGTTCACTTAGCGATAATTCCTTTGAAATATTTTCTGTGGATGGACAATTAAAGTTAAATATCCATTTGCGTAATGCAAAACAACCAGATTCTAAAACCTTGGCAGTTTCCTGACATAACGTTGTGAGTGTGTCAATATCGGGACCACCAAAAATAACGTCATCGACGTAGGCATCCTCGTTGATGATTCTAGCTACGTCATCATTAGTGCATTCCATTGCGAGCTGTTTTAAACACCTACAGCTTAGAAATGGCGCGGAGGCCGTCCCGTAAGTGACCGTGTTCAACTGATAAATACCTAAGGGATCAGACGGGCTCTCACGCCATAGAACAAGCTGCATATCACGCTGCTTCTCATCAACGAGAACTTGACGGTACATTTTCTCGACGTCTGCGCACGCTACGTACCTATTTTCCCGAAACCTTAACAAAATACTCATTAGATCGCCTTGGATAGGCGGTCCAACCATTTGCAAACTATTCAACGACCTGCCGTTGCTAGACCGTGCGCTGGCGTCAAACACCACCCTCAATTTTGTCGTAGTAGCGTGTTCACGAAATACCCCGTGATGGGGCATGAAGTAATGAGGAATTTCGTAAGTGGAGATACGAGTCATGTGACCTAAGTTCAAATACTCGTTCATAAAATCTGCGTATAATACTTTATATGTAGGGTTACGTTGTAAACGTTTTTCTAGTGCATAAAAACGATTTTGAGCTTGATGAAACGTTTGTCCCAATAGCTCGGGTGATTCCTTGAAGGGAATTTGTACACAAAATCGCCCATCGGCCATGCGCTTTGTTGTTTGCGTAAAATGATTTTCACATGCGCGTTCCTCTTCCGTGATAACTTCAGATTGTGAACTGATTGAACCTTCTTCAAGTTCCCAAAAACTACGTAACAAAGTATCTAAAACAGTGTCAGTAGATTGCGCGACGTTACACATTACCTGTTTAGAATATTGTGCCAAATAAACTGGACCAGATAATATCCAACCTAGCCGTGTATTCTGCAAATACGGACCGTTTGCCAAGCGTATTCTACCTTCTACAATGAGATCCCAAAACAGATCTGCGCCTATTAGTACATCTATTGGTTGACATTCGTTGAAGGTTGGGTCAGCTAGTTGGATATGCTCAGGAACCTGAAACTTATTTCTTTTAAAAGATATGCGTGGCATAGTTGACGTAATTTGCGGTAAAACTATACATTGTATTCGTGCCTTATAATCACCGGGAATCGAATGAATTTCGATGTCACATGTGTGTGAACTTTGTGTGACAGAGTTTCCGACCCCGCATATTAGCAAAGTGGACTGTACAACTTGCGTGTTTAATTGATCACAAAGTGACTGCGTAATAAAGCAGCGTTCGCTTCCGCTGTCTAGAATCGCGCGCGCCTTTATATAATTACCTAAACAATCGCGAATCTCGACGAACGCTGTTGATAACAAAACACCTGATGCAGTTGACAATTGTGCGTTTAGATTGTCTATGTGTGCATCGTTAGCGTTAACGACTGTGCGCGGTGTGTCGTAAGTACATTGCGGTGCGCCAGCGCAAACGAGGAAACCGGTTTCGTTGCATAATTTATCTATTGATAATAATGCAACTGTGTGCTTAGTCGCCGGATTCTCGTCAGTGCCGTCACCGTCATAATGAATTAGCGAATTATGTTTTTTCTCGCACTTCCTACATGGGCCATATCTGCAGTCGACAGATGTATGTCCTAAATTAAAGCAGTTTTCGCATAACCCTTTATCACGTACCAATTTTAATCTGTTGTGCACGTTACAATCAAGAAACGACTGACACGAGTATAACGGGTGTTTCCCATCACACATAGGACATACTCTTTTCTGAAAACTGGCCTTAGTTGCCCCTTTATGTTTATTATTGTTTGTAGCAACATTGCACTGAACTTTAGGATTATTTTGCCCCTGTCCTGAGCGCTTAGCACATTGTGCATTACCCTTACTGTGCGTTAGAATAAGTGTTTCTAACATTTCCGCCCTATTCCTGAGAAAATTTAACAAATTGGTAATTGTAAGTTTTGATTGTTTTGACTCGGAGTCCCCAGTTTCATCAAGATTAGCTGTTTGCCACGGTGATGACAATTTGTATTGTTCCCACTCTCGTTCCGTGGTTGGATCTAATTTAGAAACTACCATGTATATAAGCAAGGTATCCCAATGCTCTATAGGTTCGTCGAGGGACTTCAACGCGCGCATATTTTTTAATACGGTATCTACAACTCTGCGCAATAAAACTGGAGACTCATTAGTCAAGGCTGGCATTGAAAACAACGCCTTAACGTGATTGTGTATGAGTAGTTTGTTGTTATTATATCTATTCAACAATAACTCCCATGCAACAGTATAATTTGACGAGCAGAATTCCAATGAATCAATAACTACCTGCGCATTACCCGACAAAGCTGATTTCAAGTAATGAAACTTCTGAATGTTGGTGAGGTCATTGGTGTTATGGATAAGAGACATGAATGTATCTCTAAACTCTAGCCACTGATTGGTTGTACCATCAAAGGATGGTAATGAGATAGTGGGTAACTTAACTGACTGAATACAACTGCGTGTCGAACATGAACCATGGTCAGACCTCTCATCAGAACTAATAATGTCTTTAGCTTTAGCTAAAATAGAATAGTACTCATTTTCAAATTCCTCTCTAATACTAAGTTGGTCCGAAAATTCCGTATCTAAACTCAAACTTTCAATGCGATTTTGAATATCGTTGAATTCATTGTATACATTTTGAACACCACTAACGCGTAATTTTAATTCCTGAAGATTGGTGGGCACAGGTTTAGTACTGAATGAATTGACATATTTTTTGAAATTGGTAAGTCTACCCTTTACTATTCCGCGACGCTTATTTAGGTCACGGATAGTATCTTCAGATTTTGCGTCCACGCTAGTCATTCTGGCACCAAATAGAAAGAGGAACACTTACAATTTTATTGTTGAACTTCCTGACGAGTATTTCACTGACGGCACGCGGTGGGCGCACTGATATTACTTAATCGGTCGTTAACGGATCAATCGTAACAATGCGGCACTGGAATGATAATAACACAGTATTGACACAAGTGACTGGGACAGATTTTGGATAATGAAGGCTGGTACGTCTCACCAAATGCGCGCTGGTTGCTGTCTTCAATTGCTTTCAGACTTCTTGCCACCGACTGGTTTGCTAATCCGGCTTTACAGGATCATTTATGTCTAATGCGAGACATAAAGGTGGTAGAATTGAGGCGTGATGCTTGTGGAATGAAAGGCAGCAGGGTTTGATGAGAAAACCATGTAATCTTCTTTTAATTATTACAATAATCAACCGTCGTCGTCCGTTGAGAAAAATTATATAAAATTAGTGACAGCTGACAGCGAGCCGTTCTCGCTGTCACGCGAACGCGCGCGGTGATTGGCTGTTGAAGCCTTTAAAACCAAGTTGGCCCGGATTGGTCCGCGCGTGACCCAGCGCGTGCTAATTGGTGTTTCGACAGGTATTATAGATTTTTTTTTTATTTCATTCAGTGACTTGAATTCAATCTTATTTTGACGGCGAAGAGAATATTTATGTTTTGAATTTCCAGAGCCGAATTGTTCAATCGATATCAAGATATTGTGATACAACTGTTATCGAACGATAAAAACGATCCGCATTCTTGATTGTTGTTATCACGCTCTCGTTACTGATAACAATAAATATTTCTCTATTAATCCTATATGGAATTTGGGTTACGCAAAAACATTCCAAATATCATTATCATTCATACTAATAGATTTAGATACATATTATTTTAACACCAAATCCATACCGAAAATGTCTTGAGACGTGGCAACGGACAAAATCTGTAAAATCTACGTTTTCTAGGCTAACGCAGAACCGAACGCTATGTTAGTGGAGATAATACGAGTCATAAAAGAGATTTTAATTGAAAGCTACAATACCGAAATCTAAAAAAGTCTCATGAAAACATGAGTAAAGTGAAAAGTAAGTATTTCAAAAATAATTATCTCAGATTTTAAAATTTAAATTCTACATATTACGGCTTTTATGTCTCTAACTTCTTTATCTGATTTACGGTTGATTACCTACAACTAAACTTTTGAGTTAGATATTATCAATGTAGATATTTTCGTAGACCTTGCCCAGAAATAAAGAAAAATACATTTCTTTCGCGCAGATGTAGATACGAGAAACGTAAGAAATAAACAGTATCTCGAGCAATTCTGCGGAGTGTGATATATACGGAGAAAGAATGATAAGGGGAGCCATGGCATTTCTGAAAATAGACGAAAACTAAAAATAGACCGCTTACTTCTATAACTTTCCTAAATGTATGTATGGCTGTATATACTGATATACGATAGCAACCTTTTTAGTAGCGTCGGAGGTCATTCTGGTCGTAGTGTCTCAGTTGGGAAGGCTGCAATACCTAAAACTAGTGTACTGTAGGTATTATTATTATTTACATTATTATTATGTAAAAACTTTTACGTCGATATTTATTATCCTTGACTTAAATATGCGTCTGCATTTTACATTTTTCTACTTTTATTCTTGTAATGTTGATAAATAGACAATCCTATCATATCTCCGCTCTATATTTTTATAATATAAATAAGACATCCAAGCACCGACTGGAGGATATTAATTTTCACCACTTTTAATTAGGGATGCTTCAGACAACTACGCCAACGGGATAAACCGGAAATTGGAGCATGATAAAATGTCTCTGAGAGTATCTCAGAGGATGAAGGTTTTTGAAATATCTTATATTTATTGACTTAAGATATCGGTGGGGAAAATATAATGTTTGATCCGTAATACCTAATGTTTGACAAATAATACTACACAATTTAAAATTTAAAATCTGTAACTTAGTTCTCACATCCTGGGCCCTAGATTAATTCAAATGCTTCAAGTGTGTATAAAGTATAATGTACTTTTTGATAAAGAATTGGTTGGTTTATCTATTAGCTCTTCTACCCCACGGTTAAAAACAGAATAACGAGCTCAATTTTGTTCCATAAACAAATAATTAAGTTCCCAACTTCGAACGAATAAAAGATTCTCAAGTAATAAATAATTTCCGTTCTTCCAAGGCTTTCGTGTTTAATTATTTTCTTAAAAACATACTGTTTCCTTTTGTGCTTTTTTATGAATTCAAATCATATAGGTATTGTGCTCGTTCGCATATTCAATATAGAAAAAAGTACGCCGTAAATAGCAAGAATTTTATAGTTAAATAAATCTATCCGCATGTACTAGGATCTCAAGATGAGCCAGTAGTTTATACTCAGTTTAGACTTATTCTTAGTGAAAAATATCATTAGACGCCTTATTTACCGTGGAGCTTTCCGTTATTAATGGATTTTGCAATGTCCAAGTAGGTGTCTGCCTGAATCTCTTGTGGATTCAATTGAGAGTCGGACGAGATGTGTTTCCTATTGTGAGTTTTGGAAGTCGAATGTATATTTATCTTTTCCTTTGTGATGTCGCGATGTACAAATGAACTACGTAGTGGGTACTACTATTACATTGTACAATGAATATGATACTCGTAGTAGGTAAATTAATGTATAGACAGGAATATACCACAGGTGTTTATTATTCGAATAATACAACTGCGTCGAAACACCATGAATCAGTTAATATACATAATAACAAGTGTATAAAGTCGATGCATTCACATTATAATTGTAGGTAAGTACTCTCATAATTTATTATGTAATGTTGCCAGACACGGTCATATTGATACCACTCAAATTATACTGAAATACTTATTTGTGATGATTGTGTCAATTTATTTTCACGTTGTTTTCATCCGGAATTTAATTAATTAGCGGGCGTTTAATAGTAACTGTTAAGTGTTTATTTACGTAGGTATTCCTGCCAGTATCGAAACAGGAGTAAAACTTGTCAGTTACAAATTATCCGAGTGTTCGATTCTTATCAGCAGGGGTCAATTTATTAAGTGAAATTCTTGCCAGTATCGAATAAATAATAAATTTTACTTTTGATTTTCATACAAAAACGGAGTTATATTCGTGTCTATAAAATTTAGAATCTAAAAAATTGAATAAGTTTTAGCCTTGGACATGGACATTATTAGAAGTCGTGAACTATTAGCTTCTTTCATCAGTAGACCGATTGGTATATGTTACACCAATCATCCTTATGTCCTTCTTTATCTAACTTGCATTAATTATTGTAAAAAATCGCTAAATACCATCCATTTCAGGTTGCCAGCTAGTATGTACAAGTTACATAGAGTATAAATGTACTCTTTATTGAACACTACACGTATGCTGTTCATTTGCTACCGTCTGTTTCCTTTATTATTGAAATCAGTATAATCCACCGAGACGAATAGTTTCGTAATCGACACCTGACCTTGGCGGTCTTATCGTAACGTTTAACTTTACTTTTACTCTTCGACTATTTCACTGAGCATTGTCTAGATGCTGAGAAACTGTATGGCTGATGACGAATAACGAATATAATTAGTAGCTTAATGGTTATGTAATAAGTTTCAAATTCCCGGTAAATAGTGTGGCACATATTTTTTACTCTGCCAGACTATATAAGCCTGGGTGTTAAATTCCTGCAAATTTAACGTAAGCTATCTGCACTCACGCTAAGTATATATAATTATTTTCGTTAACGATTCTCCACAGTTTAAATTAAAAGATAATAATTAAAAGTTTGAGTTACGTCCGCAAAGGGTGTGTTGTTTACGTTCTCACATGAAAATTAGCCCAACATAAAGAGTTTGTTTTGTTAACCGCAGTTACCTACTATAAATGTCAAGAACATTAATTATCATTTATAAACGTATGTCTCACGAACAGGACTCGAACATACCCAACGACACGAATAATTAAACATAAAATCATTTGATAATTTCCGCGTATTATATTCTAGGAATTTAACGAGTGCTCTAACCACAGTGATAGTGTTGCTACATACAAACATAATATTGTTACCCGAAAAGTGCATAATGTGATTATGTTATGGGTCCATACATTCCTATCCGGATAAACCGTTAACCGTGCGTATAGATCGTGATCTATAGATCATGGTGTCGTCATCGCCGCGCGCGCAAGCCCGCTCGCAACACGATGTCGACCCAGAGAGGATAAAAGCCTACTCCGTGAGTATCAGTTTTGATATTTTTTTTGTATAATATATTACTGCTGGGAAAAATATTGCCCTCTACATCTTGGAATAATTAGGCCTTTTTCTAACAGCGTTTTTACATAATTTCAAGCAATCAAGAGTACAAGACTTTCTGACGCAGCGCAGTTGCAATGGCGACTAAATAAAAGACACGATTAAAAATATTGTTGTTCTTCTCATACGTGGCGTGTTGCTATCTATGTATTGCTGCAATATAATATAAAATATATACACAGTGATACTGTAGCCTATTGTGTTGTCGAAATCAAATTCGAACATATTTTTATTTAGTCAATTATATTGTATACCAACAGTGTCGGCTCCACTGTGCGATAATGGGGATGATGAGGAAACTTCAAACGTCTGTATTTTTGGTAATTTTAAAGTTATTTTGAAAATTGTTTCTCTGTTTGTAATCTTAGAGCATACTTTATAGGTAGGTTATTAAAAACAGGGAACTTCTCCATTCAGTCTCTTGTCATCTTGGAAACTTAAATAAAAACATGTTCGTTAGGGTCACCATTAAGGAGTGTTGGCTTCGTACGTAGAAACGTTGCGCAAACGCACTCATGTAACGCAACAGTCGCCTGAGCAGGTACTAAGTATCGGCTCACGTAATATCCAATATAAGTAGATTGGAACATCTGGCGTCGCGTCTTTACCCTCTTAATCCTATTGGGAAATTGTGTTTACAACATTTTGATATAAAGTCCAGTATTCTCTGTTATTAATCCACAGGATTATCTTTGTCTCATATTGTGGAAACCTAGTCCTTTGATTTCTTAAAGACGTGTTATAGGTACAGTACATTTTGAAAAAACAGCGAGGTAGACTATAAGAGGCTTGTAACAGTGGGATGTCAACATAATACACGAGTTGCTTTCGTATGACGTAAAACAAACAACGCAAGATTACAAAAGAATGAATAAGGCATCCCACTAATAATAAACGCGAAAGCTGTTTGTTGCTCAATTTGTGTGTGGGTTAAGAGATTCAGGTAAAAATTAAAATCCTATATTTATATGCTTTTATATATAAACAGACTAATATTAGTAAGTACTAACTTATGTATTTAATACTGTAAATTATAGTACAAAAAGTTACAGAAAAACAATATTAAGTACTTATTTAGACACATTTAAGCCATTGTGAAAGCAGGACAATGTTGTATAATTGTATTTCTATGTACCTACACAAAATGTGGCACTGGCCCTAATAAAAATCTAAATATATACTTCCGCATAAAAAGTGTTTCAAAAACATCCCTAAAAGAAATGTGCAAACTTGAACTTCTATCGCTAGTGACGTCATTCCGCCCGGCCCGTGAGCGAGGGGGTAAAAACATGGTGATATATCCGGTCCGTTTGGCGCGAAATGCGCCGGATATTCCGGATCACCGGCCCGCTGGCCCCCGGCCCGGTTACGAGGGCGCAGTGATGAAAATAGAAATAATGATATCACTGTGACGTAAGCGGTTAATGCAATTGTGTATCTTACTTGAGATACGTGGCTTAGATACGCGACATCAGTGTTTCTTAACCGGTTGCCTGGTTACAACCAGTAATTTTTGGCTGGTTTGCTTAAGCATCACGCAAATTGTTACTCTTCTCTAATATAGCTTGGTTCAATCATTCAATTAAGTGCTACAATAATTGTTTTGAATACTTGTTCTGTGTAAAAACATAAATTAATTAATAAAATAAATAAAACCGCGTGAGACTCTCAATTAATTAATGTACTTAGCTAAGAGAGAGACCAAATTGTAACCTTGATATTCTCCTTAAAACAATGACCTAGTTAATCCAACCTTCGAATATCGCTCCTAGCCTACGTTTGAAACGGAATTAACACCATTTCATGATTAAAACTTTGTGTTTCCGAAAACTAGAGACCGAATTATAATTTCACACAACAAATGCACTTATGTATAAATATTTTTGTTATCTATTTCCTAGTGGTTACAGGGGTTGCGGGTCTGATTCCAACGTGTGACAACAGTGTTAGCACGAGCAATTAGTTTAGTTCGAGAGGCTAAAATTTCTAGTAAATTTGATAAACTCGTCGTGACCTCACATTGCTGAAAATATTTTCAAAAATAATTATAGTTTACAACCATAGCCAAGCAACAGTCGAAAAGCAAATCGTACCACTATTTTTAGCTCACCAGTCTATATAGTGCACAAATGGCTAAATGAAAAGCTATTTCGTTCGTGGTGGCGGTCCGCAGAGCGTGTTCCATATTGAGTTCCCGGAGTGATATCAGCGGGGAATGGGGTCGCATCAGATTGTTGCCGGCTTCGGAAAACTACGACGGCTAAGTTGTAGGTAGTTTAGATAGTGCTTTTTATGCATGTTTTGTGAGCGGATAAAGAAGTCAATAGGGTATTTGCCTTATATCGTATTTTGAATATTATATTGTGACAGCTCCTAGGAGCGAAACCAAAGGACAAGGATTCAAAGCAGTAAAAAAAATAATTAGGAACTTTTTTGTGGTATTTACCTTCTTGACAATAATCCAACAATGGTACTTATTCTGTTCGTGCACAAACTAAACATGACTTAACTAAACGCATTGCCATCCTTATCTCGGTCGTAGCGTATGAGCGAGACAGAAATATTCATGAATAGGGTAAAAAAAAATGTTTAGTCGTGATCAAAGTAATGTATTATTACAATTGCTTTGGTCGTGATTTATAGCAGGGTTACGGGAAACGCTCGGTGCTCCAATGTTTAAGTCCACTAAGCTTTTTTCTCGAATATTTCACTGTTGTCTGTTATAAGTTATTCTAATGAATATTACTAGCGGCCCGCCCCGGCTTCGCACGGGTACATTGCGGTTACATTAATCGAGTTTTAGTAAGGATCCCTAATTTTTTGAAAATATATTATAGCCTATGTCACCCGGAGATAGTGTAGCTTCCCAACAGTGAAAGAATTTTTCAAATCGGTTCAGTAGTTTCGTAGCCTATTCATTACAATCAAACAAACAAAGTTTTCCTCTTTATAATACTAGTATGATCAGACATCGCAAATTACAATCATGAAAGGAGAGACCTTTACGCATAAAGAAACAAACATACTTCTAACACAAATGTGTTTTATAACAATATGTTTGTAATAATACTATGTTAAATATACAATAATATGTTTATACAATATAGATGTGTAATGACGTCACGTGTTGGACAAACCCGATGTCCCCACATTGTGTCCGCTATGGTTGCATTGTATGCTAAACCATGGTCATTCAGCACCAAATTACAGCATACCAAGTTCGAATGTTTTATGTCACGGTATGTAGGTTTTACAAACTTATTGTGGAATAAATAACACATAATTGTAATTTTACATAATGTATTAAAAAAATACAAATTCCTCTTCATCACTCGCTCACCACAATGGAACTGCAGTAAACCTTTACACACTCGAAATCTTGCAGTTTTAAATAGATTAATTATGTATAACATTTGTACAATTGTTAGAATGACTACTATGTAATTAAAAAAAAAATTCATGCATACAAGACAAAATAAATATAAGTAATGCGGATCAAGATTTTCGCACCTTTCTAAAGGTCTTAAGAAATAAATATCTTAAGATAAGGTTCTATTAAACAATACTTAAATATTGAAACTTCAAATAAAGTTAATTTGAACAGATTTACTGCTGTAAACTATAAATTATAATTATCCTGAACATATAAATCAAGGCGACTTAATATTTGACGTCATACAGACCAACCATATTGTCAATAAGGAAAATATGTCAATTTTATTATACCCAATATGCGTCAATAGGGCATTATTTAAAATATATTACTGCTGGACACGAGCCTCCCCTAAAGGCAACGGGGATTTAGGCCGTAACCATAGTCCTTCTTGCTGGGCACGGTATTTGCCTTCAACATGTAGCAAATAATAATGATGTACCTAGTTTATTATTATTACATAGTTTACAACAATTTGAAAGTATAACAAGTGTAATAAGGTAGAGTTTGGGAGTCAAGGTAAAGTCTTGAGAATTGACCTTTAATTAAGAATGGCATGCTCAATACTTGTACTAAAAACTGAATACTTAGACTAGTAGTGTTATTATTATTTTATATGTATCAGTATATATTTAAGTTTGCTTGCATCCATCTGTACCTGAGAGACTGCGCTGATAATTATTATTAAGAACATAAAAAAATCTCCATTTACCTCGTCCTTGACTCAATTGTATTCCGTAAATTTTTATCCAAATACCTACTTCTCAAACGCCTCCTCTTTCTTCAACAGGAGCAGCTCCGCCAACGCAAAGAAGCAGAAGAGAGGATCGCCGCTCAGAATGAGTTCCTCCGCACCTCCCTCCGCGGCTCCAATAAGCTGCAGGCCTTGGAGTCGAACCCTCCGTCATCAGGGACCGCCTTCGTCAACGATGCGTACGAGGACGATGCTAGCGATGACTCGACGCAGTTGTATGCTGTTGTTGGTAAGCCTGATTCTTCTACTGTTGTTCTTCCATAGCTCTCCATTAATTGCGGTATTGTGCTTTCCACATCCAAGCTTTTTCTGGCACTCCAGATTATCACACCCTTTGATAAACTTTTATCAAAGATCACACCAGATTAATCCATCTAGTGGCCTAGTGTAGAGTCAATTGGTACCGTATTTAGGATTCATTGAACACGTTTAAACATACCTAAAGGGTTAGCACATCCTTGACTTTTACAAATTACACGGGATTTAGGATATTGAGCCTAAAGTAAACTTAAAAGTTAGGTAATAGCCTCCCATTTTTCAACAACAAAACAATTTTTCTCATCCACCGCTGTCAGAATGCACACCTCACACAAGGCCGTTATTACTTCCAGTTTACGGGTCAGTAGTTTAAACCCCGGAGCTGTAATGGGTGTTAACTGGGACGAGACTGAATTTGTTGATGGATTTATCCGCCAAGATATCGCTAGGCGCTTATTATGCTCCGGTATAGAAGATCCCGAATTGGCTTGCTGCTTTGATGTCCGGGTGACATCAAAGCCTTGTGACTTCAGTGAGTTTGATGGGACAATTTTCTAAATTTAACTGCGATGTCCCGCGTTTTCCGTCTTTATGACTTTTCATTTAACAGTTTCGTTATGACTGTCTACTTTGAAAGGACTTCCGAACGGTATAAAATGTATTTTGCTGTCCTCTGTTTTATTATCTAGTTATACCTACCTACATTTAACATTTAACATATAACATCAATTCTAAACCTCAGTGGTTTTTTGTATGTTATGTACTTAGACAATATTACATCTGTTTAAATGATAATAAATAAATAAATAATAATAGCAGGTCACAAACATAGCATAGTCACAAACTGGGCTTTAATTCGGCAGTTACCGTGAGGATTCCGTTTTTCACCCTAACTGACCTATGACCTACTGATTGCCATAAAACATGTTCAAATTTAGTTATAACAGGTTTCTTTAATCTCTCGCATACACTGATGAAATATTTACACCGAATTATATAATTCTATAATCAAAGTGTTGTCTCTATAGTTTTACATCACTAAATAGACACAACCAAAAAATCTTTGTAAATGTTTAGGTGCAAATAAGGGATTAAAGAAACTTGTTAAAACAACATTCTGTATTTCGAGCAACGGATGGTCATGTGCAAAGACTTTAAATGTTATCCAGATCAATGCACATCCTATACTGGCGTATAAACCTTGGCTATAACTGCGCTCTTCTTCCAGACTATCAAGAAGTATGCGCAGCGCTCAGCCGAGTTCAGAAAGCGCTGGGCGCTAGCGGAGAGTCCGCCCTAGCGGCGAGAGTCGCGGGCGCAGCCGGGGCGCTGCTGTGCCCCGCGCTGCGGACCGCCCTGGCAACCCGCTCCGCTGTTCTAACGGCGGTCAGACACAAAAGACCTGGGCTAGCACCGCCGCATACGCATCGCGCTACTGACAGATTGAAAGACGTAAGTATTCTTAATTAGGGTAGAGTTCAGCTCTACCTTGACTTTTGTACATGTCTTACAGGTGTTAGTCGCAAACTTTAAAAAATCAATTTGCCATACAAAAATGTTACGCTGTCTCTAGTGACTAGCGACTCTAATCAAAATTATAAAGCCGTGGTAGAGTCACTGGAGACGTGGCTTTATAGTGCTTTCAGAGAAATTAATAGTAACTGAATATGCATATATGTGTAGTCTGCATTATATAACTTTTATATTTTTGTATTGTAATTAAGTGATTTTGCGATAGCAAATGGACATTTGCTATCGCAAAATCACTTAATTATTTAATACTACTTAAATATTTGTCAGGGGAAAATTTTGAACCAAAAGTTTTACCACTTCGAAACTTTATCTGAGAAGAGAGAGGTGTTCCTGTATTTATTTATTCATTTGTAAAATACCTCAATTTATTTTGTAAATTCAACTCTAACTTCGTTTGATTTCGTTAAAGATAACTGTTGCTATAGCAAAACAACCACTATCTACTCGTATGTCATCAGTAGAAAAAAACTTATCCTTGTAAAAACCTTTATCTGACAATAATACCAATTTTGGTGTCTTTAAACACGACCATCTACCAATTTTTGTCTTGCTTATGCGTTACGATTGTAAAAGAGACGGCGATACATTTAGATAGTCAAATTTAGTTTATTGAGCAACAGAATTAGCAGCATTATTTATTCCTTTCAGTGCATGGATGTACTAGGAGCGCATACGGCGTCAGGCAGTGAGGCGTCGGCGCTGGTGGCGGAGCTGCTCTCGATCCTGGGCGGCCTGGAGCTGGAGAGCCTGGTCCAGGCGCACGACCAGGCGGCCGCGCTGCTCGACCCGGCGTGCTTCAATAGAGGGAAGAGACATAAGGTAAAGTAATAGTGTAAATGTAGAGAAGGTTCTCTTAATAATATACAACGAAGGCGCTTAGTTCTTCAAAACTACGCAACGGATTTTATTGCGGTTTTCACTATCATTTAGAAAATTTCTTAAGAAAGGTTTATGGTATTATGTATGATACAATCTTATTGAATTTATAAATAGTAGAGAAAAGCCTTGAAAAGCTAGGAAGGGTCGCTAGTGCTTATTATAAATGTGAAAGTGTGTTAGCTTGTTAGTTCGTAAGTTTGACTGAGAATGGCTGGAGCGATTTGAATTTGTTACAGAGGTAATTCATGCCATAGAGTAATGGAAGCTTTTTATCCGTAAATTCTACTTGGGTGGAACGGCGGGTAGAGCTAGTAACGACCGACCTACGTCATAAGGGCGAAATCGGAGTCTTATCAATTTTGTTATTTTATACCTTACAGTAGACTATTAAGAATCGACTATTTGGAAAGATGCTATTTGGTTTGGTAGACAATCGTTTCATGTTAGTTGGTTGATGAACACATCGACGAATTTTCACATACATTATACGTTCTTCGTTATTTCAGACGTTTGATAAAAGTAAGAGTGGGTTTATCAAAATCCATAGCTTAAAACATGGCTAAAAATAACATCGTAGACTGTTAAATTAAATGTAATAAATATTCATGGAATGTATAAAAGCACAAATCTAAATAAAAAACAATAATCTTGTTTATATTCTGAGTACTTCATTAAAATTTATAAGCAAATGGTCTTGATCAAAAAGAAAAGGTGCGAACATGAAAATATATCTTAAAACATAACTTGAAAATACAAAACCGCTTGGATGTAGAGACTTTCACTTTCATGGTAATAAAACAGTTCCGTCGGTTACTTATCAAACCCGCGCTGATTTTGTTAAAAGATTTTATTCATAACATTTACATAATTTCTGAATGCAAAACTTTACAATCTAGCACAACCAGAAAATTAAAGACAAGACATTTACGACGGTACTTTTAAAGTTGTTGATGGTATCAATTAAAAATAAAATAATGACTAAAGAATGACCATGAACCAACCACAGAAAAGGTTATTTATAACCAAATATGAACATACTCATAAAATTAGACTAACCTATCTCACCCTATTTTTATGCTATGTGATCTAAGCCCTAAAGAGTCCCAATTAGGGACCAGTCCATCTGCATTAGTTGTTGAGTTCATCATCTGGATTTCAACTCAGATAGACAGAGATATACAAAGGAAGAAGACACACTGTCAGATAACTGCATTCTTAAATACCGGAGGGGTCCGTCTCAAGGCATTGTTTTGTTACAGACTGGCAATAACTTCAATCACAAAGGAGATAGCGACAAAGCTTTAACGGCGCACTCGCCGGACGATCCCAGCGAACACATAAAAATTATCAAAATCGAGAAAACTAATGAACCACTTGGTAAGTTTCATTATACAAGGTGAAACATAATGGATATACTTTTTTTTTCAAAACTTAACTTTGTAATTCTCGAACCATCAGCTTTGGAGGGAACTTGAAAAACAAAAGGTGTAATAGGAATACAGCTGTTGACCGATTTCACAAGTCTACAAAACCTTTAGTACTTCAACTGTCCCACAAAGCCGATAGTTTGTGATTTACAAAGTTAAGTTGCGAAAAAAATTTTATACCCTTTTTGTTTCACCTAGTATTTCACAACAGCAGTACCGCCATAGTAAAGTGGTATAGGTACTTATTTAAATGTGTGTTATTACACTTGAAAGCAATGCACCGAATCAAGATGTACGTAACCACTACTGGAGAAAGTAATTTTACCTATGAAATGTGTTATCCAGGTGCTACAGTAAGAAACGAGGGGGAAGCAGTGATCATCGGCAGGATAGTAAGAGGGGGAGCGGCGGAGAAGTCGGGACTTTTACACGAAGGAGATGAGGTGAGGAGATTCTAGAACGTTCAATACAATTCTTATTTTCGAAAATAACTAGTATTTCTTGCTACATTATTATTTGGTTGGTTGTGTTATTATTTAACTTTACATCTCAATTCAAACGGTTAACTTAAAGATGTGCATCATTGCAATAAGATGTTGTTCGAATCACTACAAAGCTTGCCAAAAAAAAATAGCGCCACAGCTTTTTGTTTTACTGCGAGGAAATCCTCAAAGGATGCCCAGAAACAACTTTTACCTACATAACTGAACATTTCAATTGAAAATAGATTTAAATAAATATATTAGTGACCGAAAGCCAGGCTAATGAGCGCTATACGACGACCGCTTGGCGCAGTGGTTCGAGCGTAGGCCGTTCGGCTCACTGCACATGGTGGTTCGATTCCCGCCGTGGCAAAATGGCCTTTTCGTAATTTTCCCTGGTCAGGTTGTCACTAGGATCGCCCCCAGTCCATTGCACGGTACCCATAGAACAAGCGTTGTTTAGTTTGGGACCATACAGTTGGTTTGTCAGTCTGGTATTTATTTATTTACTGGGAGGAAATCCTCAAAGGATGTCCAGAAAAAAATTTACAATTAAATGACTAAATCAGTGATCGTAAGCCGGGCTAATGAGCGCTATCCCCCCCAGCTGCTGGAGGTGAACGGCGTGGCGCTGCGCGGCAAGTCTGTGCACGAGGTGTGCCAGGTGCTGGGCGCGCTGGCGGGCACGCTGAGCGTGGTGCTGGCGCCGCGCCGCGCCGCGCCGCCGCCGCCGCCCTCGCACCGCGTGCTGCACGTGCGCGCGCACTTCGACTACGACCCCGAGGACGACGTCTACATACCCTGCAGGGAGCTCGGTGGGTTCACGCATACACCGCCCTGTGCCACAGACTAAACAGTTCTACGAACCGCCGCTTAGCCGCCCCAACTAAGCTAATGCGTGTGTTAGGAGTGGGCTCACGTCAATAGTTTAATGGCCAGGATGGGAATCGAACCCGGAACCTCTCAGCTACGAGGCCGGCCCCTCCAAACGCCTAATGTGATATGTTAATACTATCCCGGACATTGTCTCTCTGGACTATAAGGTCATTCCGCACGGAAAATATTTCGATTAAATTAATTTTCCTATCAACCTATTTAGGGTAACAAATTTTTAGTTCAGTACATGTCGCTTGGTTCGACTGGATGACGTCATCCGTTACTTTACTTCTGCCAGTGTCAAATACTAACAAATTATCGCAACACCAAGGACCTTTTAAAACTTTTCGCTTTTACACTCCTTCATCTATGCGCGACACACACATACTCCACACCCCACTTGTAATTTTAGTGTCTATGGTCGCCCCCTCCTATGTAGCGCCGCCCTTATACCAAAAAAATTACGGAGCCTTCATTTGGTATACAAATTTCGTTATTTTGGTTTTTATTTCGCTTCACACTGGCCAAACTCTCCAGTGCATACCGTGTATTGACCTCACTTGACATTGGCAGAATTGTCCAAAAGGACAAAGCCATAGGTATATATATAAAAAAAAAGAATGTTCTATGACAAAGTTTATTTGTTTGAGTTTAATTATTCTTATCGTAATCACATGTCGTCTTCCAGGTATAAGCTTCCAGAAAGGCGACGTTCTGCATGTAATCAGCCGCGAGGACCCCAACTGGTGGCAGGCGTTCCGCGAGGGCGAGGAGGACCAGAGCCTCGCCGGCCTCATACCCAGCCAGGCCTTCCAGCATCAGTGAGTGTTGCCAACTTACACTAACAAAAACAACTTTAATGTTTGTATACCACTTTGTATACCATTATAATATTCACCTCGTCAATAAAAGCTACTTACAAAAACAAAAAATAAAAGCTACTCTTGCTCCGTAATTATAAGGTGCAAACTCGACTGATTCAATTGCTTTCGAGGCGGAGAGGGGCGCCGCCGCCGTAGATGTTTTGACCAAGTGAGCACGACCTGTTCAGAGTGAGCTAAGGTCTTCATTATCTTTCCAGGCGAGAGTCAATGAAGATAACACTAGCCGGAGAAGTGGCAGCTCGCGACAAGCCTCGCAAGGGCGGCACGTTGCTTTGCGCCAAGAAGCCGCCGCGCAAGAAGAAGAGCAAGAAAGCGACCAGCGAAGCTGGATACCCACTGTACTCCACATCGGGTGCAGATGGTGAGTGAATATCTAGTTCTTGCAGATCTTTTAGGACATTGGTCAGCTGGTTAATTTTTATTTTTAACTACTTGGGCACTTTTTAGGTACTTTACTAATTAGTTGGTACTTAACTAAGCTACCCGATTACCTAGTTCAAGAGACAAGTTAACTGCACAGCTTAGCCCACGCTTAGCCTATATCCATCAGGATGATAAATAAAGATGTTTATTATCACCAACAAGATTACCAACCAAAGGCTGCATACTTACAATGTTAAAAATTTGGTTAGGTAGAAACCAAATAGACAAAGTTAAAAAATAAAGGCTTAGAACACTTGAAAAGTTAGAAAAACTTTCTGTATGAAAGAAGCAATTAATTTTTGGGGCGCTTGTTTATTTTTTGTGTTACCACTACTCTACTCGTTTGTCTCCCATAATAGTAAAATTAATCAAAAAAAGCTGTGCTATTCATTTAGATTTTAAGTAATTATTTTTTAAATTAGCATTAGTGCAAATAAAATCCCCATTTCGTTCCACCAAAGATCTTTTTACTGACACTGATGCCGATTGCCCCCCAGAATTCGAACAAGAAGAGATTCTAACGTACGAGGAGGTTGCTCTATACTACCCACGCGCATCGCACAAACGGCCTATAGTGTTAATCGGGCCGCCCAACATCGGCCGGCATGAGCTGCGCCAGCGCCTCATGGAGGACAGCTCAAGGTTCGCCGCTGCTGTGCCACGTGAGTATTAGAAATAATTATACTTAGCCTTTTTTACTGTGTCACACCTGGGCACGAGCCTTTCGATACAAATGTCAAAGATATCTAATTTGTAGCTAATAACATATTTTTTTCTAATAACAGACACGTCTCGACCGCGCAAAGACCACGAAGTCCCGGGCCAGGACTACCACTTCATATCTCGCACACAATTCGAGGCTGACATACTGAACAGGAAGTTTGTCGAACACGGGGAATACGAGAAGGCATACTATGGTGAGTGTTTATAATAACTGTGAAATAAACTTTGTCTCACTGATGGTCAAAAATCTTTGTCTTATTATTCAAAGTTTTACTACTTATTATATTTCTACGTCAGCCACAAAGTTGTTTAGCTAACCATGGGGCAATTTACTGGTTTGAAATTACATTCAAATGTTCTATTGCTCTTCCTAGGTACATCGTTAGAAGCGATACGTGAAGTGGTGAACTCTGGGAAGATCTGCGTACTCAACCTGCACCCTCAGTCACTGAAGATACTCCGCAACTCAGACTTGAAGCCGTACACCGTATTTGTCGCTCCACCGAGTTTGGAGAAACTGAGACAGAAGAAGATTAGGAACGGAGAAGCTTTTAAGGTACATGTTTAAGCTTTCTTTTCCATCAAACCTTGAAATCCTAAAAAAACGTATCTTTCTGTATTAATTATTATTCACACTTACGATGTAAGTAAAAGTACTAATAGTAATATTTATTACAGGAGGAGGAATTAAAAGAAATAATAGCAACCGCGAGAGATATGGAACTACGATGGGGCCATTTGTTCGATATGATAATCATAAATAACGACACACAACGTGCCTATCAGCAGCTGCTGAATGAGATCAACAGCCTCGAGCGCGAGCCGCAGTGGGTGCCCGCGCACTGGCTCAAGCACACCTAGCGGCAGACCAACAGAGTCGAACTCGATCACCAGATTCGATGTAACGTGAACGTAATCGAAAACACTAATCGAACGATCAATAAAACAAACTTAGAGACAGGTTTCGGTATGTTCAACCTCATTTTGATGTTCAATATGATAACGCAAATGGTTTTACATTTGCTTTTCTACTTTCTGAGCGTTTGCGACATTGAAAAGAGATTCGTAGATAGGAGATCGTCGGATATGAGAGTGTTGGGTAGTGATAGAGAAGTATGTAGCGACACAGGTATGTACACCCATCCTAAAAACCTAGAAAATATAGAATTTAGAAATATGTTCCCAAAAATTTGTTCAGTTGACGAATATGAACATTTCGAGCAAAGCGAAAGATCTTTCGCGTAATTTTAAACTCGATGCAGATCTGTCAATTGATTTTGACAGGTCGCTCGTATTACATCACCTTAGTTTAAAAAAAGGATTTATTTCGAAAATATTCTAAGTATTACAAGTGAGGTGCAAATAACTTATGAAAAGAATAAGCATGGTGTTATGGAGTCGAGATGAGAGAAATTAAGTAATATTATATAAATTGATAGGCAACAAGATTCGTGCTACGTTTTTAATGAATCCTAGGTAGACTCATCATTTTGAAACGTTAGGTATACTGGCAATAAACAATAACGTCTGGTGTTAGGGCTGTCTACAATCTTGTGCATATTTACCCACTACCTACTTAGTGGATTATAAAAATAAAGGTTTTATAAATTAAGAATAAATAGCGGGTTCCTTTTTAAATTTTAACAAAATACTGCCTTATTGGTGAATGACACATTTTAAAGTAATAATAAGTAATGGTTTGTTAAAATTAGAAACGAAAGAGTAGTTATATTGTCTTTGTTTCTCATTTTAATGATAAGTAGAAGGTAATTAACTTATAAAGTACCCCAAGAGTCAGTCACAAGTCTTTGGTAGTCTAGATATTTATAATAATATAAAACATATTTTCAACCTAATCATCCCGACTGACTCTTAACGCACAGCCCCAACTTTGGACCGCATGGGTGAAATTGTAAACACCCAATAAAATGTAAAATAATTATCTTATTAAAGCATATTATTCTTATTATTGTCTTTAGCTTGTTAATTATTAATTATTTTAAATGGCAAGCACATCACATTTGCTAGGTACAATTTATTCAATTGGTAGTCGCAAATGGTGAATAAAATGTAATTTTACTTGTTTTTTTTTTAATAGCATTAATTAATATTGCCAGGAAAACTCGGTTAGACTGATTCTGCTTTGCTATCATAGTCGTTTTGATCGTTAAATTCCAATATTGTGGGTTACCTATAAGTTCAATAAATTGCATGTTAACATGATTTCTCGTCTGAATAAAGTAGGTATGTCAGTTGAAATATTAAAAAAGAAACTAAATTAAAACAAATAAGTGTTTGAGAAATAAATTGAAATGTTAAAACGTATCTACACCAACAAAATGTACCCAATGCGATGGAATTTATAGTTTGCAATAAAAATAGATAGATAAATAAATAAATACGATGATAAAACAATAAATATTTCTCTATTGCCAAATTTATACATGCGGTAGTTAGGTATTAAAAACATAGAATTTTTTGAAAAATTTCTCATGTAGTCTTCTTGTGGATTTCTCTAAGGAAATGACTCGGTGGTAGCAAGTTTATAGTTCCAATAAAACCAATTAAAATTAACACTGCTATGATAGTGAGTAGAAAAGCAATATTTTATATCCGTATAATCAATTTTACCTACTGTACAACGACATATCTGTTTTTATAGTATACCTATTCCAATTAATATTTTCGGCCAAAATAATACTTAATACGTAGATATTCGTTTTTGGCAAAACTTTAACCATTTGAACGTATCTACCTATAAATACCATGTTGTTAGGGCGAATAGTTGTGAAGTCTGTGTCTTGCGGCTTATACATTGTTATACCGGAATGTTACAATTTTTTAAACTATAATTTGTTATGATCAGGCAATATTAGTAGAGGTGCCTACAAATTTTCTCAATAATTTTATCATTTGATGTTGTTCAGCGTTTTCGACAACTTGCGTCAAAGCAAATAAAAACGCTGTATTGGTTATTAATTCCTACATCATCAGTCAGGTCTATGCAACTTAGATACTTGCTACTATAATATCATTTGTTGGAATTCGAGCAAATTGGTGGGTACCTACTCTAAGAAGTCAATGAGAGTATAAAAAGGGCTTAATCATATCGATATTTTCCAAACGTCTTATATTAAACAATTGTAGGTATTCTATTCTGTAATCTATAAATAAGATACATTTTGAAGAGATTGTATTCTTGGTTCCATGGAAGTCTTAATAAACTGTACTAGACTATCAAGTAAGTCTACTAATATTGCCTGTAAAGTAAATGATTAATTATGTAAACAATATTCTAAAATAATGTACAGTACCTAATTGAGATTAATTTCAATAATAGGTATTTGTATGTCTGTAGATATACACGTGCATTCCAAATGTTTTAGTGCCAAATACTAAGGCCACGGTGAGAAGTGGATTTACTTTTCATTTTTATTGTATCACAATAATTATATAAAATTAATACCTATATATTATTTCGTAAAGTATTTAATAGTGGCATGGTCGATAGGATTGGAAGGCCACATAAAAGTCGCCATCGAGCTTGATGTACCTACAATGTATCTACAAGTAAATGCTGACCGAGCCGACCGTTTATTCACTTACAAGGTAAATTAAAACAATAATTACACATTATGTCGCCTTTTCTATCGACGCCACAGTTGGTAACATATTACCAATTTCATTATGTACTGATTTGTAAATTATCGTGTCAACAAAATAAAATCGATTGTGAGAAAATTCCATTAGTTATGTAAGTTATTATGTATTAATAACAATCTGTAGCAGGTAACTTGTTGGGGTGCTAAAACTTGAGAGTACCTACTTAAAGTTTTTGTTTATATAATAAATTCTGTGTGTTTTAAGTTATTGTTCAATGTATTGTGATGTGGGTGTGAATACCTAATGTTCGATATAATTTTTCAAGTTTAAAACAACCGTAGGATATTCTTATCAATCAAATCACACAAAATAATTTGGTTTGAATGTAATAAATATTCATTGAAAAAAATATATCCATGGACCCACATAGGTACATAAATTATTCGGACATTCTTGATATTCATTAATTAAATGTGGATTTGTCGAACTTCACAGTATTGATATTAATCTTATTTATAAATAGCCATGTATATAATTTATTAACAACTGAGGAAATGATGAAAAATATTATAAATAACAATGTTAATAGTGAACAATTTATTGTAAATAATAGAATACCTATTAAATTTAATATCAGATAAAGCGTTTGTTTTATTTATTCTCAAAGATGGAAAGAATGTTGAGCCGTTTTGGCTACAAAACCATACGTTCTTCTTACTTCTTTCATTGCCTTCTCACCAAGGCAGCACGAATGTCGAAATGCTATGTTATAGGACCTGCCACGATAAATGCGCGTTGACACCGACCAGTAGTGATATGATTACAAGCTATCATTATAGATGACCTATTATTATTGAAGATATCTGCGTTGAAACCAAACTCAGAGACTTAGACTTGCAGAAGGCCGTTACATAAAACATAACCAATTCAGATATGATCTACTTAATAATGCGAAACATATTATGTATGTCGCAAACATTAAAAAGTACTCTGTGATCGAAAAACATAATAATGTTCATATTTAATTTAGGCGATACTATCGCAAAATAGTGCTGCCATCTATATCTCACAAAGGTTAATTGAAAAGATACCCCTACATTTGGGTCGTATACATCATGATGGCAACCCAAAACATTTACGTTGACAGTAACACTACCTGTGACAGATTGGTGACAGATAGATAAAATAGGACAGCCAGCCAGCTGGTATAGCTTTCTAAAAGGAGCGAAAATCAACAAAACATATTTATACTAAATCTATTACTATAAATGCAGCCACAGATTCATTAAAAAGTACAAAATGCCGTCAATGAAAGTGGAAGGTGATAGTGATGGGGACGGTGATATGTCTGGTGGTGATACGGAACGGTCTAATGGGTCCTCCAGGGGCCCCGACCGAGACTCCAGTGCTGAAGAGGCTGATGAACCTGACTCCGACGACTCCTCGGAAATGGACGAGAGTGAATGCGAGAGGCGTCGGAACGAATGTCTTGACAACTTGGGTTGGTAACTTTTAAATTTAGAGGTTATGTTTACAAACATTTATTTAGTTTTGTGTTGATAAAGTTGATTGATTAGTTGTTTATGGGTCTTATAGTTGAAGTTATACATTTATTATACATATGATTATAGGACCTTGTGCCTCATGTTTTTGATATTAGTAATTATTAAAGTTGGGTAGTTACCTCCCTATTTATTTGGAGAAAGTAGGTCTCCTTGAAATTTGTAATCTCATAAGAATGTAGCAAAGTGAGAGAGTTGGTAAAGAGAGAATGTAATAGAGTACTATATATCTACATAATTATTAGCCTTTTAAAATATTTCTTTAAATCAAAATTCCTACGATAAGAATTAATATAAAAATGACAGAATTACAGACAGATTATTTTTTAACTTTCAGCTAACCTGGAGCGCCAGTTCTTGGTCCTTCGAGAGCAACTGTATGGTGAGCGGATGAAGCAAGTGGACCACCAGCTCACCGAGGTGCGGGGGGGCAGGTCCCAAGAGTACCTTGGACCCTTGAGACGACTTCAGGAGAATATGAGAATCAGGTAACAAGGAACTATGATCTCTTCCCTTGAGGAACTTTTCTTCTATCACAGAAGTAAATTCCTTTTGTGTTAATAGCATAAACATTGGCTAAATAGTGTGGTGAAATCCCCTGTATTATTGTCAAATCTTAGAACTTTCGAAGATAATAATTATAACAATATTTTATTTCCCTTTACCTGAATCTTTTTTTTTTTTTCTCTTCCCATGGCTATTTACAGACGCAATTATTTGAGATAAGAAATTGGTACCATTCAAAGTCAAGTCAGAGCAATCATTGCATTTTATTTACCAAAGATACTTACCAAACATTAGGTAGGCATCTCCTAAATTTTAGAGAATTTGATATTTTTATTACAATAGGTTGTATTGTAAGGAAGTAGAATACATGAACAAGCATGGTATATAATTGTATTGATTGTTTACAGAATTGAAGTGGCCGGCATTCTCAAGCAGATGCGCATAGAGAACATCAAACACAAGTATGAGGCTGAGGAGCAGGCGGCCCACCAGCATTACAAGGTAAGATTAGTTACAAACTTAAACCTTATTATTATATACCTTATGTTTTATTTTACTATTTGCAGTATGGAATTATGTGTTACTTTCGACAAGTTCAGTACGAGAATAACTAAAATAGTTATATTATAATAGAGACTCTTGGCACACAGCATGGCTGCTGTGAAATTTTCTCTATACTAGACAAGATATTTTTTTCTTATAAGAACAATCCAACCCAACTTAATCATTTTATCGTCTACCATAAATTCGCATGTTATTTCCAACATAATAATGTTAAATTTGTAATATTTTAGTAAGTTTGAAGATTACTCACTGTTGATAAGAATAGGCGCAAAGAATTTGAACCCTCGTTCCTTTATCCAAAAGTCTTATATCAAACGACAGATGTCGCTACGTGTTATAAGGGCGCTGTTTTTCTAAGAGCCAGCTTTTGTTCGCTATATCTTCGTAATTCGTATATTCATCGCTAGATGGCGTTAGTAGTTCGACTCCGATAACTTCACTGTAAGTTATTATTTCAAAGGACGCACAGAAAACTTATTATTTAAATTTGTATGTTATTTTTCAGCCTGTAATATGTTTTATGTTTGATTCTATATCACCTGTTATATTGTTATTTATAACTAGCTGTGCCCGCGACTTCGTCTGCGTGGACTTTCATATTTATTCACCATTTAAACCTTCTCTAGACTTCCACAAATAATTCAAGACCAAAATTAGCCAAATTAGCGAGACTAACGAACAGCAATTCATTTATATATATACGAGTAATAGATTAGTCTCATAATATGTTGTAGCCAGTCGCATATCTAGCCGCCCGCCCGCCCTACGGCATTGGCCCGTGAAACTTGTACAAATGTACAAAGTCGATTTTACCGATGGTCATATATATGATCATTGTTTTTACGTCAGACGAGTACAGAAGCTAAGATTAGGCGCAAGGCAAATCGATTAAAATCTGTGGAATCATGTAATGTCCAATGTCTCTATGAATACCGCCGATATACTATCCTAAGTTGTACGAAGGAATTATATTTAAGTTGTTATAAATAAATTTCAGGACTGACCATTGAACTTGGCACCCATTTACATCTCACTTCCTCCGTTGAAGTCAACAACCAAGGCATATATCATAATATTTAACTTGGCTCTCATTTCACATTTATGTTTTTGATGCAATAGATTTCTTCCGCCGTCTTCAATGTTTTGTGATTATGTAATACTAGCTGTGCCCCGCGACTTCATCCGCGTAGTATTGGATTATTGGGTTAAAAAGTATCCTATATGTTAATCCCGGTTATAATCTATCTGTGTTCCAAATTTCATCCAAATCCGTTCAGTAGTTTTTGCGTGAAGGAGTAACAAACATACATACATACATCCACACTCACAAGCTTTCGCATTTATAATATTAGTAGGATAAGTACTATTTTTCTCAACGACCACGCGTATGACAACATCGATCTGCGCGCGCATTTATTTTATAGAGATATTTTTTATAAAACAAAGTCGGCAATCAATCGGTCGGTCTATGACCCGCCTGATGTTAAGCAGTTACCGTAGCCTATAGATGCTTCCAATACAAATGGCATTTCTTGCACGTTTTCGATCTAAAGAGGAATTTGTAGAGAGGAGGGGGTGGTGTCGGGCTTCCATATCTCGCACTCGTCGTACGAAACGCAGCTATAATAGCTACTTTACGCCGGTATTCCGTGAGAGGGAGTGCTACCCCGGTGGACCCAGCCCGTATATGAGCTGTAATCAATTGGCTACAGCTTGGCTCTACCACTGTTTCCGTTCTCTATTTATGGCCGTGAAGTTATGTGTAAAACAACTTAAGGCTAAAGCGCCCATCTAGCCCGCGAAGTTCAAATTTTTTGAGGTTTTTTAGAAATTTTTCAATATCTGACAATAATAAAAGGCACATTTTGTAATTCACGAAAAATACCGTGTGCAGTGTATTAATTAATATATCCAACTTACTCTAAAACATTTCAAGAACGACAGCTATCCATATAATCTGGCAATTTTTGTATATTTAGTGATTTACTAGTATCATATCCACCGTGATAATATTTAGAGTAAAATAAATGTATTAATAAACGCACTGCATACTGTGTTTTTCGCAAATCACAAAATGTTGTCATAAATGTTTTCAGATTTTGGATAAACTATGAAAATACTCGACAATTTTGAATTTCGCGGGCTAGACAGGCGCCTTCACCTTAAGTACAGTTTTAACTTATAAGTAGGTATTATGGATTTACGTACATAATATTAGATTATTTACGTAAATCCATACTACAATTTATTTAGTAAGCTGTGATAGCCGATTGGTTAAAGCACGCATCTTGCGGGCACCAGGTCTTGGGTTCAAACCCCGGCTCGCACCTCTGGATTTTTCGAAGTCTATGTGCGAATCATAATTTCTATATGATTATCACTAGCTTACGGTGAAGGAAAAATCGTGAGGAAACCTGCATGTCTTAGAAGATCTAACCGATTTTCGAAAGACATGTGATATCCGCCAACCCGTACGGGGCCAGCGTGGTGGATTATGGCCTGAATCCCCCTCGTGTTAAGGGGAGGCCCGTGCCCAGGAGTGGGACGCCAAAAAGGGCTAAATTATATATTACATATATAATATTAGATTAAAGTTCATAATAACAAACATTTCATATTATAAAAGCAGTAGGTACTCTGGATAGAATCTAGTGTCGAAGTCAATTATTTGTATAGTAAAATATACAGCGCCCCTGTCGATCACCCGATGAACTAGCGATTCGCCATACAGATATTCTACTTAGACGCTGGCGACTTGCGACTGTACCGAACGCGTAAACTCATGGTGGATATAGAGAATAGGGCACGAACCTTGGATTACGTAGGACTCCCGTAAAAGACTTCAACGCAATACGTACGCTTTTTTGCTATGGTTCAGGAAAGAGTCATGGGTTGATAAGGGTAGGAGCTGGAAATATTTCAGTTGGATATACTTACTAACTAATTGCGTTGATAAATAAATATCATGAAAATGTGTGGACGCATAAGATTGAGAAAAAAAATGAAATGAAAAAACATTTATTCGACACAGATACAATCAAGGTAAATTTAACAGACATAATTATTTAGTACCTATAGGTAACTAACAAGATAGAAGGTATTAAGAAAAGTAAAATAAAGATAACTTGACCTCGATGTGACCTGTACCGGAAGGCGATTGGCTCAGCATGAGCTGGGGAGATTGATTCTACTTCTCATATTTGTACTTCGTAAAACTGGCAACCAAACGGCGCAGTCACCCTTTCAATAAGTAGGTAAAAATAAATAACAATAATAAATATATAAAATAAATACAGAGTTCTCATTAGGTATAAAAACGAAGCATAAACATAGATTTAAAATAACAGAAATACGAGCCAATAGAAGATGGCACGATGATTTGGTCACTTTTACGGGAAATACGTGGCCCGAAACAGCACAAAACCTTATATCGTGAAGATTTCAGGGAGAGAGGCATTTGCTTAGGAGGCTAGTAAAAATACAACAGACAAACATTTTTTTCTGTGCCATAAGTATCTAACACCACGTAAATATACCTACTCTACTCCATGACTAGTTTTTGAGGTTGCATAGTCGTACTAAATGAACCTAGGTAAAGTTAGGCAGCAGCCCTTAGCAATGTGAGGAAGGACCTAGTTTATTTGAACTTTGGAATATAACAATAATATACAAATTTGTATGTATGCATCTCCGAAAGGCATGTGAAATCCGCCAGGGCCTGCGTCCACCGACTCCACCGATTACGGCATGAAACCCCTCGTATATACTGAGGGCAGGCCCGTGCCCACGAGTCCGTCGTCAAAAGGGCTAAATTATTTATATTTTATTTATTATACAAATCATTAAATTAGTGTAGTGTTTAACATTGACATCGCCTCCGTCGATCCCACTTCCCTTCTTGTCGGCAACGTGTGAGAAATGTCTTTGGTATAGCAAGCAACTATAGGCTACGATAACTGTTTAACACCTGGCGGGTCGTACGCTTGTTTGCCGACTTTATTCTATTTATAAAAAAAATATAAAAAAAAAGATATGTCAAAGAAGTTTTATAATTTATTTAAGTAATGGAAATATTATAATACAACTAATATTTACAGTATAACAACTACTTAAATACTAACTTACAGTAAATTTTAATAAAAAATAAATAAACAAAATAAAATGATATGTACAAAAGAGCTTCCACTTCGTCGTCGATGCCAAAAGTGCCCAGCAGGCTGGCCGCATGGCCGCATTTCCGCGCTGAATTGCGAGGCTTATTCTTTGCGCGAAAAACAGACCAGCCCGCCGGTCACGTGATGAAAGAGGTTTTATTATAATTTTTCCTTTCCTTACCAACCCTATTTGCGAAACATGATGCAAACAGGGGAAGCCATATCGAGTAAGTAGTCTTGTTGGATTTCATGCCCTCCGATAGTGATTGGTCATTCCTATTTATAAAACGGTTTCCATATCTCGCTGTGTCTTGTAGGGGGCGAGCTGCGCTGTAAGCATCGTTGCCATTATCAAAGAACTACATTTTAGTAAGTCCCAACGAGTTAAAGTATCGTTACCATTATCAACGAATTACATTTTAGTAAGTCCCAAGACGAGTTAAAGTATCATTGCCATTATCAACGAACTACATTTTAGTAAGTCCCAACGAGTTAAAGTAAACAACAATTTCACATAGTACACGTATCTAGGGATGTGATTCTATTTTAAATTAGAGGGAATAAAATATTTGAGAAAAGAGTTCGAATTTCGATCAAATTTCTACACCATTCAAATCTATGCCCGATGCTCATCCAAACCCCCAAAGTATTATTTTCGATCTTTAAATAAAAATGTAAAAACCTTTAATAAGTCAAACAATTATGAGGACGTTTTGGCCTTTTAAGTTAATGATATAAGTAGTAATATATTTTGATGGAAGCGTCGGTGCATCGGAGGATACTTAGGCAAAGTAGGTACCTACCTAAATATAAAAAAGCAATATTAAATCGTTGTCTTTAAAAATAAAAATAGGTTTTCTTGTGCCAGGGGTTTTTTTAGTTATTTAGCGGCCTTTAAAACCATCGTAGTGTAGGTTTGCTACGATATCGTCCATAAGTACAATTAAAAGTATGAGCGTATGCTGAAACGCAGGCGAAGCAGTTCCCGCAGCGCAGGGTAGAACGGACTTGCTAACAGAGGAATAGACACAGAACTATGTACCCCGTGACACGCAGGCATGTATCTGTGCTACTCTGTGGATCGTTGTAGTAACGGCAAAGATTCTTAGCGACGCGTTCACGAGGAGACATGTCTTTTTTATGAATTCTGACACTGACATTAGCCATGTTAGGAAAATTACGTAAAATTTAGTTTATTTATCCGTGATTGGAAAACATCAAAATTTGCAATAACTACATGTCTCTGGTCTCTACTCTATTAGGTTAAGGGTATATAACAAACGGAGCTCATAAACGATAAATAAATCGACAATGGTAACTCCAATTCCGACACCTGCGATTCTTTTATTATTCAAAACCTTTTATCCAGTCGACAGCCCTTGGAGAAAGTAGGCACAGTTTCTAGTCGATGTATGTACCCGACGAGTGGGTAGGATTGATGGTGAAGATGGTATTATTTCCTTCCCTATTATTGGAATTAAGTAAAATTAGCTCACGAGCTGGTCCAATTAGTCTAATTACGATCCGTGGCGCCTTACAACAGGGGACCAGCTCTGTTGGCCGCTGGCATCTCTCTCGACACGCAATACGTCAAAACTAATATCGCGTATCTGAATACGTCAGTTTTGACAGTTTTTAAATAGGAAATGTTCTCATGTTTCTATAGGATATCTGTCAAGCATACTTATATTCTATCATAGGCTCTTCGTTTAAAAACACTGCCGTAAGTTTGGTTTCTTTATCTTTAAGAAATGTGCTCTCTGATGGTTGTTGTTTCTTTTTTCAAAACTTTATAATTTTAAATGTTCTATTACCTTTTCAACTGTTATCTGTTTAAACTTCTCATATCAATAAAAACACATACATATTCCTCTTCGAGATAAAACGGAGCACATATGTACGAACCAGGAACAATATGCGCCGTGTCATCGACACTAAGCCATTCATGAAGTTGTGACGTCACATCCGCTGTGCGCGGGCGCATTGTGCGCGCACACGCATGCCCCTAGATGACTCTATGCTATACTTTAATGGCATATTTGTTTTCTGGAAATTGAAGGTTATGATTAGGAAATAAGTGAAAACTTTTATGACCTTTGAAACCATCATTAGGTTAGGTAACTTCAAATATCTAGCCAAAGCGTCATTCGTATACAAATCTAAAGACTAAAAGTAAGTCTCTGAATAATTTATTTCCAAAGCTCGCAACTCCATTTCTACGCTGTCCTGCTAACTTTTCAGTGCTCGCTTTGGAGTTATTAAAGCCGGCAAAGTCTTGCAAAGTCAAATAAACTTGAGTGGAAGATTCGCAAAGACACTTTTACGAAGTTAAATATGAGTTATGTCAATGTTCATAAAACATTTACGATAAAATAAAAGTTTAAAGCACTAGGGCCAATTTCAAAGACTGCATAATCTTGGTATACTGATAATAATCTTCGTATATACAAATTCAGCTTCCATTTTTGAGGCAACAAAATCCCTAAAGTAGACGATGGATTGAGTAGATGATTTTTTTACACTACGTTGCATTTCTATATAAGAATGCTTTTCATTCCCGTGGGAGGAATGGGAAATTATAAATTATGAGCCACAGCGATGCGTGGTCGGGTTAGCTAGTGATACACAACAATTAGCCCTTTTTAATATCCTACTCCTGAGCACAGGCCTCCCCACAATGCCAGGGGGATTCGGACCATAATCTACCAAGCTGTCCCAAGGCTGGTCAAGTGCGGATTAGTGGACCACACAAGCCTTTCGAAAATTGGTTGGATTTGCTAAAACATGCAGGTTTCCTCATGATGTCTTCCTTAACCGTAAGCAATTATGATTCGCACATGGATTTCGTAAAAATCTAGAGGTGCGAGCCGTGGTTTGCAATAAAGGAATTAATAAATATCAGTAAATCACTTCCTGAGGTAGTCCAGTAAATTATAAATATCCAAGCAGTATTGATTTGGAAATCGTATTGTTTTACGTCCGGTGCAGCGGGATGTGACGAGGCTGATTGCGTCGCCATTGTTTGGTCAAATGTGTGTCAAATCGTCTTGAAGATTTGGCGGTGAGCTAATACTGCCCTTTTTATTATTTAAACCCTAATTCATGTGTAGTATGGTGCTGACTCAATGGTTTGCATAAAACTGAAGATTGATCTGTCGGAGAAAATTTCGGAAATTAACTATTCATAATTTTCTGCAGATTTTAGTCAAATTACGCATAGGTACACGTTCCGATCTAAGAAAAGCATCTGTTAACCTACTAAACGTACCAATTTTAAGAGAAAAGGCCACTTATTTATTGTACAAACGGTGAGTAACGCACGTAGCCCTTGCAGGCAATTAATTGCGTTACCAAGTGACCCCCCAAATTAGTCGGAACGGTAACGCGGCCCGGAATGGGTTCAACGGCCCCCCGGGTCGACGCCCCGCCGACGGAACTACGTCACTTTTCAGATAGACTACGTCGTGGGACGTATATCAGAATCTAATTTTATACAAAATAGATAACATCACTTTAGAATCGTCAAAAAATTGGCTTACTTATAGCTTAAGAGTTTGATTTATTACTGTTTTAATGATTCTCAATGCTTATAATAACCCCTACTCTATAGATGCCATTTGAAACGAGCAGTAGGGTTATACACAACACTCTAAATCTGCACTCGTCACTGTAAAAAGTGTTGAGTTTTTTATTTATATCAATGAAAAAGAAAACATAATGTAGCTGTCATCTGTCTGAATTCCTTTACGATGTCCTTTACGATGTCTGGTCCCAAAACTATTTAAATAAATTAAATATATTGAAATAAAACTATTTTTACGGATTATATCGCGTTTATTTAATTTTTATGTTCCCGACGAAAAAATTAAATAAACGCGATATAATCCGTAAAAATAGTTTTATTTCAATGTGTAGTATTCGCGTAAATATAAGAAAACTATAAATTAAATATACTTATCTACCGTATCTGATTCCTTCTTATTTGCCCATGGCCAATATGGTTATAGGTCCAGCACGCTTCCACTGTGCATATCATTTATCATATCGATTCTTGTAATATCCAGTTCGTCCGATAAAGTAAGGTAGTAGTAAGTGAGGTAGGAGGCTGGAATGGTTTGGACACGCGATGAGAAGGGATGAGAAACATGTGACTAGAAGTGATGAATATGAATGTGGATGGATACAGTGCTAGGGGAAGGCCAAAGAAAAGATGGATGGATTGTATCAAGAGTGATATGAAGGAGGTTGGAGTGGATGTGAGTATGACAGGAAAGCGCGATGAATGGAAGGAAAAGACATACTGCGCCGACCCCAGATAATGGGAAAAGGTAAGGCAGATGATGATGAAAATCCAGTTCAAAGACAGGTGCAGAATTAGAAAAAATCTGTATGACTGTATTGTGTGTGGCTCTACCACTAGTTAAGAATGGCATTCCTATGAAGCAGGAAATGAGAATACTATAAAAGTTGGTCTTACATTTTTAGAGCACATTTTTAAGAGGTAACTACTGTATTAGTATATTAGGTGTCAAACGGAGAGATCGCGTCCGAAATACCACCCTGCGCTCCATTACTCGCATCACTGACGTGGGGGCAAAGACCGCAAAGCTGAAGTGGGAGTGGGCTGGTCACGTGGTACGTATGTTCCCGCAAAGGTGGGCAAAAGCTATCAGAAATTGGGTGCCAGCAGACGGCTGCCGCAGCCGGGGTAGACCCAGGAAAAGATGGCGGGACGATTTGGTCACCTTTGCGGGAGATACGTGGACCGAAACAGAACAAAACCAAGAGTGGGACACACAAAGGGGCTAAAAAAAAAGTACTGTATTAGTACACAATAAGGGTTATTTTAATAGAATAAAGTCGCCAAACAAGAGTACGATCAGTTACCGTAGCCTATAGATGCTTGCAATACCAAAGGCGTTGCTCGCACGGTGCCGACCTAAAGCGGAGGGGTACAGAGGGAGGCGGAAGAGGGTTGGTCTTTCAGCTTTTTTATTAATCATTCGAAACTTTATAATAACTACTTTGCGCCGATCTTCTGCGAAAGTGTGGTACTACCCTGGGGTGCTACTCTTAGCAATGATAATCGATATATCGTTACATTTGTAGTGTCGAAATGTACTCTAAATTCCATATATTTTGACGTCGTATCGATTATTGAACGGCCAATAAAAATATCGTTCGTTCAGACGATATATGACGGAAAAAAGATGAATTTAGAGTGGGTTTCGACACTAAACATGTAACGATATATCGATTATCGTTGCTAAGAGTGGCACCACTGGTGGGACCTTTAATTTTTACTATTCTATAACAACTAAGGGTAATAGAAATGGGCTGTGCATAATTGTTGATGGTTTACATCCAAGGTTCCCAACAATATATAAACCTCCGCTCCCTTAAAAAATAATCTCCAATACACTGTTGTAAGAAATATTTAGAAGAATGTTTGCAACTTCTAGATGTTGGCCCATAAATCCCCCATGAAGGAAATTCCGTCATCGTAACCATAGTTAGGAAACCTGTAACGTACTCGTAAATGGCCGAAGGGAAGGCTTCTGAGCCCACACGAAAAAAAATGATAACAAATGTTTTTTTTGTAATTGCTAGTATCCCTTTTAGTTTTGTTACTAAACGTTTTGTAATTACAGCAAAGATTTATGTAATTCCTATTTGCCTAATATTCATAAATTAATCGTATTCGTAAAGTGTATGGCCGGGTTTGTTTTTCTCAATGAACTGGGCGGCTGTAAAGCCCTCCTTAGAATCGGCGTAATATAATTTTTCTTTTCTTTTTGTTAAGTATAGATTACATCAATGGTTGTTTATGGTAAATATGTAAAGTTTCTAATACCTATTTTCGATACGTGCTTTTTCGGTAACTATTTAATAATAAGACCGAGGAACTAGTAATTGAAGCCAGCGATATTAATACCCAATAGCATCAGTCCAGATTATTTTTTAATATTGTTCGTGATCGCTGTTCGCGACCCGCGATCGGGAGTACACAATATTTGTATTTGTATCAATAGTTGTATTTATTCCATGTTGCGTCGTACAATATGTAAAAACACATCGGCATTATTATTTATATTACTTTCACTGACTTCACTCATTTCTAAGTGCTTCGTCTAAGTTATTACATATATTGGTCTTAGGCCCGTATTTATGAATCTAACTCAAGTCTGAGAGCGATCTTGGAAATGTCATTCTTATGTCATACTAGTACAACATGACATGTAAAAAGAGTACTTAAGAACGATCTCAGACTTGAGATCGATTTATTAATACGGGCCTAAGTGTCTACCCCATAGTATACAGGCGTGAATATATCTATGTGTGTGTGGTTATTGGCCAAATTAAATCAAACTTATTCGTATACATAATTTATTAGTAATCGTAGTCTAGACATTTTCTCCCGATTCTAATCAATAAACATACCTGCAATCAAACGTTCTTTGTTATTAGTACATATTACGCCCCATTTGAAACATAATAATATTATGACGTCATCGCCTGACCTAATCAAAGGAAAATCTAAAGTGATTCGCGAAATTCGTCCTAACCTCTAATACTTTTAGGTTACAATTTTCCTTTAAAGCACCTCACTTACAAAAAGGTATAATAAACACCTGAACAGACTTCGTTGCGTGGGCGAGAATATATTAAATTATAAAATACAATTATAGTGGGCTTACGGCGCGGCCTAACCTTGTGAAGATCATCCCAGTTTACCAAGTTAAAGTAGAGATGGCGTTAGTTGTAGCGAAAAAACTTTTTACTCGAGACATGATTTTTTTCAGGTTATGATGCGTATTTGATATTTTTTATTATTTTCAGTTTACATGCAGCGCGTTTATTGTTTACCCAGTTATTTATTACCTTTTAATATGGTAATTAATGCATCTTGTTAAAGATATTCGATCATTTCGATTGGAAAGTAACTCAGTACTTCGTGCTATCTTATCTGTTATATACTTACATAGATATATTATATATTCAATTATTCAATATTGAAATGCGTAATTAGATGTAATGTCGTGTTTGTTTGAGTTGGCAAATACAATTGGAACGGGCGATGCCCATTGTTCTTGATATTTCATAATAAATTAGTTACTTATCACGTAGAATCATTACCCACCTATTAGATAATGCATTAAAATAATACCTATATATTATTATGATATAGAGTCCTCAAGATTTTCAAATAAATAATGATATGATTACGTCGCAATAAGATCAATTTCAACACAATTCCTCCCTCCACTCGGATAAACACTGTCTTTACGTCTGCAAAATGTTTAGCTCACAATATAAAATGCAAGTAGATGAAGGAATGAGGTCGATTGAACACAACATCAGGTCATTAAGATTAGATATGAATAATTGAGAAACATTCAGTCTAACGATAGGTACTCATCTACTATTCTAACTACTTACACAATATAGCTATTACAAGGGCGTTGCATATAAAAAGGGATGTAATTTTCATAAACAAATGCGTCATAAAAACAAGGTCCTCAAATTAATCATTCGACAAAAGGAATCAAACAAAATGGCGGCCGGCAATAAGCCGCGTAGCGTTTCTGAAAGCGTCCGTCTACGGATGCTCGCGTCCCGCTCCCTCGTGCACGCTACGCGGGGGTGGGAGAGAGACGGGCGCGGTACCCCGAGGGGCCTCGTGTCAAGGTGATAAACCCTCGTGCGCACGCCGCCGCGCCGGCGAGCAAAGTTGCGCGGGCGCAGCGAGGTTGTTTCAATCTGCGAATTCTCTTTTTTGATGCATTTTTTTTCAATGTGTAATAGGTATTCAGGCTGACTGTGACTGAAAATGTTTGGGCGTATAATCAATTAATCATAGGTGTTTGCTGAAATCAATAGTAATTGATTTTTATGTGCTTATGTCAGGTGTAAGATCTGTTAGAGCGAGGTAGATAGGTATAGCCCAGTAGATCTTAGGATTTATCTAAGCGTCGTGAAGCATTTAGGTAGGTACTTATATTATAAAAGTTTTATTAGAATAACGTACCTGAAAATATGAAAGTACATATGCTTATATGTGTGTAGGTAGGCACCTACTTACATTGAATGTTTCTTTAAATAAATAATAGTACTTCATATCTCAATCATTATGCAATTTTTTTTGCTAATATTTCTGTAAGTAGGTAGTTACTTAAATGTTGGTGGCTGCTACATCTGTTAAGTAAATGAGAGGAATTATAAGTGGTAATATTCAGCATGTTTCCCGATTTGGCGGAAATATGTGAATCATGTTAAAGGCTATTATTTTCTGAGATATTTGAATACTTATTTGTCACATCTGCATTTATAAATGTTTCCACCCTTTTTTGGGCCATTTGATTGGTTCTAAGGCCGTAACACGAACATTGTGACAAATATTCAAGGTCCCATGTCTCAGAAAATATAATAGTTACGTAGTAAGTATATTAATTTAATATTCAATTTCGCACTTTTGAAACATCCTGTATTAATAATATTCTGAACTATTTCCTACGGGAAACTCCTAAAACTGAAACTAGGCAACATTATTTTCAGTAAATTCTTAGTCCATTGATGTCTCGAAAATGTAAAAGGTTCAGTAAAAAGTTTGTTAATTAATTTCTGCATCCCATCACTTTGCGAAACCCCCCAACGGTTGCGACTGTCTGACAAAAATCTTTATACTTACATAAATTCGGCATCCGTATTTTTGTCCGCAAAACCTGAAAGTAGTCGATGAATTGATCTGAAATTTTCAGAACAGCGTTCCACGCCTATCTACTTATATAAGTATTTTATAAAACATTTTGCCGAAGATCCCACGGGAACGGGAAATTATTAGCCACAGCAATGCGTGGTTTTAGTGAGTGGTTTACAAAACATAACATTTTAATCATATCATACGTTTTCATGTAGGTACACTTAAATGAAACTATAAAGCGGCTCATTTCCATTTGCCACAATCTTGAGTCTATCGACGTGGACGTTTCTTATTATTATTTTTAGCTTTATCTCAACGTTGCACAGTAAATATAAAATTTCACCACTCGTAAAAAGTATAAATGAATGAAAAAATATGCCATGACATTTCATTTACATTTTTCAGAAAAATCGAGGAAAATGCTAAGTAATGTATTAATAAATCGATCTCATGTCTAAGAGCGATCCTGAAAATGTCATTCTTATGTCATCCCGGTACATAATGACACGTCAAAAGCTTACTTATGGCTAAAGCGCCCATCTAGCCCGCGAAGTTCGAATTTTTGGGGGTTTTAGAAATTTTTCAAAATCTGACAATCATAAAAGGCACATTTTGTAATTCGCGAAAAAGACCGTGTGCAGTGCATTTATTAATATATCCAACTTACTCTAAAACATTTCAAAACGACAGCTATCCAGATAATCTGGCGATTTTTGTATATTTAGTGATTAACTAGTATCATATCCACCGTGATAATATTTAGAGTAAAATAAATATATTAATAAACGCACTGCATACTGTGTTTATCGCAAATCACAAAATGTTGTCTTAAATGTTTTCAGATTTCGGATAAACTATAAAAATACTCGAAAATTTTGAATTTCGCGGGCTAGACAGGCGCCTTCACGTTAAGACCGCTCTCAGACTTGAGATTGATTTATTAATACGGGCCCAAATTATAATTCCTCTCATGTTCTTAACGATCCTTATATTATTACCAAGGGAATCTGGCATTCTAAATCATCTGAGTTAGTGTTAAGTTTTATTATCTGCAAGTCCTGTGTAACGTAGAAACGTCATTAGTGAAAGTGGTGGATATCACAGCGGGATCGCTGTGCATCGATGAAGTGGTCTGGTCGTAAAATAAATATACAAAGCTTAATGTCTCGGACTGTCCAAAATATACAATTCTAAATATGTCAAATGCAATACTTATATTCATATATTAAGCCTTTGTACAATGATTGTCTCTGAAAATGAAGATGTTGATGCCTCGTTGCGTGTATCTGCAAACGTCATAAGACATTTTTAATTACCGTGTGTTTGCACTGAAAATAATTATACCAAGGAGTTGTAACCTTTACAATAATCCCCAATACAACACTCCCTTTAAATATTTTTTTTATATATCATGTTCCGGTGTACGTGTGTTCATAATTCGGCTCCTCCTAAACGGCTTGATCGAATTTGATATTATTTTCGTACTTATGATTCAATTAAAGATCATAATTGGATCCGGTCAGTGGCGCTGATGTCGACATTATAGAATATTTGTAAAGACATTGTAAATATGATAGAAAATGTTATTATATTAATTTGAGGGAATAACTATTTTTCAAGCCAAAAGTGTTTTGTAATGCCATTGTAAATGGAGTAGAATCTAACCTACATTTGGGCATTAGACTTTCGACTCAATTATAGAATAATTACATGTACCATTTATTGATTATTTACCGTAACTTACTAAATTACCTATAGGATAAGTTACCAATTTACAAATTCGTGTATACATTGCATTTAGTATATTTTAGCCCTTTGTGTACACAAACGCTTTGAAAACTTTTAGTGTCTCAAGTAAATGTACTTTACACGATATTTTATACATATTCTAACAACGCAAGCAAATCCAAAGCAATTCCAGTTGTAAGCACTTAACTATGCATTAAATTATATACCTTCCTAGTTTAAATAGAGGTTAATCGCATTAGCGAAGAAACAGCCGACCGTTTGGAGCTGTCCATTTATAGTAACTTGTTTCAATTAATTAACTCAATTAGGGTTCGAATCCCTAATGATCAGGCATCCCTTTAACTAGTAACTGTTTATGTGTAGCAGAAACTATACGTGTACATGTGTTTAAATAGGATACAATAGTTGAGTCGCACTACTGTGAGTTTAACGCGGGTTTTCCCGCTAGTCTCTAGCGTGGACGTAAACTATTTCTATGGCAAATTGTACAGCGGCATTCGTGGAACTAACCATGCCCTATACGAATTTTTGCCTTGGTGCCATACAAAAGGTCTTCCAATAGCTGTAACAGTCTTACTTCTATGGCAATCTGCCTATACAGTTTTTTGGCTCCCTCTTTGCAATGAATTTTCATTGAACTCCTCATTATTAGTATTATACATTTTTCGATTAAATTCGTGCGGGTTCCGAGACAATTTAACTTTTCCACGGGACTCATCGTTGGTCAAAGCTTGGTGCCAATGTTCGATAGCATTGTCGATCCTGGCCTATAAAGCAAACAGTGGTGGGAAAGAGGGGCGGTTCTAGTCCCCAAAAATAGCACTGTAGGCCTCGCCTTAGTTTTTTGTTGCCTACTTAATTAGGCAATCATTGATGCAAATAACTACTTAATGAAATCAGTTAAAAATTACACTTCCCCACTTACAATGCCTTTAAAAAGGATTTTTCAGAAGAAAATTATTTGTAATACCATTGTAAATCGATTTTAGCTTTCACGAATTTCAGGTGCCTACGAAGCGAAAATAATTTCTGACTTTTTAATTTTATTTCTTTTATGAATTTCTTATTTGAGCGAAACTCACAAAGCCATTTAGATCTTCCAGGAATTAATATTTCAGTGAACTGGCGAGACGTGGGAGTCGTGTTTCACATTTGCGTCGAAATATCGTTAATAATGGATGAAGAATTCTCATTATATTCCTACGTATAATGATTCTCCTCTTTATTATTCATTCTGTTATACATATATGTTGAAATATAGGACGCCAGGAGGTTTATATACTTCGATACGGGGCGGCTCTCTCGCTGTCTGTTCTGTGCGTCACCAAGTCCAATATAATTGTATATAATAATATAATAATTTGGCCCTTTTGACGTCCCACTTGCTGGGCACGGGCCTCCCCTCAACATGAGGGG
Source organism: Notodonta dromedarius (assembly GCA_905147325.1). NCBI lineage: Eukaryota > Metazoa > Arthropoda > Insecta > Lepidoptera > Notodontidae > Notodonta > Notodonta dromedarius. The sequence goes on from LR990174.1 coordinate 10,243,404, forward strand.
GATTCAGGCCATAATCCACCACGCTGGCCCAGTGCGGGTTGGCGGATTTCACATCTCTTTCGAAAATTTATTAGATCTTCTAAGACACAGGCAGGTTTAAGGCAGGTTTCCTCACGATGTTTTCCTTCACCGTAAGCAAGTGATAATCATATAGAAATTATGATTCGCACATAGATTTCGTAAAATCCAGAGGTGCGAGCCAGGGTTTGAACCCAAGACCTGGTGCCCGCAAGACGCGTTTTGTATTCCGATATTTATTTAATAATACATCTACTATATAAAAATAAGTCGGGTTTTCCTTCCTGGCGCTATAAATCCAGAACGCACGAAGCGATTTCCACGGTTTTGCATTCGTTGGAAAGGTCTCGGGCTCCGTGAGGTTTATAGCAAAGAAAATTCATGAAAAATTTCAACAGAACGCGGATGGAGTCGCGGGGCACAGCTAGTTATATTATAAATGTCTTAGGTCTCGTATTATTCCAAGAGGATATGGGCCCAGCACGCTTCCACTTCCATAAAAAGTGAAGTAGTGGGATCAACTTATGTTCCCTATTCTGTCGGTTTAATATTGAAATGGCACTCAAATGTTTAATTTCCACTTAACTGCAGTTTTCAAATTTGAGTTGCATTTAGTAAAAATGTTTTGATATCTACACTCACTGAGCGATGCAGCTCTCACTTAAGTTAAAGTAGTATAATTAGCTCTTTAAATGTCTCACTCCTAGGCACGGGCCTCTCCTCAATGCGAGGGGGATTCAGTCCATAATCCACCACGATAAACCACAGCGATTTGTTAGATCACACATGTCTTTCGATAGTTGGTTAGACTTTTTTAAGTCATGCAGTTTTCCTGACGATGTTTTCCTTCAACGTAAGCAAGTGATGATAATATCGAAATTATAATTCGCGTATAAGTAGATCCGGATTTTTATCTTAGTTACCCACAAATATATCAACACAATGACACATCATGATCGATTTAATATTGATCTAGTAAAAAACGTGTTAGGTATTTTATTAATTACTAACGGCCGGCCCGGCTTCGCACGGGTACATTGTGGTTACATTATTGGAGTTTTAGTAAGGATCCCTAATTTTTTTTGCAAATATATTATAGCCTATGTCACCCGGGGATAGTGTAGCTTCCCAACAGTGAAATAATTTTTCAAATCGGTTCAGTAGTTTCGGAGCCTATTCATTACAATCAAACAAACAACGTTTTCCTCTTTATAATATTAGTATGATTGAGTTAAATGTCACTAGCTCCCGCAGACTGTGTTCTTATTGTTGTTGTATCATTGTCGAAATATTATTTTTATCATTACCTTTATTACAACTACTGAAAAACTCTGAAATGATTTTTTCATTTTTTAATACAAATCTTGTAGATATTGACTACGATCTCTTCGTTTGTCTGGCTTTAGTTGCTGATTACTTAATTGAATTATCTTTTCAGAAATTTCAATTTTTTTTAATGTGGATTAAATAATTTCAATAACTCTAAATTTGATAATTTAAAAACCCCCGATGCGACGACCTTTTCATCAAATGTATACTTTACCTAGTTCGTCCAAATAACGCTAAAATTATATTAAATTAGTTTCTTTTCTGTATTTTTTCTCAATGGTGGAGCAGCGCCCTCTAGAATTATTTTTGCGTAATATTCCATGACCATTAAAAAAATTTTACGCGTGCGCGTATCCACCATTTGACACGTGACTTATGGAACGTCTTTAGTTCATACACAAATCTCATATAAAAATTGATAAAATATAATTTTTTTCCAGAATCCGGGAAACTTTTCAAATTTATAATATTGTTAAAAGCCAGTTCAGACTATTACGATCATTTAAAAATATAATAAAGCGAAATCGTTTCAGCCGTTCTCAAGTGATGCAAAGATATTATTCCAATGAGCCCAAATTTCGATCGGATTCGAGCCGTGGAAGTTGGTTTTGGCCGTGAATGTGGCTTTTTCAACCTACAAAAGAGCTGATGATCTTCAAACGGCTGAACCGATGTTCATGAAACATAGCTAAGAACACTCTCGATCAGAATACCTATCTAACAAAAGAAACAAAATTGAAATCGGTTCATCAGCTTGGGCGCTACGTTGCCACAGACAGACACACAGATACACAGATACACAGATACACATGTTAAACTTATAACACCCGTCGTTTTTCGTCGGGGGTTAAAAAAGCAGTGATAGCCGATTGGTTAAAGCACGCGTCTTGCGGGCACCAGGTCTTGGGTTCAAATCCCGGCTCGCACCTCTGGATTTTTCGAAATCTATGTGCGATTAATATAATTTCTATATGATTATCACTTGCTTACGGTGAAGGAAAACATCGTGAGGAAACCTGCATGTCTTAGAAGATCTAACCAATTTTCGAAGTGAAATCTGCCAACCCGCACTGGACCAGCGTGGTGGATTATGGCCTGAATCCCCCTCATGTTGAGGGGAGGTCCGTGCCCAGCAGTGGGACGTCAAAAGGGCTAAATTATTGTTTATTTTTATTATTTTTAATGGGGACAAAGTACCATAGCTATTACTGTTGCAGGAAACATTGAGGATGTAATAAATAAATTAATAAATTTATGAAAGAATAAGTAGGTACTTTCAACCACATTGTCGCGATCGTAAAACCATAATGTCGATTCGAAATTTCTTTATCTCAAACGGCTGTTAACGATACATCGCCGTTTAGAACTATCGTAAAACGCGAACATGCATTTGGATTGTCGTTGTGTTCGTTTGTTTATGGAGGGTATCGTATGCTTATAGCAAACATTGGAAAATGAACGAAGCCTTTGTCTGCAGATGCATTGTGATGTTTCGACAATCCACGTGCACTAACAAAAATTTTTATATCCCAAAAATATATAGAGTCAAAGAAAACAAACGACATTATAAAACTGTTACTGAGCTGTGTCTCTACATTGTAAATATATTTTGGAAAGATAGGCTATTAGAAGGTCCCTGAATCCTGGTCAAGTGTGTTTGGCATGTTATTGTCTGTCTATTGTGCGAGTATCGCGGGAAACGGCTGAACCGATTTCAATGTGGTACCTATTCACTATTAGGTAATGGTTAGACTCAATTATATTTATATTAATATCTACTACCCTTTGTAACTATTGACGATATAAGCAACTGGCGATTAATATATATATATATATATATAACAAATGTTAAAAGACACGCCCGCTGAGTTTGTTGCCGGATCTTCTCGGTCGAGGTCGCGTTCCGATACGGTTGCAGATATAAGACAAAAAAAATATGTAAAATTGACAATTTGTAAGTGCCCCCGTAGGCCAAAACAAAATAAACGATTTCAATTGAAATGAATAAATACCGGCTCTCTCGCTCATCGTAATACATGCAGCTATTATTGCTACTTTACGCCATCTTCTGTGAGAGCGTGCCACTACCCCGATGGAGCCAGCCCGTATATGAGCTGTATATAATAATAAATAAATATCGCCAGACGAACACACCAACTGTATGGTCCCAAACTAAGCAACGCTTGTACTATGGGTACCGTACAAAGAACTGGGGGCGATCCCAGTGACACCCACACCAGGGCAAATTACGAAAAGGCCATTTCCGAAATTTACCCCGGCGGGAATCGAACCCGCAACCACCATGTGCAGTGAGCCGAGCGGCCTACGCTCGAAACCACTGCGCCAAGCGGTCGTCAAAGGTTTGTTACAGCTCAGCTTTACTAACTCATTATAACTACCCTTAGCTCTTGAAATTGCACACAACCACGAAAATATAAATCACTATGAAAATGTTATCTTAATGTAGCTTAAATGGATGCAAGTCGAATCGTGGTCGACTTCCGGCTGGTATAAAGGACTCGTAGACTTTAATTCTTAAGTCTCAAGTCTCACTTAGCCAGTAACAAAAACCAGAACATTAATAACAAGGTTAACTAGTACAATTAAGAACCTTTTAGTCTAATGACCACGCCCGGACGTTGTGTTTACGAGCTCGAACCGTGCATTCAACAATTTGCTGCTTAAGGACCAGAATCAACAGTCACACATATCAAGAGATCCGGTATCCACTCAAACATGGCCGCTACGTGTGTGGAACGTACAATGCGAATCGATTTCTAAGAGAAAGCGCACTTTCCTACCCCCATCTCGGGCCGAATGCGCTCGCGTCGATAAAACAACCGATTCCATATTCGAACCGATTTTTCTCGATTCCTTTTTTAAGTTGGCTGCTGTCAAACGAGGCATATCCGTATGTTTTTTTTTTCATACTGGCTTAGAATTTTGTGAAATCAGCCAGTATCAAGTAATTGTCTCATATTAAACCAATGCCTTCCACAGGGATACACACTTTACTGACGAATTAGAGAGTAATGTTTCACGACTTTGTTTTTCTTCAAACGTTTTGTTTAATATTCCAGGGTCACATATTTAGGGAAACGAATTTGCCACCAAGAACCCTTTAAGGGTTATTTTTATCCTCCTTTGTCCATGGGTTGTTTAATAGATCTTTTTATTGTACCTACCTAGTCAATTTACATAATGGGGGGGTGCCTTCGGCTTTCACGTTGAGTGTTACATATTTAGGTAAGTATTACTGATGTCCAAAGTTTGAACGGGCCAGGTAAATGGCAGCAGACTTATCCTGTACATAGGTCCTGATATCGTAGAAGAGAATATTTGGGTTAAGTAAGTTCTTTGAGATTGCCCCTTAGAGGTCCCTGTTCGTGTATTTTCAGTTTATTTTTTCAAAATACAGATCATGAAAATCGATCCGATCGGTTCGATTTTTAAGTTTTCATATATGGAACGCTGTACGTTTTTATCATTGGGCGACGTCACGGCAATCAACAAAGGCGTCAAAGGCACGGGTAGCGATCGCGGGCGCGATTGCGACGTTGCCGCGTGGCTGCAAGGAATGCGGCCGCGCCGTTGCCAAGTCTCCACTCGATATGTCGGGCGATAAACGCGAGAGTGCATTGGGCGGCGCGAGACACCCGAACAATTTTATGTACAGCCGCGACTTACATAGGATTCCATTTTCAAATCTTTGAAAATTCGATGTTTATACTCTCTTCTTTTACTTTTAAATTCTTTTTTTTACAGAAGCTTATATTTATTTATGCCTCCAGCCAGCATGAGGTTACTATAAAGGCAGCATGATTTATGCATTCGATAGTCTGAGTCACGATTTGCATTCATTATTGCAAATACTGAACGACATTGTTGAATGCTCCGTTTCCATATAGATTTTTAGGGAAAAAGTATGAGGAAAATACATAATACTATTAGATACCTATTACATAGTTATTTTTGAAACTCTTGTATTCGTCCCATATTTTCCTCCTAATTATAGAATTTATATTTAGCTTTAATAATATAAACCTACATATATAATAATATAGACCTGCTTAATTTTTAGATAAACTTTGCTTTAAGCATAATTTATAGAGAAAAACCTCAAAATGGTTGTGATAAATAAGAAATACCAAATGAATTCATATATACAAAATTATTTGTTTGTGGTCTAAATAACAATTCAAATAAAAATGCATTCGAATAAAGAATAAAACTTGCAATTCAGAATGCAACGTTAAGTATCGCGAAACGTAACGACAGATGGCAGTACTAGGCGGTGTCGGTGCAGGCGCACGATTGATTGCAATCATTTGTCATGGCCACGTAAGCTTGTACAAGAGGGTGGGGCAATCGTAACAGACTCTGAAAACTGTTCCGTAACGTAGTTGCAACGATTAAAAGTCCGTATTTAAGTTGTTTTTATGGTTCATTGTTGAACCACCCCTCAATCTAGGGTTGTGGTCATACAAAATCGGTAAAGTTAGTTTGATAGGGTTGACAGACTTTATATAAAATGACTTTACTTTTAAGAATGAAATCGTGATCTTATGACGTCAAAGTTAACCAACATACTAAAAGTTGATAGTGGCCACGGAAGTTTCTCTTCTGAACGTGGCTAACCCTAGATACAATAATAAACTACGCCAGGTGTTATTTTCCGACCATGGCCTTAGACTACGTCACGATCTGTGGTGTAATTGATTGACATCTTCATTTAGTACGGGGATAAGTAAATAAGGAGCATTATTAACCGTACCACAGCCGCTGACGTTGTCTTGAGCCAATCGCGTGACCTAACTGTCACAGGAAAAAACCTGGTGTTATTTACACTATAACCCACTGGCATGTGCATAAAGCTTTGGTCTCCCTACTTTAATCCCCAAAAAAAAATCGGACAAGTGCATGTCAGGCCATGCACAATGAAGGCTTCCGTACCCATTTCAATAGCGAACATTTATCGTTTCTATAACCAAAGTAGTGAAATATAAGAAACAAAGTTGTATTTGAGGTTTATTTTTTACTCTCTCTACTCAGGTTTTATGCACAGTGTTTAAAGTTTTGGCTGCCAGATCTAAATTCGGGACCTCAATATCAACTGCCCTTATTTCAGACACTTAGGGGTGGAATTTAATAAAATGCTATTTTTTGTTGTAATGAGTAACCTTAATACTAATTTTCAAAGCTCTAAGTTGAGATTTATTTTTTACTCATACAAACATACACCCCCTATTTTATACACTTAGGGGTGAAATTTTTCAAAATCCTTTATTACTGAGTACTTACGGTATAAACGCTACCTACTGTCAAAATTTCATGATTCTTACACCAGCCGTTTGGGCTGTGCGTTGATTCCTTTTTTATGATAAGAAAATTTGCCCAAAGTATCAAAATATGCGACATAAATGGATATATTTTGTTTGCGTTGACATAGAAACCAATTTTATTTGCACATCCAAGGGACCATAGCATTTGATATTAATTTCAACTTAATAACTCTACCCGTTTCCGAAAAAGGCTATTGACAGACGGACAGACAGACAGACGGACAACAAAGTGATCCTATGAGGGTTCCGTTTTTTCCTTTTGAGGTACGGTACCCTAAAAAGTATATATTCTATACCTACTTAATTAGCAACCTGCCTATTGGCGAACTTATCTGCCAATGTGTATGTATGCCCAACTTAGTAAGTTAAGTTAACTAACTGGATAACTTACTTACATCGTCCGCTAGTTAAGTCGTAAACTTTAGCAACCATTGCGCCGGCCGCCGCTGGTGCAATGATCAGGAAATGCTCCAGTTTTGGAGATATACAGCTGTTGCAATTGGTAGAGGTTTATAATCGTGTTTAGCAACGCTTATATTCTACATGTTAAGTACATCGAGGACTCCAAAATAGCCTAGCAAGGGGTAATAGCCTAGTGGTTGGGCCACCCTGGTAACTGAGGCTCCGGGTTAGATACCAATTCCGGCCAACTACCGGCCAACTGCCGGCTACTTGTAGTAGGCCACAAGTAGTCTGAACAATAATATTTTTTTATTGGTAATGTATATTTTAAATTTATGTAGTGTGTACACTTGAAAATTATCACTTCTTAAAGTATTGGAAGTATCTGTATCCAGCTATGAACGTCTTCCGACTGACGAATTGAACCACAAGTCAGATCGCAGTATCGTCTAGTTGATAGAAGACCACTATGATTGTTTTGGTGTAATAGTGGGGGAGAATGTAACGTGTTTTAAAGGTTAAAAGAACATAAAACGCTGGGATGTGAATTGAAATCGAGCAAGAGGCTCACAACTTTTATTATGTAACTAGCTGAGCCCGCGACTTCGTCCGCGTGGAATTTAACTTAACAAAAAGCCCGCTCCCGCGTTCTGAGCCCGCGCGACAAGACCCATTTTTTACTGCTTATAACATCAGATATCTACCAGTGAAAGTCCCGTCAAAATCGGTCCACCCGTTTCGGAGATACTCTTTGATTTCATGTGTTTTTATTTTTTTACGCGGAATCCTAATTATTTTTCTAAAATTAAAGTAGCCTAAGTTACTTATTATAACATCAGCTATCTGCCAGTGAAAGTCCCGTCAAAATCGGTCCAGCCGTTTCGGAGATTACCCGGAACAAACACACAGACAGACAGACAGACAGACAGACAGACAAAAATGTTTTAAATCGCGTTTTTGCTATAGGTGTCGTATGTACTTTCATATGCATTTAGTGAAAAGGTGTTATTTTGATATTACAAACAGACACTCCAATTTTATTTATTTGTATAGACTAATTTTATTACTAAGCAGCTAGGAAGTAACACCTAGAAGGTTATTGGGTTTACAACATATTATATTGAATAACTATGTGTGTGTAACTGTTATTTAAGTTATACGGCAGCCTTAAACTATACTTGGACTTTATCATATTGGTAGAATAATAATAATTAGCACTTTTATGTCCCACCACGTTGCACCAGAGGGGTTTGGCGGCTTTTCACATGTCTTTCGAAATATTTGGTTAGATTTTCTAAGATATACAGGTCACGATGTTTTCTAGTAGACATTTTGGTTTAGCGGTTGTAAAGCTGTTACACCATGCTTAGTCTTCTTCTTTCGAATGTCGAATCACTGATGACAGAAAGAGATCATTCGGTGTATAACTATTCCCGCGCTATCCCACGTTTATTAATAAGGAGGTAAAAGTGCAGTCTAACGTCGATTTCTTAGTTATCTGTAGCAATTTGACAGCTAGCCACGTCACTCTTTTTATTCAGTTGACTTTGAACTTTATGTACTAATTAACTTATAATCGATTTTCGTTTTGCCTGTTCAACTAACTTACTAATAGTGTTGTACTATATGTTGTTTCGTATTTTGTTTTAGTTATCGGTTAAGTAGATCAAAGGACCCTCTGCCAAATCCACTTCACTGGCCATATTCTTATCTAAACTTTAAATGCACCTAAGTTTATGACACTAGCATCACGGACACTGGCAGAATTGTGGCAAATAGCTACAAACGCCACTAACAAAGAATAAGAAGAAGAAGAAGAACCTTGTATATTCTGTTTCTATACAAAAACTGACAGTTTACTTTAGGCAATTACAATTTGAAATTTAATTCGCTTTCAGAACTAAAATCAATTAATAATGGTCTACACAGATGACGTCTGTTTAACCTATTACTTGCCTATATTTCATTGGCTGTGTATATAAGGCTCATTATGTCTACACGACACACAAACTTGGGCGTAAGTAACACCTTATCACTCCTTATCAACATGAACGAGTTGTAGTCCCGATGCGGTCGCAAATAGATGCCAGACATGCCCTCGCTTAGGTTAGGGTCTCAATGATAGGAATGTGCTAATTGACTACTAAATCTAGCCTTAAGTACATATAACTGTTATTCTCTAGTACCTAAAACTACAGTTTAGGAACTTATAAATTCTTAGGCCTAATGTATTCGGGTAGGAAGGCACATGACTAATAATAATGATTTATCTTCAGTCAGCAATAACATTAAAATGCATCTAATCTTAGTTGTGTCTGCTTTAAAGACGATTGTAGATTCTAACTTATTGTAAAAGTGGTGGGGATGTTTAGTGGGTCACATTAAGTCTCGAGTAATACGGTTTCAAGTAAAAATATACGAATAGGAGCTAGATGAAAAAGGAACGTCGATAAATAATGTTGGTACAGGTTCTATATTTTCATTGAACCATTGCTGAACGAACTAAATATAATGTACTTATAATCATATAATTTTACATAACACTTGATGAAAAGGACAGAGTTTATCACTTAACTTACATATCTATCTATACTATAATCAGAGATAATAATTATAGTTCTACGAACTGATGACAGTCTCTGAAAAGACGATTAAATAAATAAATATCGCCAGACTGACACACCAACTGTATGGTCCCAAACTAAGCAATGCATGTACTATGGGTCCGGTACAATGGACTGGGGGCCATCCCAGTGACACCCAGACCTGGGCAAATTACGAAAAGGCCATTTCCGATATTTTCCCCGGCGGGAATCGAACCCGCAACCACCATGTGCAGTGAGTCGAGCGGCCTGCCCTCAAACCACTGCGCGAAGCGGTCGTCAAGCTAGTAAATAGCAACATTTCGTACGACGCAAGAAAATGCAATTCATGTTGCACAGCGCTACATGTGTAATAGTACATTGTTACACGAGTGGTGAAAGTGACTTATTTTTCCCGAGACGGGGTTTGGCGCCCGAGCGTAGCGAGGGCGCTAATAGTTCGAGGGACAAAATAAGTCTTTCACCCGAGGTAAACACTGTGCTTTTCATTACGAATACAAGGAAAGTAAAAATAAAAACAGGAATTGGCTAAAGTAATAATACACGGAAGCATGAACAATACTCTACAACTCGAAAAAAAAAAAGATCGGATTGCCACCTATTTTGTTTTTTTTTCGTTGGCCGGCCAACTTCATTATTTAGCCAGTATTTTTAATTTTCATTTTTAAATATTTTGACCAAATCTATGTTAATTTAAAGAAATTGTTGAAACTAAATTATAATTAAGTCATTTAAAAGTATATATTCTTTAATTAATATTCAACTTTATGTTATTTCAATTTTACATCGTGCTGTAATTGAGTGACTGTAGAAAAAGTTTGAACATGGTTCCATAGAAATGGAACTAGTTTTTTTTTATAATTTGACAGCTGTCAGTTGAAAGTGATTCTCCCGGGCCAGAAAAGTATTACTTTCAACCCGCTCCTCAGGCAACTTCAGACCTACTTTCAGTGTATGAGTAATGAAAAATTATATGTACCTACAATGGTATCTCCTTCCATCGCGTAACAGAAAGATAAGTTCTGACATGCGGCTTCATCGAGGCGAAACCATCATACCATAAGTTCCGAAAGCGCCAGGTCTTCTATACTTTCATAATGTTATTGGCACTATCTATATATTAATACGTGATGCAAAAACTTTCACGAAAATTGCGTAATACGAAAATTGCGCGGACGGAGGAGTATACAATATGGCAGACTTATCATACTAATATTATAAAGAGGAAATCTTTGTTTGTTTGATTGTAATGAATAGGCTCCGAAACGACTGAATCGATTTGAAAAAATCTTTAACTGTTGGGAAGCTACACTATCCCCGGGTGACATAGGCTATAATATATTTTCAAAAAAATTAGGGATCCTTACTAAAACTCGAATAATGTAACCGCAATGTACCCGTTCGAAGCCGGGGCGGGCCGCTAGTAGTTTATATAGAGAAGAAGTGCAGAATGCTAATATTTTTATATTATAATACTTAGAAATACATTAAAATCAATAAATAAAACGTTACACACACTACCATGAATTGACATACACACATTTGTAACCTCCACACCGACTGACTGTCTGACTGACAAACGGTGACAGTTTTTGGAGGGCGGGACTTCCATACTGCATTCTGCTTGCCAGTATCAAATAGTCTTTATGTCGCTTAAAATTAAAATTTAAATGAATTATGGTCGAATTTCGACCATTATGTTATAACAAAAACACAATATTTTTATCAATCTATAAAATGTTAAAAGGACGTCATAAATCACTTGCTACAGCTATGTACCACTTAGTAGCTTTTATTTCCCAGGCAGGGGTGTTCGCCCTCTCGTTCGATGACCTTATGGCTGCAATAAAATGTACTTCTAAGAGTTATACCAACTAACAGGATAGTAAAAAAGTTCGCTTACTTTTATAAAAGCTGTTAGTGTTACTGAGGGCTAATTAAAATTTTCTTAATCATTTAACTAAAGATTTCCTAATGTTATTTCATAAAAATGATAAACACGTAATAATTCCTACTTTAAGCAAATTTGACAGAAGTCGGGTTTACAGCCGCGTTTAATTTAATATATTAACTACGTATTAAACGGCTAAGTGAGGCATAAATTTCATTTGAGGTCTCGTGATTGCACATTGTGTTCTTAGCGCGTTGGAATAAAGCACTATTTGAGTTGCGTTTAAATAGGTATTCGGAGGTATATGACTACCAACTTCATACCTGAAAACCCCATGCTCAACATTATTTACGCCAAGAATTCCCAGGCTTCATGAAAGTGGAACCAAGTTGTAAGCCAGGGGTAGTACCGCATTCTTACAGAAGATTAGCGTAGCGTAGCTTTTAAAGCTGTGTTTGTGAGTGAGAGAGCCCCTCCCTTCCTCTATCATATTCCCTTTCAGCTCGGCAGCGTGCAAGTAATGCCTTCGGTATTGCAAGCATCTATAGGCTGCGGTAACTGCTTAATCATCAGGTCAAACGACAGTTTGCCGACTTTGTTATATAAAGATAATTGATTTTTTTTTATTAGGACAAAAGATAAGGGCAATAGAGTCCATTATTGTATTTGTGATGACATAATATAGTGCGCCCACTACTATTTTTATCAATGACCGCAACTTGTCCACAATCAAATATTATTTTTTTATTGTACTCACGTGATAACTAGACCAACGACCAAATTAATTAACGCTTTTTTAAAGTAAGCAAACATTTAATTTAATTACCCTATTGTGACTTATTTACTGAAGGGGTAGGCAGAGTTGCACCGCCGCATTAAGATCTCATCGGATGGTATTATGGTCTTAATGTAATAGAGACGAGGCCCGGGGATAGTCCCTCACACTGGGAGGGAGGTTAAGGCCATACTCTACCACGTTGGCCATGTGCGTTTTGGGAAACTTCACACGTGTCCAACAATGGTATGTGAATTTATCTGCATCTATTCGTACACATTCTTCCCACGCAAGATCTAGAGAAAATACTCTAGCACCAAATTTCGTTACACTTACTACGTTACGTTACGTTACGTTACTTCGAACACCAACCGCATTATGAATTAACGAGGATTAGTGGTTGTATAGTTCCACCATGCTTGGTTTTCTTCTTTCGAATGTCAAATTACTGATGACAGAAAGAGATAGTTCGGTGTGTAACTATTCGTCCGCTAATCCAATTTTTTTAATAAGAGTCTAGGTATTTTAAGAATATTCTTGTGTCTGTATATTTTGTTGTTCACAATTTAAAAGCTGTATGAACCCAACGTGGCTTTAATTATCTTACTATCCTCCCGCTGCAGCTAAAACTCAATTTATTCTGTAACACAGCATAATTAGATTTGCCTCGCCGATGCATGCGGACCGTAAAACTGAGTTATATAATACGTATTTCTGTCACACTCTATCCTATCATTTGAAATTCGTTTCATACTACTCATATTCAAGCGGCCATAAGTGCGAAGTTACATAGGATTTGTTTGTTTGCGACGCTTTCGAAGCTGATAAGCGAATTATCTTTACATCGAACTGCGAATGATAATTTATTAATAATCTTTTGATTTAAGTATCACGTGGTTCCAACTTTTTAGGGCTATTTGGCCCTTCTCTACAAAGACCTGTCAATTTTCTGACAAGCATAAAAGTAACAATTTGGCAAACACTTGTTAAACATTTTTAAAGCTTATTTGCAGTGTGAGGACTACTTAAATATTACATGACTCAACATTAATCTGATTCTTCTTTATCCATCGGACTACTCTATCACTCTACGGAAAATGTAATGAATACTACTATATTTGATCACTAACGAGACACGAGAGCTATGTACACACTGTATTCAATTACACTAATTGTATTGTCTGGCGTTTAAAGGTTAGGCTACATTAATTACATTGTAGCGAAAATTGGCGTTTTGATTCCTGTTCTAAATATTATATGGTGCTCCATATGGCGATAGATAGGTCCATTTTATAATTACGGTGTACGAGCTCTTATATGAATATAAATAGAGTTGCAAAAGGGTGTTATGTAACATTTTACAACCGTATTAATTGTTTAGTCTGGTCTCTACATATAGAGTCCCTGGACGCGTCTGTTTATATGTTTGAACTAATTATTGTACTGGTTAGATTCTGGATTTCACTAGTGTTAGTCAATTCCTTAACCCATAGTCAAAGTTAACCCATAACCTATAGTTAGTCATGTTAACGTGAAAATCTAGTATTGAAGCACAGTCTAGTTAATCCTTTCTTTTATCAAAGAGTTAATCATACATCGTCTCCCGAATGGTCACTGACCATATAAGGTTTAATGCTTGCCAGCTTCTGACTTTCGTCAGACAACTGTATCATTTTCTAGGCTGTGATTGATATTATTTTATAGTAAGAACTTTTAAGGCTATTAGGAAAATAATGGTAAAATATAATTTATTTATTTATTTAAGCCTTTTATTTTACATTAACTTATCTAAGGTTACACTTAATATATTTAATTTATATTTCATCCCACTGCTGGGCGAAGGCCTCCCCCTTCCTCTTCCACTCTTTCTTGTTATAGGCGGTGCGGGTCCATAGTGCTCCTTCATAAGCCTCAATCTCGTCTAAAATATAATTACCTTAAATAAATGTATTATATTTTTTTCTACGGTGGTTGTGCCAATAACATTTCTAAGAACAACATTGCCACGTGTGGTGTGTCGGCTTTTAATACCACTTTTGTGCACTATCTCATTGACTGAACGTATTTTTGGTAGAGGTATCAACAAACCAAACTCTCTGAAACCAAGAACTGTGAATATCTCAAATTTAAGGTAGAGATTATTACAGCGGAGTTATTTCATCACGCCTCTTATTGCAATTTATCCAAATAGTCGACTTACGCAACCGTGAACAAAGGCCATTGCTTAGTTATGCTAAACACGCTTAAAACCATTAATTAAACAATCAATTGAGCAACATAGAGGCATAGAGTCGAACATTAACATGTAGAAAGCTAGCTTATTAACTAATACACAACATATACTATGGCAGGCCGCCCATACACGTAAATATTGTTAAAAACCGAAGGCTCGCCTTGATGCGATGCCAAGGAGCGTTTATTTTTGTAGCGAAAGTCTGCGCTGCGTCCGCGCATCAGGGAAAAGAGCCGTTAGCCGAGCGCGCGGCGGAAACTGCCGAGAACACCCGAACGATACGGAGCGTTGAAAACCACGAATGGTTAGATAACATTTCGGATTCTATTTTCAAATTTATTATCAGAGTAACAACTTTTTTATCAGTTAAAAAGAATATTATTAATGAAAGCAGTCCAATTTATAATCGACGTCGATCGATTTAAACACTCGCATTGTTTTGTTTTTGTATGTAGAGACAGGAGAATCTATTTTACGGAACATTGCTAACCCCTCGGTCGATGAGAACGCGTTTTTTCTCTTATTATTATTAACTTGGTCGCGTCCCGTGCTATGTAGAGACAGCGTATGTTTGCATTTGTGTACCTATATAATAACGAATTGCTTCGCTCGGGCAGAGCGCTTGATGTACAGTTCTGTCACTTATAACGTGTGACGAATCGAAATGTACACTTAGCTAGTGAAGTCTAAACCAGTCGATAATGTAGTATGCTGAAATTTGTTCTTGGAATTGACTATTCTCTAGATTGATTGATTGAAGTTTAGATTATCTGTAGAAGTACTCACAACATTAAAAGCCGTAATATATTGTAAGTATTTGCAAAAAGCTACTTCAGTAATAAGCTTACCTGTTTAAAGTTTGTAGTGCTATTATGTCAATTTCTCTACTTATAAAGTAGATCTTAGTAGCCTACCATAAATCACTTTTTCTTCTTAGTGCTTAAATTAATAATGTCCTCAAAGATAAGCATGATAGATAAGGTAGCACACTGCAATGAGAGGGATTACCAGATTAAATTAAGTATGTGCTTAAGTGATAGATTCACGGAAGCAATATGGCAATGATCTGCTGATGATGTTGCTTGTCAATAGTAACTAAATCACAATAAGTAATACGTCCATGTTATTGTGATTTAGTTACTTATTAGCAATATACCTCTTGTACCTACTATTTCAAATTGGGTACGTGTAACTATTGTTTTATAATAAACCGCCCCGGCTTCGCACGGGTACGTTGCGGTTACATTATTCTAGTTTTAGTAAGGATCCCTAATTTTTTTGAAAATATATTATAGCCCATGTCACCCGGGGATAGTGTAGCTTCCCAACAGTGAAAGAATTTTTCAAATCGGTTCAGTAGTTTCGGAGCCTATTCATTACAATCAAACAAACAAAGTTTTCCTCTTTATAATATTAGTATGATATACCTCTTTTACCTACTATTTCAAATTGTGTACGTGTAATTATTGTTTTATAATAAATTTATTCTTATTCTTAATTGTTTTGAGTTGTATAAAGGAAAATATGTCAATGTCAGGCAGACGAATGCTGCTCCATAATGTTTCGAAAGAAAGACCTACCTTAAACCCTCGGCTTATTAAGCTCCAAAAGTATTACTCAAATAAGTTGTTCGATAATAGAAGAGGACAACAAATCTGTGGCCCGTGTTAATAAATCGGTCTCAAATTTGAGAACGATCTTGGAAATGTTATTCTTATATCACATCAGTACAAAATGACATGTCAAACGTACTCAAGATCGCTTTCAGACTTGAGATTAAATTATTATCTGTCACGAGTGACAGGCAACTTAATAATATGCAATTTTCCGCGCAACAAAGCGAACTAAAAGGATAATTCGCCACATGTTTCGCCTCTTAACGCGACATCCCCAGGAGGGCAGTTAACGCAAGAGTCAATAAATTATATATTTGCATCGCGACTGACAGCTCGCGTGACAGGTCACTGTCACAAGAGCCTGCTAAAAATACTTTCCAAGTTCTTGTTTTTATCGAGTCGATAACATAGCACAGTCCATCACTACGCTTTAGTATGATGCCTGCATTAGGAATGCATGTGAGACGGTTTAAATGGTGTGTGCAGACGATATATCGCGCTAAATGGAGACGAACCAGTCGATTTTGAACTATTATGTTTCAATTGGTACAATTATCGCTCGTCAAAAAACTATTTGTTGCAACATTAGTTCTTAGTTGCGTTAGTAGTTTGTTTACACTTTGTCGTGAATGGCCACTGAAAATTCGACTTTCTGGACTGCACTTTGACCACATGACAACAAAGAAATTTATCAATTTTATCACATGCTATCTTTTTTGTATATAACAAAGTCGGCATACAAGCGTGCGACCCGCCTGATGTTAAGCAGTTACCGTAGTCTGTAGATGCTTGCAATGCCAAAGGCATTGCTCGCATGTTGCCGACCTAAAGGGGAGCGGGACAAAGGCAGGGGAATTTAGGCTTCAGGCTTTCTTACACATCGTACGCAACTCAGCTATAGTAGTTGCTTTACGGCGATCTTTTGTGAGGTGTGGTACTACCCTGATTGAGCCAGCCCCCGTATATGCGCTGTAGTCAATTGACTACAGGTTGGCTCTACCACCTTTAGTTAGCTTGAAAAAATGGGTAAAGTCTAAATTCTGAAAGTTTACCTAGTTTTTTAGCCTAACAAAATGAAGGAGATGATCCTGTATCGTCAGACAATTTAGTTAAGACGTTTAAACTGTCTGCTCGCTCATTAGTGTCACATTTCAGATGTACTTATAGAGTATTCATCTTTTTATCATCCATAGTCCGTTTGTGTATAATTTTATGGCTAAGTGATATTAATGGTTGTTTCTTTTCATAGGTCTGTGAGAAGAAATATAATACACTGTAATGTAACTCTATTTTCTTATAGATCTATCTCCTATCCTCCAATCGTGCCTATACTTTGGTCCACAAACCCTACCATACTTGAACCACTTCCCTCATAGACATACTAAATAGCTTCCCAAGAATATGAACACAGTACATACTAAGCGTCAGTATGTACTAAAATTAACATTCCTATCCCGTTCGCGTGAGAGCGACACGATTTTATATTATGAAAACATACTGTTTCTGTGTGCGTGTGAGTAGATCTCTGTCTCCTCGGAGGGGTGGCGGAGCGATAGATGGCGCTAGGATAGCAACCTACATCCTATAAGGAAATGTACCTATAGCGAAAAAACAGAAGGAAAACGTGACGTGAGTAGTTTACCTGTCCAGTTTATCAATGGCCATTTCCTTATGTAGGGTACATGAACACAATTTTTTTTTGGGTTTTTTGGCCAATTTTGCGTTATTATTTGGGGTGAACTACAAATCATAATATTTTGACGTTATTTAGGTATTATGGCCAAAGAAAATATTACTACGCTTGGCCGTCAATTTAAGGCATACTAGGAATATCGCCTCAGGGCAGACATTTTCATAATTCTTCAACTTCGGTCTTGTACTATTGCACTGCGGTTAATAGCTTGAGCCAACGTGATCTACAGTAGAAATATACCTACAGTAACAGAGCCTACAAACGAAATCAATGGCTTATCGGATTTCAAGCAAAAAAAAAAATCTAGTAAAAACTTCAAGAAACTGTAACCCAACTACGGAAAAAATAACTATAACGAAAGGAAGTAAAATGAAAAGTAAAAAAAAAACTACTTCTATTTTATTTGCTTAACTATTTATATTCTTTTTATATCATATTTATATTTTTGACGATATACGATGATACTATGCGATTGCAAAAAAAAATCAGGGACCCCCACTTTTTTAGATGTAATATTCGTTATATTGAACCGTATTCGTATAAAATATAGCCTCTGCTACTCGGACTAAAATGTCAAATAAATTGACATCTCATTTCTCATAATCAGATGAGTAGTTTAGGCGCTACAATGAAACAAGTAAATTATATAAACATAAATACATACAGACTGCTGAAAACATAACCCTCCCTTTTGGCTTTGCCGTAGTCGGGTATAAATTTACGGAGATTCCGTGAATAAAAGCTCATAAAACCACACTTTAGCAATTTGAAGAGACTTGGCCAACACTCACAATCTAGGATCTACAGTGGACTCCAATAAGGATTTGGGGGAGAATATTTCATACTTATGTTCTATGTAAACTGCAAATAGATAATCGAAAGTAAGTCTTCGAAACGTTACCCTAGCAGGCTGGTAACTTTAGGGATTGTCCGTAAAAGATACGACCTGTTACTCTTGTGATAAAACAAGACCTCAATCAAGATCAAAAACGCCACTCAACCCTTGTCTTTTTTCTAAATACTAAATCACATCCTGTTAAAATATGGTCACTGTTTTATATATCAATATATTATGACTCTATTGTAGCGACCGTAATTTTGTACGGCAAAGTAAATAATCACTTTATAAAGGTTGTAACAAAAGTCCGAAAAAATAAATGAGGTATATTAGTATATAGTAAGTATTAAGTATTATTTACTTAGAAGTAATTAAGAATTATTTACTTACGTCATTACGTAACTATGACATTTTCTGAATAACCGTAATTCTTTCGTGTTGCGGCCTAAGAACGCATCCAATGGCCTAGATGACAGTCTGTAGCACAAACATTAAAGAAACATATTTTATATAAATGCACAATATTTGAGGTATTATAATATTTTAAAATAATCGTTTTTTTATTCATTGAAAAGAGTAACCATTGAGTTTCTTCCGGATCTTCTCAGTGGAAGCAGCATTCCGAACCGGTGGTAGATTCTGACTATTCATAAATGCTTTGTTGGCTTACGTGTTAAAAACAATTTTGAGTTTGAGTTTGAGTCATCTCTGCATATCCCGGAAACATTTAAAACTGTTTCCAGCTTGTTGGACAAAATCCTAACCGCCCTTTATCAGTCGGCCCTCATGTTTACATACCTTTACTCTACACAGCCCGATCTAAGAGGGTTGGAGCGATGCGAAGAAGTAGATTATCTGTGACTTTAATTCCCCATAGCGCCGTCTCATCAGATCAAGCCGCGTGGAGCGGTTGTTAGCACAGCATAGGTAATAGTACCACGTCCTTTAGTCAATTAGCCGTGACATTTATCAAGATCTCAATATTCTTATCTAGTTTGCGTCGGTGTTGTGGGTGTACAGCCGAATGACGTCACGGTGACGTCATAAACACTGCCCACACTCGGTCCACTGCGGGTTTATATTTAAAACTATACCGTGGTGGTATTTTTTTTACCGAACGCTGTACTGAATTTAAAATGCTTTTGGTTGATGATTAATGGTTAAAAGTTACGGAATTTATAAGGCGAAAGGTGTGGGGAGGTTCGTTTTGATGTATATAATATTACTAGCGGCCCGCCCCGGCTTCGCACGGGTATTTAGTTTTAGTAAGGATCCCTAATTTTTTGATTTATGTAATATAGCCTATGTCACCCGGGGATAGTGTAGCTTCCCAACAGTGAAATACTTTCAAATCGGCTCAATATTAAGTATAGATAAATCGGGAATAAAAGTCAAGCTAAAAGTATGTCTAAACGGCTAGACTTATATACTATATTCAAGCGCAAAATAATTACTGAAGACACCTGCCGTAGCTGGTCAACCACGACAAGACGTCTTTGCCTCCTTTTCTTTGTTTATAAGATAGAAGGAGACAACATTTATGATTCTCATACGTTGTCTGTCACAACTGACTCATGCGACCATTGTACTAGTTGTAGGACAAATGTAGTATTCGTAATAGAGCTATAGGCGTGAACGAACTATTTTAAATGCTTTTGAGTCTTATTTAAAGCACATACACTCAGGCAGATAGTACGCTTGTTGGCTGACTTTATTATAAACAAAAACACAAATATAGCCCTAAATTGAATTATAGTAATTGAACCCTTTTGACGTCCCATTCCTAGGCACGGGCCTACCCGCACTACGAGGGGGATTCCAGTGAAGGTTGCTGGATTACACATGTCTTTCGATTTTTTTTTAGATTTTGCAAGACATGCACGTTTTCTCACGATTTTTTCCTTCACGATAAGCAAGTGATAATCATATAGAAATGTATTAAGTTTAATCAATTTTCCGCCCCCAAATTTAATAAGGTATAATTATAATCCATTCAATTTGTTGTATCGTAATATCTATTTTCACTTTGTAACGCATATAAAGCTATTGTAAATAGATATACTATAATATACAAACTTCTAACCGCTTAGATGATTACCTCCTATAATAATTATATTTCATGGTATTTCACACCTCGTATGGAACCCGTGACCCATTTACCCGAAAGTATGGGAGAACTAGACAATAACAACAACAGAAACCTATTTATATATATTTTTCACTGAATATTCTTTTCAATTGTAACATTCTTGGAAGAGTGGCTCATTTTATTTTCAGTAGTTTTGCAACTTCGTAAATGAGGTTATAGTTTATTATTATACTTTGTATTTATACGTTTCGGTTTCTGAAAAAGCTGTGCTTCGAAGATAGGTTTAGGTACTTAGTTTATATACTGTGGTAAAACATTCTTAAAAAAAAAACTAACGAATATAAAAACGTGACAGATTGAGAACATAGGGGTTACTAAGAAATAAACCTTAAATTATAATAAAAATATGATAAGTAGTAGTATAAACCAACGATCAAAAAGGGCACGGCTGATATGCTATTAAAAGCTCAACCTGAAGCGAAATGTAATAATAATTTCGCTTCAGGTCGAGATTACTCGAGATACCTTCCCGACAGGGGAAAATTAGAATTCAAGATGGCAGCGAAGTGATTAAAAGTATGTCGATTTCCTGTTACGGTTCTGTAATAAAGGTATAATTTTACTTATTTAATGTTGTCCCCGTTGCTAAGGTAAATGCTTAAAGTTAATAATTGTTGCTATCGCAGTTGGTTATTACAAATTAATTGAAATAAAACTATTTTTCGGATTTTATCGCGTTTATTTACTTTTATATGTTCCCGACGTTTCGGCTGCTTTACTGCAACCATGGTTCACGGGGGGACTGAGGTGTTAGACGTCCTGATGTCATAGTTAATAACTGGGTACCCTCATATTTAGTTGTTGTTTGCGGTCCGATCCACGCAGAAAGTGCTCACAGTGTCTCGAGGTCTTGCAATGGTCCAGTAATTAATATAATTAAATCCACAACCAAGCGTACCATCAGGACGTATAACACCTCCGTCCCCCCGTGACCATGGTTGCTGTAAAGCAGCCGAAACGTCGGGAACATAAAAAAGTAAATAAACGCGATTCAATCCGTAAAATAGTTTTATTTCAATGTGTAGTATTCGCGTATATATAAGAAAACAATATATTACAAATTAGATTTATTATAAAAAAGTCGGCAAAAAGCGTACGACCCTCCTGATGTTAAGCAGTTACAGTAGCCTATACATGCTTGCAATACCAAAGGCACTGCTCACACTTTGCCGATCTCACGGGTAATGGGATGAAGGGAGTGTGGGGAGTTTTTCTTCCGGCTCTCTTACTTATTGTACAAAACGCAGCTATAATAGCTATATAACGCTAATCTCCTGTGAGAGAGAAAGACGTACTACTCCGGTGGAGCCAGCCCTTATATACTCTGTAGTCAAGTGGCTACAGCTTGGCTCTACCAACGCTGAATCGTTACTGAATGACGAAAGACAATATCTGGAACAAAAATATAATAAAATAATAACTATAACTTCCTCGCTGGCTCTTCTAAATTTGCCACATCTAAAGTAATTTTGTCTTGCCCATTCTTTAAGACCACGAGAAGGATGGCAATACAATATTGCTAAAGAATTTTGTACTTTATTAAGCTCAATATATCACTAAGTCGGCATATCCAATTAATAAATTCATGTTTAGTAAATCCGAACACACTGAAGAAGTCCTTTTACGGGTAATAAATAGCTTCATTGTTAACGTATTAGTAACTCGATCACAAGTCTGAGAGCGGTCTTAAATACGCTTTTGACAAGTCATTTCGTACTGACTGACTGACTGACTGTACTGACATTTTGTACGACATATGAATGACATTTCCAAGATAGCTTGAGATAAATATGGCTACGTTCCACTTAGCGATCACAACGCTCAAAATGCTCCTTTAGCCGTTCCACATAACGACCGCGGTCGTTGTGGTCGCGGCGAAAACGTCACTCATGACGTCATGACTTACGCTTACGTGAAGCTCACGACGACCCATCGTTTGTATTATTTACCTTCACGCTCAAAACGCTCTATAATCCATTCCACTTCAGTTTACGACAGTAGCGCTCACAAGCAAGTGGAACGGGAAAAACTGCGGTCGTGAGCGTGATCGTTGTGATCGCTTACTCGAACGCACCCTATGTAACGTGTTCCGTGGTGATTTTTCAACATTAATTCGTTATTTTGGTTTTTATTTCGCTTCACACTGGCCAAACTCTCCAGTGCATACCGTGTATTGACCTCACTTGACTTTTTAAAATTTTCAATTTAGAGTTATAGATAATTACATATTATGAATACGGGCCTAAGTTGTGTCTAAATCGTATGGCACACTCACACGTCGGCAGTGGCTCGGCGGCGGTGCCGTGAGAGGGGCCGGACAGTTAGATGTTCGCGTTTGTAGGTTGCACCGTTGATGCATTCGTAAGCCAAATGCCGATGTGCCGAGACACCATAACTTTACATTCGTTTTGTAACCCGAAAAGGGTGATTCTAACGATACTTCCCGCGGTTCCAAGTACTTGCCAGCTTTTAGGGTTCCGTAGTCCCTACGAGAAACCCTTATAAGATCATCTAGTCCGTCTGTCCGTCCATCCGTCCGTCCATCCCGGCCTGTCACAAGGTCATAATTTCAGTTTGTAACGGAAATTGATGAAATTGGGTACAGATATACCTTGAAAGTACATCTATCTTTCTTTCAAAAATATAAAATGTAGCATAATTACTTTTTTAAATATATTTATTACAATGTCGGCAAACAATAGTTCGATCCGCCTGACGCTAAGCAATAATCGTGGACTATATAGGTGCTTGCAATACCAAAGGCGTTGATCGTAAGTTGCCGTCATGAAGCGGAGTGGGGCAGCGGTAAGGGACGGAAGGACGTTCGGCCTCTCTCACTCATTGTGCGAAAACCATCTATACTAGCTACTTTACGATTATCTTCTGTTAGAGGGTAGTACTACAGCTTAACTGATATACTTTACACTTTTACACTTTATACTTTTAAGCTGACCTTAGTTAGAAACCAAAGACAGAGAAGAGTATTGAATTATTATTTTATTTGTTACTGCTAACATTGTATTACCAACTGTGAAGATGACTTTCTAAAGCTCTCAGACAAATACTCAAACGATACACAAATATTGAAGTCCTTCTTGTCACCTGTTTTATATGTGGTTATCTTGAATTGACTAAAAAAAAATATTGTGTAAAACTAACAAATAAATCAATACTCAAATCTGAGGTGTCTTTTAATCATTAGCGGGTTGATGTAGTCTAGCCTCGACTACTGGCTTTCCCACTGTTACAGTAACAGTTATTCCGTTTATTCACCCCAAAAATCCACCCTGAGTTTATTGGATGTATTATCAGATGTACACGTTTAAGTTTACGTCTACTGGTGGAGTTTTTAGGGTTGACTTCAAATTTAATTCATGAATCGATCTTAAGCTTGAGGAACTCGGACGAAGTCGGAAATGTAAATTTAATGTGATTACAGTACATCGTAAAATGGCTATTATGGCTACGTTTTGTACGATGTATTAATATTCAAATTCAAATGGTTTATTTTGTTAAGGCCTACAAGGGCACTTACAAATTGTGATTCTTAGATATTTTTCTGAAGTCTACAACCGGATCGTAATGCGACCTCGATTGAGAGGATCCGGCAAGAAACTCAGCGGGCTTTTTTTTCCTTTTTTATCGCTAGTTGCGCTTATAATTATTATTTACTAAGAGTAGGAATTGATGAGTGAGATAACTGGAAACCGAACTCCCCCTGGTCATTCCCCGCCCCCTGTCCCACTCTCCTTTTAGTCAGCAACTTGCGAGAGATGCCTTTGGTATTGCAAGCATCTAAAGGCTACGGTAACTGCTTAACATCAGGCAAGTCGTACGCTTGTTTGCTGACTTTGTAATATATGAAGTAAAATGGAATGACATCTCAAAAGTAGGTAGAGACTCAAGTTCGGTATCTTTATTGATAAAGATTAATCCATTCTTCGGCCCGTATTAATAAATCGATCTCAAGTCTGAGTGAGATATTAGGTTCACGTTTGACATGCCATGTTTTACTGGTTCTTCTTCTAAGTCGTAGCACTCTTGTCAGAGCGGTCGTGGTCATGTTTCGGTCGGTTCTTGTGCCACCGCTGCTCGTACGATATGTCGCCATGTGGGTCTATGTTTGGCTAAGTGAGAGCAGTCGTTCACGGTTAAGTGTGTCACGGATTTTATGAGGTCTGTCCACCGTGTTGGATAGCGCCCACGTGGTCTCCTGCCTTCAACTTTCCCTTGCACCACCAATCGTTCCATTGAGTTTTTGTTGCGGGTGATGTGCCCAAAGAACTTGAGGATTCGTATTTGCACAGTCGACGATAATCTCTCTTTGATGTTGAGTTCTTTTAGGATTGAAACGTTAGTGCGGTGCGCGGTCCATGGGATTCGGAGCATGCGTCTCCAACACCACATTTAACACCACATTTAACACAAGGTAGTGTTTCATTATTCGGCCGTCGGCCTATTAGCAATAGACTCAAAGTAACACAAGCAAAATAAATAGGCAGCAATAAGTGTTATATAGTGTTCACCTTGCAGGACCCAGCCGCGACAGCACCGACCCACTGCCCCAGATTTGCGCTCAAGGCTCCACTCGCCTATAGTTCATGTACAACTGAAACGTTATGAAAATATATTGTAGACTTTACACAGAGTAAAAAGAAAAGGTTTCGCGTAACTACTTAATATATTCTATAGTTGAGAATAGACTTCATCAACCCGCTAATTACTCAAAGGCCTCTCAGATTTGAGTATTGATTTATTTGTTAGTATAACACAATTGTGTTTTTATTAAATGTAACATAATGACATAGGTATTATATAAAACAGGTGATATGAAGGATTTCAATAATTGAGTATCGTTTGAGTATTTGTCGCAGAGCTTTGGAAAGTCGTTTTCATAAGTGTCGATACATAGTTAGCAGTAATAAAATAAAATAAAATAAAAATTCAGTAGGTACTCTCTTCTCTGTCTTTGGTTTCTAACTAAGGTCAGCTTAAAGGTTATATCAGTTAAAAGTTAAATACTACATTATCATCATAGTTAACAACAATCTCAGTAGGTCCGTTTAAATGGAAATAAGAAAACTGGAGGCACAAAAATAACTGATAGAAAAGACTTCAACGGCTCCTTGGAAATTGTACAAGAAAATAGATCTTCAAAATGATAATGAGTATTTACAGTAATCTTCATACGGTACCGTGTATTATAAACGTTACCAAACATAGGTATATCTTTCACGTTAGGTGCGGACATTGCATTTCAATTTTTTTTATAATTGGGAGCTGGACTATTGTGAAAATTTGTTAATATATTTCTGATGCAAAGCTTTATTCTCAACATCCTACTAATATTATAAATGCGAAAGTTTGTGAGTGTGGATGTATGTATGTATGTATGTATGTTTGTTACTCCTTCACGCAAAAACTACTGAACGGATTTGGATGAAATTTGGAACACAGATAGATTATAACCGGGATTAACATATAGGATACTTTTTAACCCGATAATCCCGAAATTTTTGCTAAGTTAAAATACTACGCGGATGAAGTCGCGGGGCACAGCTAGTTATATATAAAACACTATTTATCTAAAAATTTACCAAGATTATTTACTGTTATTTTAATAATTCGCTTACTTTATTTTTTACCTTTAACTCACGTGACTGAACACCAATCACGTCGCCTGACGTCACACTACTCATATTTTTGTTTATTTATTATATGACCAATGTTTTAATAACATTTACAAAGTTTTATACATCTTCAAAGAGGTTTTATACTTATTTTGTTAAGAATTAACATTTGTTTTATTTCAATGACGTCATTCGCGAAAGCTGACAGTTGGATTGCGTTTTAGCGGCAAAAGTAAAAATGCAAATTAAAAAAAAAGCAAATTGTTTTTGGTGTTTTAAAAAAAATGCAAATTTAAGTAATACAATATTACATTGTTACACGAGTGGTGAAAGTGAATAAGTCTTTCACCCGAGGTAAACACTGTGCTTTTCATTACGAATAGAAGGAAAGTAAAAATAAAAGCAGGAATTGGCTAAAGAAATAATACAAGGAATTATGAACAATACTCTACAACTCGAAAAAAAAATAAAGATCGGATTGCCGCCTATTTTGTTTTTTTTTCGTTGGCCGGCCAACTTCATTATTTAGCCATTATTTTTCATTTTCATCTTTAAATATTTTGCCCAAATCTATGTTATTTTAAAGAAATTGTTGAAACTAAATTATAATTAAGTCATTTAAAAATATACATTCTTTAATTAATACTTAACTTTATGTTATTTTAATTTTACATCGTGCTGTTATTGAGTGACTGTAGAAAAAGTTTGAACATGGTTCCATAGAAATGTGAAAATGGAACTAGTTTTTTTTTATAATTTGACAGCTGTCAGTTGAAAGCGATTCTCCCGGGCCGGAAAAGTATTACTTTCAACCCGCTCCTCAGGCAACTTCAGACCTACTTTCAGAGTATGAGTAATGAAAAATGTTTTACATATCCAAAATGAACTAACAAGCTACCTTAAATACTTAAAAATACGTCAAATACCCCATTATATAACTAGACTGAATGTGTGTGTGAATTACAGTAAAAAATAGGAAAATCTCTAAAAATATGCACCCATCACCTGTCACAAGTGATGGTTGTCACTTATATTCTATTCATCAGCCGAAACACGTCCATTACCAGACAACAAACATCTCGTCCGTCCTCCTTATCCACCGACCATAAGCCATAGACGCCGCATAGCCGGGCTATGATACCTCAAGCCTTAAATAATTTATTGCTTGTCAATGAGCAAACCAAAATTCAACACAACAAACCTCCTTTTCCTTAGTCAATCAACTATTCTGGACCTACTGGTAAGTACTTTAAATCGCTAATTAGATTGTGAATAAATGTATCGGTGATAAAAATTTACAAACAGTTTCAAACATCCCGGGCGTTGCCAAAATGTTGTCAAAACGTTTTTAACGCCGCTCCAACATCAAACCTTTTGAAAATCAGGTCGCATTTCCCCCAGCCACTATAATTAGCCGCCAATATAACAGAGTGTTGTAAAAACATTGCATATTTATACTTCCCGTTCGGCATACAGCGTGAATATAAACAATATCGGTGGAACGTGCTGACGGCGGTAACAAATAACCACGTACCGCTGATATGTTGGTGAAACAGAGCTAATTACAGTTTTCTGCTGTAGTGTTGGGCACCTGAGTATCGACAGGTACTCGCGATGTACTCGAGTAGGTTGGTAATCTAAATATATATAACTCAAAGGTGACTGACTGACTGACTGACTGACATAGTGATCTATCAACGCACAGCCCAAACCGCTGGACGGATCGGGCTGAAATTTGGCATGCAGGTAGATGTTTAGACGTAGGCATCCGCTAAGAAAGGATTTTGATTAATTCTACCCCAAGATCCTTCCTTTCATCCAAAGATTATTCTCCACAATTAGATTTGTGTTTTGTGTCGTATTTACCCCCAGGCCTCTCCCACAAGAGGTCTGAGAATCTTTCAAAGATTTCCTCCTCGTCAACAAACAAAAGTGACCAACCATTGCCCTTATAAGCTCGAAACTACAGATGTAGATATCCAACAAAGAATACGAGTCTCAGTGCGCCGCTAATTGTTCATGGAGTAATCAACTTATTTAATAAGAAGAATTGGATAAAATATTATCAGCTATCCTCCATTGCAAAAGTATCTTTAACCAAACTCTTTACTCGAACAAAGTAGTGTAGCGAGGCGTCCTCTAGCGTTATACCTACTACATATATATAGGCTTCAACCCAACAAACTAAGTAATAAGCCTCAGGAAACTCGAACGGAATGACTCTATTGTATAACGGAGCGGCGCAAATCGATCGGCCGAGTGCGCAGGCCGGTGACGCGCGATGCGGACCTCTGACGTCTGCGCTAGTGATGCGACACGCGCCGGGATCTTACCCGGGATACGTAGGCGATATAGAAGCACCTACGGGATTTTGCGGGAATTATTTTATTTACACACTGGTTGTCATGAAAATGGAGCTATGTTT
Source organism: Notodonta dromedarius (assembly GCA_905147325.1). Taxonomy (NCBI): domain Eukaryota; kingdom Metazoa; phylum Arthropoda; class Insecta; order Lepidoptera; family Notodontidae; genus Notodonta; species Notodonta dromedarius. Next base: position 10,272,348 of record LR990174.1, read on the forward strand.
AGAAAATTGGTTAAACATTCGTTATTTCACTAGTAAATTAGATTTATTGCTAAATTATCTCAGAAGAACTAGTGGTACCAATTTCTGATTATTTATAAGTGCCATAATATATTTATGACTATAATAAATATAAATAAGACATATATTTTATTACAAAAACAACAAACAAAATAAGCAATTCTAAGACTATATTTTTTAATCAAGCGATATTTCGTTTGGTCATTAAAATATCTTAATCCAATGATAGGTGTAACATTTTTATACTTTAACGATTATCTCCCTATTTTTATCTTTTTTTTCAAATCAAAATATTTTACAAACGGTTAACTTTCAAATCCCGTGGTCCCGTGTCCGGCATTCTCTCGCTCGCCTCGCATTACTATTATATACTAGTACATAGGTACACCGGGTCTTTATATACCGTCGGCTTACGTCTGATCCGATTACTCGTGTATTCATATAACCTTCATAGGTTGCTAAGCGTTTTCAATATCAGTGTTCATGTTGTCTATACTGTTTTTGTGTGTCTCGTAAATTATATCTACAGGTTGAAACAGAAAGGGTATACTTTTTTTCAAAAACTTAACTTTGTAATTCTAAAACTATTAGGTTTGGAGGGAACTTGAAAAACAAAAGGTGTTACAGGGATACAGCTGTTGAAAGATTTCATAAGTCTACAAAACCTTTAGTACTTCAACTGTCCCACAAAGCCGATAGTTTTAGAATTACAAAGTAAAGTGGCAAAAAAAATTGTATACCCCTCATCATGAAAAATATACAGACCAACATACCTACCGTATGGTGCCAAATTAAACAGCGCTTTTAATAAGGGTACCGTATAAGAGACTAGGGGCGATCCCAGTTTTACCCGGACCCAAGAAAATTAAGATAATATCATTGCAGAAATTTGGCCCGACCAGCTGACATCATCGTTATCCTTTAGCCTCATGTATCATGCTTGAATAGTTATAACCTACCACAATTTAATTCTACAAACATATAACAACTTCTTATGCAATAAACATAAAAATCTAAACCTAAGTTTATTTAGTGACGTCAACACAACACTCGGTACATTGATACCAACTACGAAAACATGAAATAATTAGCATATAACATTCAATTATCAACCATATCACATTATAAATAAGTCTCAAAATACGCCATAGTAATATATCACATTAGTTGATTTACGAATTATCGTAAAAAACAATTATCAATAGCAAATCGTCTCGTTACCAGTCGTTCGATGACCTCGTAGCTCGTAGACTTTCGTAGCAACGTGGTGCTACGAACTGGATCATGTACTACTTATACATATGTATACCTATATACACACAGTATTTATACTTATTTCTCTTTTAATCGCCTATTATGATTAAATTTATATAATTGAGAAAAGTAATTGATTTTATTTTTAAAATAATATCGTCGTTTGTTAAATAAATTATAAACTCATATTTGTTTTGTTTATTACATGTTATTTTACTATGTAGTATATTTCTAAAAATATATAAATGACCGTAGCACTTTCGTAGCAAGGAGTGCTACGGTGTAGAACTTCCGGTGTTTTGGGCTCGCATAATTTTTTTAATTATACAAAACCTACCTTGTATTCCCTTTACTCCTAATAACAACATAACTATGATAAATTATTACTTATGTCACAGAATAGCTTATATTTTGCCCAATTAATACCTATATTGCTGTTATTTTGCTAAATTTTATGGAAATCGACGCAGCCGTATATGTGTGAAAAGAAAAACTTGTTTATTTTTTACTGCGGCTGCATACTTATTTACTCAGTGGTTTAAGTCTCACTTCCGTTATTGAGACGTCGTTACTTGTCATTTTTGTATGGCGCACAATAATTAGGCAGGTCTCAAATTTGAGTCGCACTCTCGTATTCGCCGGTAAGTAATTAATACTAAGGGTCGAGTTCAATAACACATTAAAGGAGTGTTAGAGCAGTCACCGATTTATTTGGTAATAGGTAACAATAATTTACTGCTCTATAGGTCCGTTAGTGTGTTGATGAACTCGGCCTTAACTGGTGAACGTACTACTAATTGAAATTGTCATTCGAATCGTTCGTAGAATGTAGAGTTCGATACATACGAGTATAACATAAGTGATTTATTGTAAAGTAGTGGGTTATTTCTAGAAACGCGTAGTTATTTGTAGCTATAAATCGGTAAATAGCAATCGATAGTATCCTACTAATATTATAAATGCGAAAGTTTGTGAGTGTGGATGTATGTATGTATGTATGTATGTATGTATGTTTGTTACTCCTTCACGCAAAAACTACTGAATGGATTTGGATGAAATTTGGAACACATATAGATTATAACCGGGATTAACATATAGGATACTTTTTAACCCAATAATCCAATACTACGCGGATGAAGTCGCGGGGCACAGCTAGTTTGATTTATAATTGTGTATCAGTTTAGCGCCCAAATCAAAAGAAAAACGGTCAAATATTTGTTTTCAGAATGCCCGTGCTATGCTTAGTTTGGAGCGATATTATTCATGTTATACACTGGTGATTGTATTTTTTGTGTAACTAAGTCGGCAAATAAGCGTGCAATCCTACTGATCTTAAGCAGTTATCATAGCCTACATATGCTTGTAATACCAAACGCATTGCTCGCACGTTGCCGACTTGAACGGGATTGGGACAGCGGGAGGGGAATGGACGTTCGATTGGACTTCCGACTCTGAGAGAGTCACATCGTACGAAACACATCTATAATAGCTACTTAACGCCGATACGTGAGAGGGTGGATCTACCCTGATCAAGCCAGCCCGTATATGGGCTGAAGTCCATTGGCGACAAACAATTAATTGATTTATTTATAAGATAACTGTGCCCGCGACTTCGTCCGCGTGGAATAGTGTTTGTAATGACTCCGTGAATGTTACATCAGAATAACTCTAATATTTTCTCTCTTATTTTATTTATTTTATTTTATTTTAACACTTTTAGGAAAGCTTACAGCTAAATAATACGATAACAAAAAGTATAAAGTAAGGTAAGGCCAATTATGAGCTTTCACATGTAAGTAGACGAATAGTATCAGCAGTTACAGGTTCGGGTAGACAAAACTAGTGAAAAAAATAGAATATAAGAGGAAAATTATGAACATGAATAGGAAAAAAGTACAACACAATACAATACATACAACTTAACATTAAAAATGACATTACGTTAATCTTCAAAGAAGTCATTACTTTGGTTATTTTTAAGTTTACAAACACTAGTGGTAAACAGATCCACAAACTTCTCTGTCTGATCTTGTCGCAAACTTATAAAACATTTACATAAACCTTACATATTTCCATACAAACTTTCATCCCCAATTCCCTATTGTTATTTTACACCCTTGAGTATTTTTTTACAAACTTTGAATGTCATATTTATTTATATCGAATCAACAGCCAAGAAAATAAGTTTCAGCTCTAAAAAGGATGATACTTCCATACAACTTTTCATCCCTCCTTTCAACCCCCTTACAACCCTTTTTTCTCATTAAAAAGTAGCCTATGTCCTTTCTCAGGCTCTAGACTATCTGTGTACCAAATTTCATTTAAATCAGTTCAGTAGTTTTGGCGTGAAAGCGCGACAGACAGACAGAGTTACTTTCGCATTTATAATATTAGAAAGGATTATGAAAGCGATGTCAAAGCAAAAGAGTAGTCTGTAGTAGCTCACAGTATCAACGGGTGGTGTCACGAGCTAATATATAAGTACATCTGTTATCCTAATTTTCGCCAACATGAAAGACGCACCACAATCTGGTTTGTATCAAGCGTATTGTTTCCAACGATAAGCCCGCTGATAAGGGCACAGATCACATTATCTCGCACGGGTATAATGCCGATAAACTATTGTACATCTCGTTATTATACATTACATACTTGTACTGTTCTAAGACGTAATAATCTGAACTATAGATAAGTAGCTGTCTATTATTATTTTCTTATCCTGTTCAACGCTTAATTATAAATTGCGTGTAATGATAACACCACACTATGCTTCCTTAACTAGTGTAACAATTGCTCTTTAACAGAGACGCTGCCTTTAACTTTAAGATTTTAGTCTTTCAAATTTAGAAACAATGACAGTCTGTCCGACATGATCGAACGGACTGGACAATCTTGTGTAATGGTTTCTTTCAGAAGCAAAGCGTCCTAAAAGTTTAGGTGCCCAATAATCTATAGGCATTTTCACTTAAGTAACACCGTGAAAAATTACGGTATATGAGTTTATGATAAGTTTTTGATTTGAAACAATAAAATCTAACACCTAAATAGCCATCAAAAGCTGATGACGTCATAGCGGGATGTGGCCAATCACGGATACCAGTGTATCGATGGTATTTCCAATGAGTCACACCGCGCCCTCGGATGCGCACTGCGATGAAACACCCGCGTAAATTGAGTCAGATTCCGATCTGAGCGTCAAATGAGTTCTCAGAACTTGGTATTGTAATTGCCATGTAGGATGACGAAAATATTGCAAGAGATATTATTTGAATGATACACACTGCCCGGGTTCTTAGTAATAAAAGATGAAGGGTGGTATATACAGGGGATTATAACAACAAAAGCATCCCATGGGGAGTCTATAGGCAACCGAAAGTAATATACCTAGTATTTTATTTTCTACTAGCTGTTGCCCGCGGCTCCGCCCGCGTATTACATCGATAAAATACCCAAAACTCAAAATTGTTTTTATTCATGTAAGCATTTATGAATAGTCAGAATCTACCACCGGTTCGGAATGCTTCTTCCACTGAGAAGAACCGGCAAGAAACTCAATGGTTACTCTTTTCAATGAATACAAGATGGTATACATTCTCAAGAACAGCAACATAATATAAGCAGGCAACACCACTGCCACTAAATAATACATAGAAGCCTATGACACTCTTTATAATATCAGCCATCTGCCAGTGAAAGTCCCGTCCAAATCGGTCGAGGAGATTTGGAGATTAGCCAAAGCAAACAGACAGACAGGCAAAACTTTTCAAAATTGTTTCTTTGTCTGTTTCTTGTCTGTCTGTCTTTGTCGCTTTAAATGTTTTAAGTACCGTATTTACGTTCATATGCATAGTAAAAATCTGTTATTTTGACATAACAAACATACACTTAAATTTTATTGATTTGTTTATAATCAGCTGCACCGACCAAAATAAAAAAATATACCACCAGAATTGGTTTTTGTAGGTACAGTTGACATAAGCAATTTGGTATTTGAAACGTCCAAAATACTCGCATAGTTAAACACAATATGGCTTATAGTGATCGTATACTTTAGAGACCTTTAGGTATCATATTATTCACAATGTGATTCCTAGGACATTTCAAATAGGTACCAAGCTACTTTTGATGTTGACTGTACATCATCTTTTGCATTTAGTATGACGCCAGCCTTGCAAAATATGGTGCATTATTAATGATAAGACCTTATTTATGGGAAACCCGAAGGAATGTTATTTTTTTTATAAATGTTGTATACTTATATAATATACTAGCGGGCCCCACAGACGTTGTCCTGTCTTAACTTTGATTATTGAATTCCAATTGTTCCGCTCAACTTTCTGATTTTTTTCCGTTCATAAGAATCATCTCTTGACAATAATATAAATAAATAATGTAGGCCTTTTGATGTCCCACTCCTGGGCACGGGCCTCCCCTCACTACAAGGGGGATTCAGGCCGATATCCGCCACGCTGGCCCAGTGCGGGTTGGCGGACTTCATATGTCTTTCGAAAATGCATACATACAATTTGTATATATATATTTTAAATATGCCAATAATTAGCGTAATCGTTCCATCCGTTCACGCGTGATGCGATGACCAAGGCAATAGAGATCATTTTGATAGCCTGGCGCTACCATGGCGACTTGAATTTAACACACAGGTAGGGCTAGTGGTCAATAATAGTAATAAAAAAAAGAAAAGTCCGTAAATAGAAAAAATAAAATTTTCTAACAAAATAGATACTAAATAAAGTAATCAATTGGCATCACCCTTGAAATCCGATTCATTCCGCTACTCTTACGCTCGGAGCGGGGCGAGCTAATAGTATTATTATTATTTCTAATAGTATTTCTTTTACGTTTTAATTTCATTGCAGAAATTTTATTATACGTGACTCGGCAGGTGACCTCGGCGCTAGAGTTATTTACATACAGGCTCCAAAATGGTATTTCAGAAAATGTTGAATAATTCAATGAATAATAATAATGTTTAATAAAATTGAAATATCTCGAAAATCAGACAATGCGAAGCCTAATACGTGTGTTAATTTACGGTCGCCATGGTAGCGCCAGGCTGTATATTATATTAAAATAAAACAACTAAAACTCATTCAAAGTAAACTCAATCGCAAGTAAACAGTCTCCATATTTGTATTCTCGAGGAAATCACTCATCACCTCGACGACAGTTTGTGTATGACGTAATGTGTGTTTTGTCTCTGAGACTCCTTTATATGTTGTCATTATATCAATTCGTTGGTATTCCGTCTCTCTCGCTCATCGTACAAAACGCAGTTCTGATCGCTACTCGACGCCGATCTTCTGTGTGTGGGTGGTACTACCTTGATAGAGCCACCCCGTAAATGAGCTACAGCTTGGCTCTACCACTGAAAAGTCCTCTGCTACACATTTCTTTGACCTTTCTTTGTATGAAGTTCTTGATAAAACTGACATGTATATAGTCACATCTTGTTTTTATGACATTCCGTCTCCCATTCATATAAACAAGTACATAGCTTACTGATATTCATTTGAGCACTAAATTCGTATGAATGTACGAGTATAATTTGTATGCTAATATTATTTGTCCTTATTTGCACATATGAATAGAAATACATACATATTTCCACTTGAAAAAATATTTAAAAACTGTAAACTATACTTACCTGAGTTTATTATTTCTGAATTTAATTCATTCCTAACCTACCATGATTGTAGCTCCATCTAGACTTTAGGTACCTATAGGACCTACTTTAATAACCTTATTTTAATAATTGGGGTTAAATTTTTATTGTATAATTAGGAACGTATTAATTATTCTTCCCTTATGTTTTACAAATTCAAAGGTTACACTGCCGAGCGACGGTACGTGCCTAATTACCGTAAGGTATATTATACGTCCGATTAACATATCATCTATACTCAGCTAAAATTAAAAACCAGGCTATTAAATCATACTACACACGTGTGTCATACATAAATTAGACGATTCAAGCGAGATGGCTCTGCGATCGCGGGTCTGGCTCGTCGCGCGGCGTTTCCCGGAAATGGCGGCGGCCATCTTGTGCGGTGCGCGGGCGCTCGGGCGTGTGACGCGATCCGAGCTGCGCTCGCGCACCATGATGTAACGTTGGAATCAATTTTGTTGTCACGTTGGGGTTTCGAGACGATTTGTTATGATATCTACTCCTGTATCTATGAAACTCTTAATATTGTAATGTTTTTCATAACTTACAAGTATTGAATTACTATTTAATATTTTTAAATTATCAACTATCGTATTAGATAGGTACACAGGTTTTGAAAGTCGTTTATAGAAATATAGTGTGAACAATATCCTTCGTTTGTACTGACATAATATATCATTAACAACTCAGAATTATATTGTTGTCTCTATTTTCATGTTTTTTCTTCGTCAGTGCAAACGAGCAGTAGGGCTTATGTAAAATTGAACAGAAGTACCTGATGTATGTTAATGGCTTCATTTATCCACATGGAAAAGCATAAATTGTTTATTTATAGCAAACAATTGTTATTATGTTGGCCGTTTGTGTTGTTTGCCAGTCAAACAATGGACGTCCGGTCGTTAACTTGGATCGGCGACGATATCGACACGATACTCTACATCTTCTTCAGTATTCATTCATTTTAATTTCGTACTTATCATTTCTATAAGGTGTACAGTTATCTCTTTTTGGACAATTATGGGACTACCACTGTAGATCCTGGTTTACTGCAGCAACAGTGGTTGTAGAGTGTGGCGGGCCACGGCAAATGTAAAGGAAATGCTTGTAACAACAATTTGTAACGTCTTATTCTTACGCTGCTAAAAAACGGTTATTAGAAATGTCGCCCCTCATCTGTGCATATGTGGCATCGTAGCTCAAGACGGAGGGGACCGGAATGGCTATTTGTTTTTAATAGCTGATATCTTAGTTCTTAGCCATGTTTGATGGAAATCGGTTTAGATGTTTTCACGATGAAGCAGTTTTATAATATTTAAAGTCTTATTATTGGGTGTCGGGTTATTTTCGAATGTAGTTTCTCTTTGTTACCCCAAACGAATTTGTAACTTCACAGACAAAACCACATATATAACAGCATAGTTTATATAGTTTCTATTAGTAGTAATTATAATAAGAGTCAATGGTGCTGAAATTACAAAAGCACTTGATTTGTTATCGCAGAATTTATTGCATTTTTTTTTTTTTATATCTTGAATGTCTCAGATACAATTTTATTATATTTAAAGCTGACCCGACAGACGTTGACCTGTCTTTTAAGGGTATGAAAAATAGATAGTAGCCGATTCTCAAACCTACTGAATATGCATATAAAGTTTCATAAAAATCGGTCCAGACGTTTCGGAGGAGTATGGTAACTAACATTGTGACACGAGAATTTTATATATAAGATTTAATTATATAGTTCTAACTTACGATTGATATATATTGTTTTATCGTCTCAATGTCAGCAAGACAATAAGACGTTAACTTCGTTCAAAACTATTGAAAACCCTTCAAAAACGATATGACCTACCAACTACAAAATAATAACGAGAGACAAATATACTGTTAGTGCTCCCCTCCACAGACAGCTGCGCGATGTACGCTATTATTAACCACCATTGAACACGCTACCTGAGCCCGGTCCTCCCCTGAGATCTCTATACAAACCGTTTTTTATCCAAAAGTTTATTTATAGGGCCCAGCTCGAACACATCATATTGTTATATAATCATTGTTCATGGTTATAAAGATATGGTTTTTTAAAAGATTACTAGCAGTGCGAGGTTTGCTCGTCCGATGTAACCACTATATGGATGCTTGCAATACCAAAGGCATTGCTCGCACGTTACCGACCTAAAGGGGACTGAGACAGAGGGGGGTGAAGTGAGGGGAGGTTCGTCTCCCGGCTCTCTCTCTAATCGTACGAAACGCAGCTATAATAACTACTTAACACTGATCTGTTGTGCGAGGCTGGTACTACCCCGGTTAAGCCGGCCTGTATGAGCTCTGTAGTCACTTGGCTACAATTTGGCTCTAGGGCACCATTCATTTGCACTGACATAACATTTCCGGCGAAGTAAGATACATTATGATGATATGTCTCATTGTTTTGTTATGTCTAAAAAAGAGACAGCAATAGTTTAGATGACGCTATTGGTTATACTTGTTACTATAATTACGTGTAATGATTGTCAATGAATACGACGAAATTACTTGTGAATGAATAGACTCACATCAGCTTAGCTCTGGGGGCTAATGCGGATACTAGTAGTGTGATAAACTCACATTGGCTAATAATCTTTGAAACAAAATATTTTTAGAACGCACTTAAGTTACTTCGAATGAAGTACACTCGGAGAAACCCTTCTAGCATTTGGGTTTTTGGTTTGGATTGGATTCTGAGCCTAGTCCGATAAAAAAAAATTGTGGATCGCTGTACCTAATAGTGCAAAGTAATCAAATATTTGTTGCTTAGTTTAGGGCCATACCATGTGTGAAAAATAAAACTTCCTAGCACTAAAAAAACATATAGTGAGTAATATTTTCATAACACTATTATTGTGGCATAACACTTCCGAAGTTCAGAACAAAAGTGCTTCATAAGTAATGGCACTGTAAATTGAATTCTATTCATTAAAATGCGAGACATTTTCGTAAATTCGGTAAACTATAAACTGCCGATGGCAAGGTCAATTTCGGAAACGTCTGCCATCTTGGATTCCAAAATTTACGTCCTACTCGGCACCCCAAAAAACCTACCAACTACATAAATGGTCTCTAAGCTCTACAAACTGAGATTTCAGCAGTCATTTGTAGCTGAAAATATGGCTCTACAATTCCCTCAACATAGCTACGAAGGTGTGCTTAGTTAACTTCCACTGCCGCATCTTATTCGAAATTCGCAATTTATTCAAAAACAAACGACTGACGACACTCGAGGTGGCTTTTTTTCACTAAAGCGTCAGGTAAATTCTCCGGAGCGACGGAGACAAACCGGTTTCGTCGAAAATTGCCCAGCGGCCGACGCCGAGCCGATGTATCGTCCAACAACGCTTTACTGTGTTAGAATCTTTGATAAAGGAAGGATAGAATGATGATAAATACAGCGCTGTACCTATATGTGTCGCGACGTAAATAGCGATTTACGTACAAAGCGGTTTAATAAAACGGTTGATAAGGAATGTTTATGAAAAAATATTTATTATTTGGCGTTTAAAGCAATATTGCATATTTGTTCTTCGTGAACATAGTTACTTACGACTTTTATTTATATGCAAAGCCAAAAGCCACTTACAAAAGAACTATAAAAGCCTAAAATTGACTGCTCCGTTGGGGTCCAGTTGCTTGTTAACAATAAAACCCCTAATAGTGTGACCGCAGCGGTGGAAGATCGTATTGTATAGGATGCAGCTAACATTTCGTACCCTACCTAAAACATTATCAAATTTCAGGAATTGTAGTTGAACTCGCAAATCATCAATCTTTAGGTATATATAAAAATCCTGTGTGCATGTCACCGTTATACGTCTCCTCCTAAATGGCTTTAACGAGTTTGATGAGTTTTTTTGTACCAATGGGGTCGCCTGGATGGTTCTTAGCTAATGTCTTGACTAAACTCAATCTCTATTGTCCCCAGAGTGAAAAGTGGCTCACGTACGAGAATCTAAAAGAGGAGATCCTCGAAAAGATCCGGAAGCTTGAAGAGGAGCGTCACACGGTCGACCTCTGGTCGTGCGGGCCGGAGTGGGGCAGGAAGAGGCGGCGGAGACAGGTGACTGTGTCGCCACCCTACGTGGTGTACATGCTCCCGGACGCCGACATCATGGAGGACTGGAGGCTCGTCAGAAAACTGCTGGAGAGGACTGATTGAGAGTTTAAAGTAGTGGTGGAGTGCCAAGTTCAAATTCTGTCCTAGTATCGATTACGGTAATACATTTTCGTTTGGTTTTGCGGTCATTCCAGAAAAATTGCATCAGCAGAAACATGTTTTTTTTGATCGATTTAATAAAGATTATAAGATTACATAACAAAATTAATAGTAGTTATAAAGATACATACGGTAACTATACAAAAACAAGTGCTCGAGTTATTTTTAATTACATCCTGTGACGTCATAGCGTCGTTGAAAGTATTTTAGGTTTAGCCTTTTATTCCGCAATAAAATCGTTGAATTCACGAATAAATCTAGCCTGACTTCTACGCACCACCCATTTTTTATTTATTAAAAGGCTTTATTTTTATTTGTATAAAATGTCATTCGCAATTAAAATCCGCCTATACCAGAGGAGATCACGCCTTATTTGGATATCAGTTTATTTAATTTTTTATAAGGGTTACTAGCAATGTGATTTTATCACATTACAAGTATTCCCATTAGCCCATCCAGCTGAGCTAATGCTTTTGTTAGGAGTGGGCCCACGTCCATAGTTTAATGGCCAGGATGGGGATTGAACCCGGAACCTCTCGGCTACGAGGGCGGCTCCTCTAACCACTAGGCTATTGACGCCTTTAATTGTGTAAATAAATTTAATTAATATTTTCCAATCATGTTACCAGGGCAGTTTCGAGCTAATTTTTCGATGGAAAAGACTTTAAAAAGCAATCATATACTTTCGATACTGGAACGCGTTTCACTAACGAGGTTTTTGCGCAATGAGAATTATTTTAGAATTGAATAGCGAATACTACGTTATGTTAATAAATGAAGCGCCCTACGCTGATTAGGCTTTGTTTATTTATATCGTAACCTTAATGACAGGTGAATGCAAAACACCTGAACTTACAGAAAGTAATACTAGGTGAAACAAAAAGGGTATACTATTTTTTTTGCAACTTAGCTTTGTAAATCTCAAACTATCGGCTTTGTGGGACAGTTGAAGTACTAAAGGTTTTGTAGACTTATGCAATATGTCAACAGCTGTATTCCTATAACACCTTTTGTTTTTCAAGTTTCCTCCAAAGGTGATAGTTTTAGAATTACAAAGTTAAGTTTTGAAAAAAAAGTATACCCTTTATGTTTCAACCTGTATAATTGAATAAGATTGGCATTATTAGATATTGGTCTATTCAATATGCCTGAAAATGGTTAATAAGTACATACAATTTTGATTCACATTACATTTACTTATTTAATTCCGGTGTTAACTATCGACATTTAAACCATAGTCTATTCCGGTGAATTAGTACTATATCCATAATCTTAGCATAACCCGTATTATGTCATAGACCCTATATAACTTGTAATAAGAGACTATTTCCGATACTTATCAATATGATATCCCTTGATCAGGCACAGGCCTCATCAAGGGACAGCTACGTCGCAAGAGCTGGTCGTGAAGAACGGGTAGTTAATTACACGCAAGTAATTAAACTAATGGTAAAAGTAACAATTTATGTTAATATCGGCGCGGACTTTGCTTCGCGAACGAGCAACGAGGTCAAATGTTTCGATATGGGTAGGTTGAACGTGGTTATTTTTGTCAAACATGTAAGCACTTATTGCGAGTTGCGATAGCAGTTGTCTTTATGTCCAGATAAAATTTATAAAATATTTTAAGTTTATTAAGCGGTAATAGCCTAGTGGTTAAAGGTTCTGGGTTCGATCCCCAGGCTGGCGATTAAAAGTACTGACTTAAGGCCATTCCTAGCACAAGCATATAAAGCCGTATTCACATAAAATACTCGTCTAAGTAAAGAACCAACTCTGTATAAAGTTCTCTCTCATCGCTCTGTAATCCCCTCATAGATAGAGGCGATAGATTAGGTAGAGGGGCTAACGGAACTGCTAGTAATGAGATAACCGGAAATTGCTAGAAATGTAAATAAATAAATTTAATATTATTCTAGACGAAAAACGTAGTTGTTCAACATACACATTCGTGCTTAGTTACAGAACGATGCATAATTAATTAATTACTAAAAAGTTGTATATTTTATTTCCTTCATTTGTTTTTGGTTGCAACCGTTATATCCGTAAAATATTGTTTTATCAAACTATTTTGTTTATTTTGTAACAAACATAGGTCACTAGGTGGTATCTATTTGGCGAAATATATTTCTTATTTTTAACATAACCTCAATGATACTTACTGATCTGGATAATTTTGTCTTTGACGTTTTGACCGCTACTGAGAAACAAAAGGCATTGTGAATTAAGATAAGAATTTTAATAAATCTTAATTGATACACCTGGTTATAAAAGTTAAAAATACACCTCTAAGTACCTGTTGATAAATCTATCTCAGCTCAGACCAAACTTGAGTGCTTTTAAAAAATGTATTTTACACATTAGATTGACCTTTCTAGTTCGCTCTTAAAATTGAGATCTATATATTAAATCCGGTCTGAGATTCAGACAAATCTGCTATCGCCTGATCATAAAAAAAAAGATTTTGATACCATCTCAAATATATTTCTGTCTTGCTCATAAGGAAGGATGGAATTCAATAATGTAAGGATGTAAAGACATTTAGTTTAGTCATGTTTGGTTTGTGTAGACACAGGATTAGCGCTTATGGCGTATACATTAATATGTAGGTAAAGGGGTGTATTAGTTGACTTTAATTTGCATAAACTCGGTTGTACAAAGGAAAAATAACTCTATTTATGAATATTTTAAGAGGAAAATCACTATTGTACTAATGTTAGGTACCTACAAGTATAAGATACAATTTGTACTTATACCTTAGACTAAGATGAAACAAACCAAGCGCGAAACAGCTCGTTTATTCGAAGGTATGTTTTGTCAAATCTTAGATGATAATAAGAATAACTAAAATTGAAAATTTAGAAAACCCCCGATGCGACGTCTTTTTAAGCTACAAAAGAGCTGATAATGTTCAAACGGCTGAACCGATTTTCATGAATCATAGCTAGGAACACACTTTATCAGAATACTTATCTAAGAAAAATAAATAAATTGAAATCGGTTCATCCGCTTGGGCGCTACGATGCCACAAAGAGACACACAGATACATAAATACACATGTTAAACTTATAACACCCCTCTTTTTTTTCGGGGGTTAAAAACGATCGGCTCTTTAAACAATCGGAGTTTTAAACAATCGCTACCTACCATCGGTCTGACTGAGAGTAATAGAGCTCTACAAAATAGTAGTTTTTATGGCATTATGTCCTGTTTCTTCATGTAGCACTGTCCCCTTCAGTTGGAAGTCAGATCAGGAGCTGAATGATTGTCTCGTTAACAGCTTGTGGACCATGTCTACGGGTAACGTATAAGTAGTTTTAAGTTTAAATTAGAAGGAAAGTTGTAATTTTGCAGAATATTAAAATAAATAAACTAAAATCTTAATTTTTGTGTTTTATTTTACAATTACGAACTACCTTTTAAAGCGAGGACTCTACATGCAATTCCGATCATTTAAACATTGATCAACAAATCGATTGATTAGTATAAACCTTGAAATAACATAGGAGAGTAGCAATAATGATCGTGCAGGTAATAAAACAAGCAACTATGTACACCTTTACTTAATAAGTATATGTTTAACGAAATTATGCTTCCAAATTACACTTTATGTATACTATTTTTAAGTTTACAATTTGGATTTATACTGAAAAGCATTGCCAACGACTTTGTAGTCACCCTGTGTTGTACTTAGTATTACATTATTATTTTACTAGGTGTGCCCCGCGACTCCGTCCGCGTGGAATGTGGACCACCCTTAACATTTAGGGGTATGAAAAATAGATAGTAGCCGATTCTCAGACCTATCCGATATGCACACAAAATTTCATGAAAATCGGTCGAGTCATTTCGGAGGATTATGGTGCACACTAACATTGTGACACGATAATTTTATAGTATAAGACTAGCTGTGCCCCGCGACTTCATCCGCGTAGTATTGGATTATTGGGTTAAAAAGTACCCTATATGTTAATCCCGGTTACAATCTATTTGTGTTCCAAATTTCATCCAAATCCGTTCAGTAGTTTTTGCGTGAAGGAGTAACAAACATACATACATACATACATACATACATACATCCACACTCAAAAACTTTCGCATTTATAATATTAGTAGGATTAATAGGTACTTTTACAGCCAACAAAATACGATTTCTGGCGTCTTACATTGCCTTATGAATCAGTATGTTTCGTAACGAAAGAAATGCCGAGTCACTTATATCAACAATCCGCCCGCCCTACACCGTCTATCTGCGCTGTATTTTATACGAAACATTAGGTAAGGTAACAAAATAGGTTAGGTTAAGCCCAAATGTCGTGGTGCATACCAAATGGACACGTGGCGCCCCACTACATAGCAGAGGGTGGTACACCATTGGTTTTTAGTGGGTATAATGCGCCTTCCGTTGGCGCAGGGACTCCCACATACCCCTCTCGCCTTCCCCGTGGCGTAAAAAAAAGGTTAAGTCCACATTCCGTAGATAATATGCCTAAATTGTTTTAATTATTTTAAACATACTTATTTTGAAGTTAATGAACAACCCTTAAAGTAAATAACTAGTCGTGCAGAAGGCCTATCATTCTATTTAAGGTGAAGGCGCCTGTTTAGCCCGCGAAGTTCAAATTTTTTGAGTTCTTTTAGAAATTTATCAAAATCTGACAATAATAAAAGACAAATTTTGTAATTCGCGAAAAAGACCGTGTGCAGTGCATTTATTAATACATTTATTTTACTCTAAATATTATCACGATGGATATGATACTAGTAAATCACTAAATATACAAAAATTGCCAGATTATCTGGATAGCTGTCGTTCTTGAAATGTTTTAGAGTAAGTTGGATATATTAATAAATGCACTGCACACTGTCTTTTTCGCGAATTACAAAATTTGTCTTTTATTATTGTCAGATTTTGATAAATTTCTAAAAGAACTCAAAAAATTTGAACTTCGCGGGCTAGATGGGCGCTTTAGCCTTAACTATCATCAGCCTAACCTCTCGCGATCCAAGCCACTGCGCTCGGTCTTCGGCTCTATGCATCCGGTTTTACAGCTAATTACGTCAGGTCGTCGCTCCCTCTGGATACCATGTATGCTATTTTCATACATTCCCATTGGAAAACCATTTTTTTTGTAATTTTTCTTGTATTAGGTACGCTATATTGGATTAGCAAAGATAGATATACTCCTGATCTCCACTCGACAACTCATGTACTCCAACATAAATCTTCTTTATAAACCTATTAAAAGTAGAAACAGTTTACCTAATGTCGAATTCAACGTACCTCACTGATCTATGAGATAAGATCCTTGAGACCATCTTTATATACAAAATATAAAAGCAATAAAAGCGAAAATAACATAAAGAATATGGTTATAAACGTATAATAATAATATAATGTTTCATGGCCGCGCGGCTCTACATTTTTAACCTTACGGTCTTGGGCAGTTAAACGGTTAATGACACTTAGTTTTTTTTTTAAATGGCGGCCAAAAAATTCCAATTCTGAACGCATTTGTTGTCATATATATGAGTGTAAAGCTTTTCCTTTACATCCTACTAATATTATAAATGCGAAAGTTTGTGAGTGTGGATGTATGTTTGTTACTCTTTCACGCAAAAACTACTGAACGGATTTGGATCAAATTTGGAACACAGATAGTTTATAACCTGGATTAACACATAGAATACTTCACTTAAGTCTACGCGGACGAAGTCGCGGGCAGCAACTAGTACAGTATATACAAAGGTACAATAGAAAAAAGGGAGAGATACTTTGTTTTCCATATAACAGACTAGATGATACTAACCTAACCTACTCAAATTTGAGCTATGTATTTTTGATGCACCATAACAAATGACAGATAAAGATTTATTTAAAGCCGGCTAAATGAGACTTAGCCCCATATTAATAAATCGATCTCAAGTCTGCGAGCGATCCTGGAAATGTCATTCTTATGCCATAGCAGTACAAAAAGACGCACCAAAAGACTCCTCAAGACGGTTCCCAGACTTGAGGTCTATTTATTACTTAATACGGGCCTTAAACATTTGAGACGCATTTCAACAGTGTCAAGTTACAGTAAAAAATAACAAACACATTAACAATACAAATCAAAACAACCTTTTAAACTAGGTCGGCCATATTTTTTCAAAGAAAGAAGAAGAAGAAACGCATTTCAGATTTCAGCCGTAACAACCCATCTGACGAGCTGTATATTTTAGATATTTTTATAAAATAATAATCCATATTGACATTATTATCAATCCAGAAGCCGAAACCACAGTTTTTATAAGTATTGTCTGTCTGTAATTTTGTACCCAAAAACTACTCTACAAAATTATAATTAAATTTAGCATTATAATAGCTTATGATCCGTGCCAACGATACTTTTGATCCCGGAAATTTAGAGTGTTTTTCGCTATAGACTAATAAATAAGTCCAGTCGCAGCTACTTATTTATTACCTTCACTCAATAAAGTAAGACCTCTCACGGGAAGATTTAAGACAGACCCCCAAAGCTTTTGATTAAGTTTCAGTAGCTCTACCATGGGTATAACGGTGTCCGTCCACTTTAGCTGGACAGGGTGGATGGCCTAGCTGGACCGCTTCAACTAATAGGGTGATTTCATTTTAATAAGCTGAGGAAAATAAACCGATCCTTTTGGTTGAAGGGAACGGGATAGCTAGCCCAGACTGCCCGGCTCAAGTGGACGAGTACCATTAAGGTACAGTCGCTAACGTCTACTTAAAATACGTTATTGCCTATTTTTTAATTTCTAGGGTAGCTGATATGCTGTACAATTTACCTTATAAATAAGTTACGCAGAAGGTAACAACTAGCGAGGGTCAAACTCAAGGAAGAGTATGATCTATCAACGTAGACAGTTTTAGTACACGTTTTAACTTTTACAGTCTTTAAAACCGATAAATTATTATGGCTAGACACATAAAATAGGAAATTAATCAATTTGCAATGGCTTTACAATGTTTACAAAGTACTTGAAGTACAATTTATTCATGTAACATACAAACAGGTCAGTAATGATTGTAACGATAAAAATATGATTACAACAATTATTGTTATAGTTCCTATTATTGTTATTAGATAGTATTTTTACTAATTACAGCAATGATTTATCAAATTCCTCGTATTTATATAAATGATTTGCTGTAATGAAAAATCTTTAATATAAAAAGTTCCCCTTTTAGAGAACTAAGTACTTATAACAAAAATAATTTTAATTCGTGCACGGTATTTTTTTGTTAGTTTATAATTATTTGAAAGGTTTCATATTAATATTTTAGTAGGTACTAGCTAGGAGATTAGCTGAAGCAAACACACAGTAATTATTTTCTTTAATGTTTTTTTTATAAGTGCCGTGTATTCTTTCATATGTATTTACTCTAAAACTATTATTTTGATATAACAAACAGACACTTCATTTTTTTTTGTATAGATAAAGTGGTTTAGCTAAACCTACGTGGATTTTAAAATTACATAAAGCGTATGTATGCTATAGGAACTAGAGTCCTATATAGAGTAGCAGATCGTGGTTGATTAAATAACGTAGGTTTCAACATATACATTATCTTGCTTAGCCTTTGAACATCTGCCAATACCTACCTACATACGCCAATCATATTATTATAATGTAGGTACCAAAATAATGTAAATATATTTAACACTAGCTGTGCCCCGCGACTTCATCCG
This sequence comes from Notodonta dromedarius, assembly GCA_905147325.1. Classification (NCBI taxonomy): domain Eukaryota; kingdom Metazoa; phylum Arthropoda; class Insecta; order Lepidoptera; family Notodontidae; genus Notodonta; species Notodonta dromedarius. The sequence continues at coordinate 10,291,270 of LR990174.1, forward strand.
CGTAGTATTTTAACTTAGCAAAAATTTCGGGATTATCGGGTTAAAAGTATCGTATATGTTAATCCCGGTAATAATCTATCTGTGTTCCAAATTTCATCCAAATACGTTCAGTAGTTTTTGCGTGAAGGAGTAACAAACATACATACATACATACATCCACACTCACAAACTTTCGCATTACGAGTAATAATATTAGTAGGATAATACTCGTAATAGCTTCTGAACATAATACCTACCTACTGAAAGTTACCTAGTAAGTAACACAAGTAAACGTAAGTAACTTTTATAGGTTTTCAGCGCATGTATTGAGGTGAGTCAGCGGCGGTGGTGGTCGCGTGGCTGCGTGGCCGCGGCGGTGGTGGTCGCGTGGCCGCGTGGCCGCGCCGGCCAGGGACGAATTTAGGACGACACAGTAAGTACCACTCTTTGTAATAGATACTTATTTCAATAATTGGATATCGTTTTGCGGAACGGAATCAGCCCACATGCACTGCTGTAGACCAAAACCAACCTTGTGTTAGTTGTACTAGGTTGGGTTTATTTTGCAGAAGTGTGTGTGGGTTGGTTCCATTTTGCAAACGTCTAAATATTATACGATACTTTGTAAAAGTCAGTGAATCTACCTACTTTTTATTTTTATATATAACTAGCTGTGCCCTGCGCGCGTTGCTACGCTGTCAAAGATTGGTCGTACCGACTCAGAAACCTTTGTGGGCTCATGCACAACACTCTGCTGAAGGTCATGACATGATCAAATGCATAGTTTACGATTCTATAAAGGACATACAGACAAACATTCATTTATATACATATACTAGGTGAAACAAAAAGGGTATACTATTTATTTGCACTTTAACTTTGTAAATCTCAAACTATCGGCTTTGTGGGACAGTTGAAGTACTAAAGGTTTTGTAGACTTGTGAAATCGGTGAACAGCTGTATTCCTTTAACACCTTTTGTTTTTCAAGATCCCTCCAAAGCTGATGGCTTTAGAATTACAAAGTTAAGTTTTGAAAAAAAAGTATACCCATTATGTTTCACCTTGTATAGATTTGTCGATAAAAAAGCGCACATTCCGCCTGATGTTAAGCAGCGTATGCTAAAGATGCTTGTCATACCAAAGGCATTGCTCGCACGTTGCCGACATGAAGGGGAGTGGGACAGAGGGGGGGGGGGAAAGGACGGAGGGTTTAACTTCCGGCTCTTTCACGCATCGTACGTAAACCGGCTACGTATAACGACTTTACGCCGATCTTCTGTGAGGGGGTGGTGCTACCCCGGTCGAGCCAGCCCGTATATACGCTGTAGTCAGTTGGCTACAGCATGGCTCTAATGGCACGAAGTTCACATGGATTGGTCATCGTTGCCTATTGTATTGCTTACTTCCCTGAGCAATCGTTAATGTCATTTTTAGGTAATTTTGTTAGTCTTCCGAAATAAATCATCCACTAAAATATTGTCAATGTCACCTTGTATAGCTACCTCTGGATAGATCCATAGAAAAGTTGCTTGAACGTATGTTCGTAGAAATTCTTATAATAATAATAATAGATAATAATTTAGCCCTTTTGACGTCCCACTGCTGGGCACGGGCCTCCCCTCAACACGAGGGGGATTCAGGCCATAATCCACCACGCTGGCCCAGTGCGGGTTGGCGGATTTCACATGTCTTTCGAAAATTGGTTAGATCTTCTAAGACATGCAGGTTTCCTCACGATGTTTTCCTTCACCGTAAGCAAGTGATAATCATAGAGAAATTATGAATCGCACATAGATTTCGAAAAATCCAGAGGTGCGAGCCGGGATTTGAACCCAAGACCTGGTGCCCGCAAGACGCGTGCTTTAACCAATCGGCTATCACCTATTCTTATATCCTATTTAATTATAAGTAGTTCAAAGCGAATGTATTTTTCTATAATATCTTTTCTCATATTGTGGGGAGGCCCGTGCCCAAGAGTGGGACGTTAAAAGGGCTAAATTATTATTCATTGTTATTTTACAAAGTCGGCAAACAAGCGTGCAATGTTAAGCAGTTACCGCAGCCTATAGATGCTTGCAATATTGAATACCAAAAGCATTACCTACTACTCGCTAATGTATTTTGTATGACTTTTGACTTTTTGTAGGACTTTGTATGACTTTTTGTAGGACTTTGTATGACTTAACGCAAGTAAGTATTCCTCAGCGGGGTAGTCGGGATTTTTTTATAGTTATTAAGTTATTTTGAATTGTTCTGAGTATTGTAAATTGGATTTCGCCGATTGTGTATAATTTAAGTAAATATGGCTTGTATAAAGAAAAAATCGAAATTTGTATAAACACTTGCGCAAGTGTGGGTTAAATAAATAAATATCGCCAGACTGACACACCAACTGTATGGTCCCAAACTATACTATAGGTACCCGCTTGTACTATAGGTACCGTAGAATGGACTGGGGGCGATCCCAGTGACACCCAGACAGGGGAAAATTACGAAAAGGCCATTTCCGAAATTTGTCCTAGCGGGAATCGAACCCGCAAGCACTATATGTAGTGAGCCGAGCGGCCTACGCTCGAACCACTGCGCCAAGCGGTCGTCAAATCTAGATCATATTTCGTCAATGGCTAACCCTTTATAAACATTTATAAAATCTGCATTAACCAAAATTGATTTTGATCTATTTGTTTGTTTAAATTGTATTTATTTTGGTTCTGATAATTTTGGAGTGTGAAGGATCCCTCGCCTACGCCTATTTACGTAGGCAGGTAGGTATGCTCGTGCGAGTAACGATATAAATGATAGGTATTATTTGTTCTCGCAAGAACTTAAATGAAAGTCTATCCACAAGTTAATAGAAACTTACAATTTTGTTACAGTGTTATTACAAAGCGCTTTGGTTCTGAATGCTTTATAATATGATATTATTAGATACTAGCTGTGCCCGCGACTTCGTCCGCGTGGAATTTAATTGACAAAGTTTCATACAAACTTTCATCCCCTATTTTATCCCCTGGGGGTAGAATTAATCAAAATCCTTTCTTAGCGGATGCCTACGTCTACCTGCATGCCAAATTTCAGCCCGATCCGTCCAGTGGTTTGGGCTGTGCGATGATAGATCAGACAGTCAGTCACCTTTGAGTTATATATATTTAGATTCAGGTTTATAGCTGGACAATAATAGGTAGGTATAATAGTTACTACTCAACCCCAAATTTACAGACATTTTAATCTACAGTTTAATATTATTTGATAGGTGATTAGGTACATCTTGTGGTTGTTATTATTGAAATAAAACTATTTTTACGGATTATATCGCGTTTATTTAATTTTTATGTTCCCGACGTTTCGGTTGCTTTACAGCAACCGTGGTCACGGGGGGACTGAGGTGTTAGACGTCCTGATGTCATAGTTAAAAACTGGGTACCCTCAAAATTTAGTAAAAATAAAAAGTAGAAGTAAAAATAGTTTTATTTCAATGTGTAGTATTCGCGTAAATATAAGAAAACAAGTTGTTATTATTTTTATTTAATTTCATGATTGCTTCTCCACTCATATAAAAAGGTAGGAAAACTTCGTGTCAATCGATCAATTAGGACTGAATCTATTAAAAATATCAACAAATAAAATTAAACCTATTTAAGAAAACATGGGTGCACAAACAGCCAGAAATAACTAGGGACCTTGTAATGTCTTACATTTGGAATCGATGCCATTACTACGTTAAGACTACTTTTTAGGGTACTACTTCTTCTCCACTACAAGAATTGGCAACGACTCCAAATGAAATAAATTACAAGGTCCCTAGTTATTATTAGCTTTTAGTGCACCTGGGTTTTGTTGAAGTCGAAACATTTTTTTATTGAAATATTTTTCTATTATCGATCAATTTGTCCGGTTTATAATGTTGGTGATTGATAGGTCTTTTCAATATTCATTGAATTATTAATTTCAAAAAGGTTTTAGGTTTGAACCCATTCTCGGTTCCCCAGAAAGCTTCGAAAAGGGATGTGCTTGCCTAGTATTTTTTTTATTTTTTAACGATTATCAGGCGCAATATGAGGTTATCACATTTACCTACCAATACCAGTTAGCCGCTTCAAATAAGTTACGTGCTGGAACGATGAGGGCCAAGTTTTCAGTGGATATGGTAATGTCGTATCTAAAAATATCCGGTATTGTCTCATGCGGCGGTAATCAAATGCAGCGCACGCGCAGCGGTTAATAAAAGGCTGGGACCACATGTATTAATAACTCCGGTCTCTGAACAGTTTTGCTAACACTGAGGCGGTTTTACACATACATACATGAGGAAATAACAAACTTTACGAGACCCGGATTTACATACCTATCTAGTTATTTGGAATTACTACCTACCGATTAACATAATTAAATTTGTCCCCATAAACATAATCCGCGGGCCAAATGCTGTTTTTTGTTTTAATTTAGATTAGGCCCGCCTCATACGCCACTATTACTCCTGTAAGCCAGGATAGACAGTTTTTTTTTTTTTTTAAAGACTGTGCACAGAGTGTGCACAGCCGCCGCTTCTCCCCGGACATGATCCAGGCCCTTGTCTTGGTTTTTATTTTTTCTGTCAGGGTATTTCTTTTCCCTTAGGGTGTAAATATTTTTTTCATAAATACTTTATTTATGTACAGTAATTTTTTAACATATTAATGCGGCATTTTGTTTGTAAAATAAGATTAAATATAGAGACATTTATAATTACAGATAATTACACATTGATAATTACATTTTCCTAATATGGTTGTAGTCTTATTCTCGATTGTTAAAAATTTAACATGGTATATTTCTTAAAATAGTGTAAAGTAAATTTGTATAGTTGTGTATATTATAAATATTGTATTGTAAAACCTTTAAGATTTTTAAATATTAAAGTATTGAAAGTGGTAGAATTTGTAAAAATGGTAGAATGGTAAAATAATAATTATGGTAAAATTGTAAAATGTGTAAAAATGGTAATGGTAAAAATATTAATTCAGGTAAAATGGTAAAATGGCAAAATAATAGATATGGTAAATTGTAAAATATTAAGAATAAATGGTAAAATTGTTTGTACAGAATTTGAAAGTTTAAATTATAATTTGATTCGAAATGAATTTAAAAATCTTTGGTGTTTGTGGTTTCCGGCAACGCGACACTGTGTATGTGTGTGTGTTGTGTGTGTTTATGGCCTTGTTCAGTTTCGTGTACATTTTGACAGTATTCTTATGAGTATTGTAAATGTGACACTATTTATGACAAGGCCATAAACGTGTGTGTATGTGTGGGAGTGTTTTATGTAGAGTATGTGTTTTGAGGATAGACAGTTGTGTCCAAAGATGACGTCGAGGTTTAATCCTATACGAGCCTGGAGGAAAAGCTAAATTGATTTCGATACTTTTAAAAGCTGATAAACAATAAAACTCAGCATAGGTTTTCTTATGAAAACTCAATGTATGTAAGTAACCATTGAAAAATTGCTTAATTAAGTGCCTACATTGACCAAAGCTAGGTGGCTCCAAGGTAGTAATTCCAAACTGTAGCCAACTGACTACAAATTTACGAGTTGGCTCGACTGGGGTAGTACCACTCTCACACAGAACATCGGCGTAAAGTAGCTATTACAGCTGCGTTGAATACAACCCCTTCCCCTCCGGCTGCCCTCTCCCCTGCAGGTTGGAAACGTGCGAGTGATGCAACAGGCGGGTCGTAGGGTCTGTTCATGACTTTGTTATATTATAACAAAACTAGCTGCGCCCCGCGACTTCATCCGCGTAGTATTGGATTATTGGGTTAAAAAGTATCCTATATGTTAATCCCGGTTATAATCTATCCGTGTTCCAAATTTCATCCAAATCCGTTCAGTAGTTTTTGCGTGAAGGAGTAACAAACATACATACATACATACATACATACATCCACACTCACAAACTTTCGTATTTATAATATTAGTAGGATTTAAAAAAAAAGGTTTAACAGGTTGTCTACAATGTAGGTAATGCACTTCTAAAAGGTTATTTCAGTAATCTGGGGCACTAGACCGTATATAATTGGGGGAGGCACTGTTTAAAAGCGCGTATATCGTCGCATAGTGATGGCAAAACGTATTTTGGGAAAAGTATCCAGAGTTTGGCTAGGATTCCGCAGGTAGCATTTAAAATAGAGTTTTTCGCTATTATTATCCTGGTCATATTAGGTCAATTACCGGACGCAGTACCAAGCTTTTTTAGGATTAGGCTTTGTTCGTTGGTCCATTACAATCTGAGATACAACGACTGAGGATGACTCAATAAGTAACAGATGAACAATACCGTAAGCAATCAATTTTCTTTATATACGTAGGTATCTTAGTCAGAGCGGGTACTCTGACTAAAATAATATGAGACGCTATGTAAAGAAATCAATACCAAACTACCGACTTAATAGTACATTGTTACACAAGGGGTGAATGTAACTGAGCGTAGCGAGGGCGCCAATAGTTCGAGGGACAAAATAAGTCTTTCACCCGAGGTAAACTCTGTGCTTTTCATTACGAATAGGTACAAGGAAAGTAAAAATAAAAACAGGAATTGGCTAAAGAAATAATACAAGGAAGTATGGACAATACTCTACGAAAAAACAAATGAAGATCGGATTGCCGTCAATTTGGTTTTTTTTCGTTGGCGGCCAACTTCATTATTTAGCCATTATTTTTCATTTTTATCTTTAAATATTTTGCCCAAATATATGTTATTTTAAAGAAATTGTTGAAACTAAATTATAAATTAAGTCATTTAAAAATATATATTCTTTAGTTAATACTTAACTTTGTGTTGTTTCAATTTTACATCGCGCATTTCAATTGAGTGACTGTAGAAAAAGTTGGAACATGGTTCCATAGAAATGTGAAAATGGAACTAGGTTTTTTCATAATTTGACAACTGGCAGTTGAAAGCGATTCTCCCTAGGGCGGAAAAGTATTACTTTCAACCCGTTCCTCAGGCAACTTCAGACCTACTTTCCGAGTATGAGTAATGAAAAATTATATTTGCCCTTTTTATGTCCCACTCCTGGGCACGGTCCGCCCTGCAAGGGGGATTCAGGCCATAAGCCACCCCGTTGGCCCAGCGCGCGTTTATATTAATACGTGAAGCAAAATCTTTCAACCGCTTAATATGAAAATTGCGCGGACGGAGGAGTACGAAATTTGGCACACTTATAGTTTATATAGAGAAGGAGTGCAGAATGCTAATATTTTTATATTATAATTCTTAGAAATACATTAAAATCAATTAATAAAACATTACACATACTACCATGAATTGACACAATTACATTTGTAGCCTCCACACCAACTGACACTGACAAACGGTGACAGTTTTTGGAGGGCGGGACTTCCATAGTGCATTCTGCTTGCCAGTATCAAATAGTGATAATCCTTAATGACGTTTAAAATTAAAATTTCAATGACTTATGGTCGAATTTCGACCATTACAACCTAACCATTACAATGAATCTAAGACATACAAGTTTAGCAGAAAAGGCTTATCTACCGACCTAGTACCCACTTACATACAAATTTTATTATTTCATAGTCTTAAACAAACCTAGTAGATAAGTATTTTAGCAGGTTTAAATGAACTTATTCGATACTATAAGTACTACCTGTGTACTAGAGTAAATCAGACATACTTATTTTGTTCAAAATACTTACAATTACTTATTGCTCATATAAAAACAGCATTACAACTTTATCAGCCCAATTTACCCTAATTCTGGGGATTTAAGCCGAAATAGGTACCGACATATAAATAAGTAGGTTACCTACTTAAGTTTTTCATATTTTTATCTCATACCTACCTACTTAAAATAAATTCTCGAAAATCGTTGTTATGGAAAGCTGCATTTTTTTATTCACATCAGTTTGTATTTTCACAAATATATCGATATGTATAAAATGAATCTCTATTTCCTTGGCCATCGCATCACGCGTGTACGGATGGAACGAATTCGCTAATTATTTTTTATATTTTTTATGGATTATTGTCAGGAGAAGGTTCTTATGACCGAAAAAAATAAGAAAGTTGAGCGGAGCAATTCGAATTCAATAACAACTCCTGTTGTCATAAGGACAATGTCTGTCGGGGCAGCTAGTTTTCTAATAAAATTGATGCTAAATAATAAGAGTCGAGATACGAGTGTAACAGAGCATCCAGACGTGAGTAGCGCGCGTCGCGACGGATATGGCGATGACCTTTTTTTGCTCAACACGCCCCCTTCCGTCGCCGTTTCCTGTTGCTCCAGGAGTTTACCATTAGTGAGTGGTATATCAAATCTTATAACAGCTAACAATAACAATGAATACTACTAATACTAATACCAGCTATGCCCCGCGACTCAGTCCGCGTGGAATGTGGACGTTAACATTTAGGGGTATGAAAAATAGATAGTAGCCGATTCTCAGACCTACCCGATATGCACACAAATTTTCATGAAAATCGGTGGAGCCGTTTCGGAGAAGTATGGTAACTAACATTGTGTCACGAGAATCTATCTATATATATATAACTCAAAGGTGACTGACATAGTGATCTATCAACGCACAGTCCAAACCACTGGACGGATCTGGCTGAAATTTGGCATGCAGGTAGATGTTATGACGTAGGCATCCGCTAAGAAAGGATTTTGATTAGTTCTACCCCCAAGGGGATAAAATAGGGGATGAAAGTTTGTATGAAACTTTGTCAATTAAATTCCACGCGGAGGAAGTCGCGGGCACAGCTAGTCTATACAAATAAATAAAATTGGAGTGTCTGTTTGTAATATCAAAATAAAACCTTTTCACTAAATGCATATGAAAGTACATACGACACCTATAGCAAAAACGCGATTAAAAAATTTTTTTTCTATCTGTCTGTCTTTCTGTCTGTCTGTCTGTCTGTCTGTGTGTTTGTTCCGGGTAATCTCCGAAACGGCTGGACCGATTTTGACGGGACTTTCACTGGCAGATAGCTGATGTTATAGGGAGTAACTTAGGCTACTTTAATTTTAGAAAAACCATTAGGATTCCGCGTAAAAAAATAAAAACATGAAATCAAAGAGTATCTCCAAAACGGGTCGACCGATTTTGACGGGACATTCACTGGTAGATAGCTGATGTAATAAGCAGTAACTTAAGCTACTATTATTTTAGAAAAACATAATTAGAAAATATGAAAAAATGGGTCCTGTCGTGCGGGCTCAGAACGCGGGAGCGGGCTTTTTTGTTAAGTTAAATTCCACGCGGACGAAGTCGCGGGCTCAGCTAGTGTTATAATATAAGATTATATTATAAAGAGGAAAGATTTGATTGTTTGTTTTTATGCATTGAATAGGCTCCGAAACTACTGAAACGATTTGAAAAATTATTTCACTGTTGGGAAGCTAGACTACCCCTGGTTGAAATAGGCTAAATTATATTTTCAAAATATTAGCGATCCTTACTAAAACTCCAATAATGTAACCGTAATGTACCCGTGCGAGGCCGGGGCGGGCCGCTAGTACTAAATATGTTGCTAAGGCCCGTATTCATAAATCGATCTCAAGTCTGAGAGCGGTCTTGAGTATTCTTTTGACATTTCATTTTGTACTGTAATGACATAAGAATGACATTTCCAAGATCGATCTCAGACTTGATATGTATTTTGTGATTTTATTGTACTTATATATTGCTTTACGTTCCGTTTTCGTTTGTGCTACTATATATAATAATTATTTGTTTTAGTATACATATTATTATCATGTATCATATTTTTTCCTGTCTATCAAACTAAATGATGTATAATATTCAACCGTACAATCCAACTTCAAAATTTTTAGATTATCATTAAAAAAAAAGCCTCACCTACCGACCATCAGTCACATAAAACTCTGTTGTTGGCAAAATCATCGACTCGACTACCTAACGATGAAAGCCATATTTTAAAAAAAGAAGAAGAAGACTTGATGACGGGTATGAGATTGAAAAGAATGAGTGTGTTGAGATGGTAAGAAAGACAGTTGAAGGGTGAAAGAAGTCAACAGAGCGAGAGAACCGCGACCAGATTGATGTGAACGAAGCAAAGGAGGTGTGTCAATGTCAATATTGTGGTTCGTGGCATGTGGCAATCAGAGGTCTCTACCTACATCCGTGGGATACAGGGGTGACTGTATTATCTATTATCCGTCCGCGTGGTACTTCGATAAAATAAAACTAGCCTAAGTTACTCTATATACTTACTTAACATTAGCTATTTATATAGCATTATCTACATACTATTAGCTTGATAATGTACACCATCTTTAATTCATTGAAAAGAGTAACCATTGTGTTTCTTGCCGGATCTTCTCAGTGGAAGCAGCATTCCGAACCGGTGGTAGATTCTGACTATTCATAACTGCTTTGTTGGCTTACGTGAATAAAAACAATTTTGAGTTGAGTTGAGTTGAACTGTCTGCCTGTGAAACTCACGTCGAAATTGTTCTATCCGTTTTGGAGATTACCCGGAACAAACAGAGGGACAGAATAAAATACAAAAGGTTTTCTTTTTTCGTTATAAGTACCGTAAATACTTTGATATTACCTACAAACAGACACTTTATTTATTTGCGGTTATGTATATGTTGATATTGTCCCTAATTTTAGTTATAGTATTTAAATTTGTCATGTCCACGTCTGGATATAGGCCTGGATATAGCCCACCCTTACAGGATCATAATACCCCCACAATAGCGGGGGTGGCAACTGGCACTCTAACAAAATCACACACGTACGATTCCATTACTTGTACTTGTTAGGACCAGTAGGTACGCATCATAATGCTGTGTCAATTTACTTCCAATTTGGGGAACAGGTAAACAACTGACCCGGACCGAAATTGAATCTAATTCTCTCATAATAGACGTAGGTACCTACGGTTAAATTAAACCGTAAAACGAACAAAGACCAAAGCAGTCGCGTAGGTACCTTCCTATATTACTGAAATAGTAGCCTTTTTTTATAATAGTAGCCTGCCGGTAGTGGAAATGGGGTAACCAAAAATACTCTTTTTTTTTTAAAGAAGACTACTAGCAATGTGCGTTTATCACATTACATAGATACTCGTATTCCCGTTAGCCCCTCCAGCTAAGCTATTGCTTGTGTTAGGAGTGGGCTCACGACAACAGTTTAGTTACCAGGATAGTGATCGAACCCGGAACCTCTTAGCTACGAGGTCGGCCCCTCTGACCACTAGGATATTGACGCTTACTCGAACGTAAGTTTCACAGCACGGCTTGTGTGAAGACTGAGGGAGAATTAACGCCCGCAAAGGACCCAAATGTGGTGAAATGATGACATCAAGAAGGCCGCGAGATTGAACTGTACCTAACCATTATAATTCCCACAAGTCAGATGAAAGTGGAGAAAGCTGAAGAGACCTATATAACCTACATAAAATTCAACAAAATGTAAAGTACAAACATAGCTACCTAGCTATAATTACGATAGCTGTGACGATACCTAATTTAAAAACATTAAATCAAATTACGCAATCACGTCCGCCAATCGAAATCAATATGTAGAAATAGACTGAATTAAAGAAAAAAGCTAAATCAGATGAGTCTGCCTTCTAATTGTATCAATAAACCATTAAACAATGGATGAAGTCTTTAATTCGTGAATAAACTCTTACTCATATCAACTTATGTACCCATATCAAGGAATGTAACTTTGAACTCGGTTTACGTTAAGTTACATTACTTCAGAAGTTATATTTCTATTAAAATAATGCTTATTAATCTACCCTCGTTGCATTTATTGATTAGGTATGATGCATTTATCGTACATAGAACGTACACGTGTCATTCTGAAAGCGCCCGACCTTGAAATTCATTTATAACTATGTAGCATACATTGTACCTATTGCCTTACGTAATAATACCGTAAATGTACAAAATCAATCTCCGATTACCCAATTAATGACGATATAACGACTTAAATCAAAGTTTACAGAGATAACAACGCCTAATTACGTGAATTTATACTAATAAATGCTTCTAAAAGAAGTTATTTGCAACAAAGTGTAACCTACAAGTTAATGGTTGGTTACGAATGTATTTTTATCGAGAAAAGCGTTGTGTAAACGTTTTTGCACATTTATAATAAGCAGAAAAGTTGTCGTGAACAAAGACGAGTGGGTTCGTGTCGAAAATATGTATCGTGGAGAGGCCCAATACGCTCGGGCGGATGTTATATAGCTACGTAGATAAAACCTTCCGCCGTCAACAGCGCCCCTGGCGGTGGCTAAACGAAACAGACTTCATGCCGAATACAACCTGCGCAACAAGTTTCGCTTGGTTATTTCACCTTTAATTGTATTTAAATATTTTGTACGTGAGATGCAAGTTTGATTAGTTTTATTAAGCAAATGTTTATTATCAAAGATGAATAGTTTAGAAGTCGGATACATTTTTTTATTACTAAGTCCTCACTTTTTATGGTGTTAAAACAGTAAATATGATTTTTTTCTGATCTGTATTGAGTCACTAAATTTCAATAAAATCTTAACGTGTAAGTAAGTAATAGGCAAAATTAAGTTTATATAACATTACTTTCAACTATAACTTAATTTGTCCCATCAATTAACAAGTTGTTAAAAGTTCTAAAAAGTTTTAGCTATCACACTCATCGTGTTCCGATGCTCTAGCTATCGTGGCTGGCAGAGTATAGGTAATAGAGAAAATTTGGTAAAACCATTGTTTTAGCAACTCCAGTACTATAAGTACGATATGGACAAAATTAGTTCATAGTATTATTTATCAGTCGCATATAATCCTACTATACTGCCAGTTGCTCTAAATATTTACAGTACTATTTATTAAAAATTGTTCAACATGTGATAATCATGAATTATGTCAAATAAGAAGTAGTAAAAATAAAGTGTGTCTGTGTTAAGTATTCATGTTGTAGGGAATGTTAAACTCAATAAAACATCCAATAAAAATATATCTAAATCAGTTTATTGAGACTACCATTACATGAAATTTTATTAAAATCCTTTGGAATATGCCCATTCTATTAAATCATTAACGTAATCACCTTTCACTTCTATGAATCTATTGAGTTCATGAACGCGAGTTTCTACGTATCTGTTATTCTTTTGTTTCAAATAACTTTTAATTTCGTCATTCAATAACCAAATATCACCCTCTATTCTCTTCACTTTCGATATTTTACGCATGCCTCTGTGGGTAATATTTAAATAGATTGGTATTTCGGAGTTTTTTGTTCTAGATATGAAGAATGGAAGATTTTTCGCTCCTTCTTTCGGGGGGATCCACCCTGAGGGATAGTTGTCCTTGGGTGTTACGGCTGGAATTACGTCGAGAGGCATAAGCCTTTCCACATAAGTCCATTCTGGAGGATTCTTCACGATTTCGTACTCATATTGCTCTTTAATTTTTCGGACAAATGGCGAATGTGCGTAGTTGGAGTATCCTCTTGCGTGTATTACCTGTAGCCAAAGAAATTCAAATTTTCAAATCAAAATCATATTTTTAGGGAACCTACCTAGGTTCCGTGATAATAAAGCTATCTTAAGTCTGAGAGCTATCTTAAGTCTGAGAGCGATCTTGAGTACGCTTTTGATACGTATTTTTTATTGGTATGACATTAGAATGCCATTTCTAAGATGGTTTTCAGACTCGAGATCGATTTATTAATACGGGCTTTGATAACATAAAACTCATTTGACACTGGCGAAATACCTATTAAATTGGGTGGGCCATATTTTTAAAGAAAGAAGAAGAACATAAAACTTATCAATAATATTTTTAATGTTAGTAAAAATTATTGAAATCGCAGTTTATACATTAAAAACCACGTTATTTATTCAAAACTTAATCAATTGGATGGCAATATCTAGTTACGCAGCATAATATATAAATGTCATTCTGAAAATAATTATTACGGAAAAAAATAATATTGCACGAGAAACTTGTTGAGCGAGGTGTACACCCATAGTTCTGTCACATGTCGCGGTCAAAACGACATTATGCCTCGGCGCGAGTGAAAATATAATAAAATAATTACCGATTGTGGTCCCCGAACAAGTTTTGTACCCAAATCAGTCGCGTTGTTCAGGATTTGTCCAGTTTTTCCAGCCAAAAGTCGCGTAAATGCGCACGATGATCGCAACACCGTCGCCATTTTGAATAGCGAATAGAGAATTGCTACAAGAGCAATAAGAACTATATTATTCGTTTCGAAGGAAACATTATGGCGGACGCCTGCAGTCATTCGGGCTTTTCAAAAATCATTTTCTAAGTTTAATCACGTGTTTATATTGAACTTTTTCGCATATTATGGTGCGTTGTGTAACCAATTAACTGTTTATTGTGATTTTTGGAGGATCCATTGGATAAATTGTGAGTATTTTGTGAGGACATTGCAGAGGTGCGCCACGGCTGGGGAAATGATTTGGTGCTTTCGTTCGCCCGACGCACACGCAGTCTCAGCTGTAGGTGGCGGTAGGTGTCACCCGCGACCTCACTACCAAAACATCGGGTTTTTCATGAATTTTCCGGCACGATTTTCTGCGCTACCGTTTATTTTACAACTTATTTTGTTGAACATTTAACTTATCAATACTTCAGTGTTTCATAATAAATTATATATACGGCCCTGATTAATGAAACTAATGTCATATAAGTGCGCGAAGTTGTTGATTACCGCGCGTTGGCTTTTGTTTACCACGACTCGTAGATACGATTTATATGTGAATTGTGCCGTATTTCACGGTTAATTAACCGTAGTACGTTAATTTATTGTATTAGCTGTAGATTTACTGAAAAATAACAAAGTTAAGTGAGTGAAGTTACGAGCTGTTTACGATGTAGTTTTATGTATGATTTTGTATTCCACGTATGTAATTACGGTACAATAAGGGTGCTTGACAATCGCTTATCACATTCCAGATCCCGATGGCTGATCTACGAGGCGTATTATGGCTCAAAGTCGTCTCTATTCTAAAGTTAAAGAGTCACTGAGGTTGAAAAGTACCAGTTTCGTGGCCAAAGACGACAGCGGCTGTGATACCTGTCCCGAGGAGAGCTTCACAGACACAAATCTACAGGACACTGACACTGAGAGCCAGCCCGGAGACACCAGCAAGGAGAAAACGCTGACCAGGTCTCGAGGCACCTCATCGATCAGTCTCAGATCGACTAATAGGAGCAAGGCTGACTGTCAGCTCTTACCTGATGTCGGAAGAACGGGATCATCTCCCACCACACATTCCAACATGAAAACTAAACAAGCTAAGGAGGATCAAGACAAAAGTATTGATGAAGACACTATCATAGAACCCAAGACCCGTGCCCGCAAGAAGGCTTCAGACATCAATGATGAGGAGAAGAAATCCACCCAGGAGGAGCCTAAGACTTCAAAAGAACCTAAAAAGGCTGTAGCTAAGCCCAAAGCTATTGTTAAGAAGCGACCTTTGGGTATCAGGAAAGCATTGAGAAGCAAGAAAGCTCTTGTTGTTAAAGAAAAAGTAAAAAATGTTATAAAACAGGGTGCCAAGCGAGGGAGGAAGCCCGCAGTGAAAACTGAACCTGAAATATCTCTAGAGAAAGAATCAGTACCACTAATACCTGCCTCTGAGATCAAGAAGGAGCCTGTGGACGACACCTCACCCAACTCGAGATCTTCAAGTCCTAAGACAGCCGGTCGTAGACTAAGACTCAGTTCAGACATGGCCATGATGAAAACTATGCTAAGTGACTCTCCAAGCAGTCTGGTCATCGGTCCCCGCACCAGCCCCTACTCAATGCGCTCCGAAAGAAGCAATAGTCCCTCATTGTTTGAAGGCAAGAACCTGCGGAGTGGGAAACCTAGGAAAGTCAAAAATAATTTATTAAATGAAGTTGTAATGAAAGAACAGAAGAAACGGCGTAGACTAAATTCAGATTCGAAGACTTCAGACACCACAGAAGCTTCCGAGGAGTCCAAGAAGCCGAAGAGAGGACGCTCCTGCTCGCGCGACGGCAGCGAGATCTCCAAATGCTCAGAGAATACAGAATCCGACCTGAGCATGAGTGAGACTCTCAACGACACCGAGAACAAGGAGCTCAACAAAAAACTAGATAAAACTAAGACTGACCTAGATTTAGATATTGAAAATAATGTACAGATCTCTATTGAAAAAGTGCCTTCGCCTAACGATGACTCTAAACTAGCTGAAACCAAACTGGATGTGGAGCCTAGTACTGAAAAGAAGAAGAAACTGAGCTTAAAAAGAAGTACTTCATTAGACTCGGACAACAATAATAGTAATAGGATAAAATTAGAAAATATAAATACATCAGAAATTGAAGACAAGTTATTGTTGAAGACTGATAACGATACGCTTTTTGAAGCTCGTAGTAGTATATTGACCAGTATGTCCAAGACATTCAACTCGAAGGAGGTTTCGAAGAATATAAGGAAGGCGCGGCGCGGGAGGAAGGTGGCGGCCGCGGCCAGGCCGCTCGCCGGCCCCGCGCCGGCGGCCAACAACTGCATCACCAGCACCATCACCAACGACGCTGACGACAAGCCGGAGACTATAGACACACTGTCCAAAGAGATCAGCGACCTCATCAACAATCTAGATCAGAACATAGACCAGGACCATGAAATGGCCACAGAGTCAATTAACATTGATAAAGCGCCCGACCAAATGCAAGCGAAGACTGCCTCCAAGTTCTACGGCCTAGCCAAGCCACTGAGTAACGCCGACAACATCCCAACGCCTGACACGCCTGTCAAAAACAAAGATATTGATTTAACACTGAGCCTTGAGAACACACCTTCGAAGAACGAGGAGAGTGAGAATATCAGACTACATTACGAAGAGGACTCAATGGAGAAGCCTCCAGAAGGGGCTAAGATTGAGATCCCTTACAAATGCAGCCCTGTAGCTAGCATTGACAAACTCATGGACAGACTGAAAGAATTCGAAGAATTTGATAAGAGAAGGCAAAGGCAAGAGTTGGAGTCTAAAGTGAGCGACAGTAAATCGGTAATGGTGACCAACGATGTGGTATTGATACCCAAATCTGGCGACATCAAACCATTGAAAGACATACAATCGGTCAGATCACCAGAGAAGCCTTTTGAAAAGGAGAATGTACTGAGTTGCTTTGAGAATAACTCTGCGATTTCAATAGTGAAGAGAGACCAAGTTAGGAAGTCTGTAGATGTGGACCTGCCCAACTCAGTAACTTTAATCAAGAGAAATAGTTTCAGTGCTAGGAAAGAGTCCACAAGCTCAAATCACTCTAAAGAATCCGACGCCATCAGCATATTCGAGAAATCCCTAGGCAAGGATGTGACGCTTACGGAAATTAGGAAATCCGTCGATAAATCGGCACCAGTCACACAGGTTGATTTGCATCAATTCGCGACCCTGCATCCAAACAATCCAACACAGAGTCTAGCCGGCGTAGTTTTGGATTCTAGCCAGATTTCTATAACACCCCGTGTGGTTGTCGACTCTAAAGTCACCAATGACGTCCAAATAATCAGCAAGCGTAAATCCAGAGAGTCGCTGTCGAGAAAATCATCAGAATCTACAAATGATGAGGATAAAATGGCTACAATAGAAAAGATCAGGTCACCGACGCGCCCTAACGTGTCTCCCGCTGTGTCCATCACTGCGACACCTGTTGCCGTCAAATCACCTGAATCTGTACCGGTAGAGAGCGAGGCACTGCCGCCGCCAGCAGAAAACATCAAAGCAATCCAAGACACAGCTCCCGAAGTTTCTAAAGTCGACCCAATGCCAGAACCTATAAAAGAAGAAGCCAAAAAGATTGAAACTCCAGTTGAAATAACTGAAACTGAAAAAGAACCGGCGAAAATGGAGGTAGATGAGAAAAAGTCTGATGAGCCTAAAGAAGTTACAATAGAGAAAACAGAAAAAACTAAACCACTGGAAGATTCGAAGCAAGAGAAACCAATGAAAAGCCCTAGGCCCAGCAAATCAGCACGAAATTCGACAGAATCACTAGCGGGACCGAGCAATGCTATCATTGAGACACCGGAGAGTCAGAAAAGGAAGGAAAATGTTCTCAGGACACTCGGTCTACTCACACACAAAGCAGCAAAAGAGGCTAAAATTGAAAGATTGAGGGAGAAAGAGAGGATCCACGGGCACTTTAGTGGAATGATGTCTAATAAGAGTAAGGCAACAAAGTCTGGAGACTACACTGGGACTTTGAAGACTGTGATAAAGTTGAATAGGAGTGGGGGGGACAGGGATAGGAAGAAGGAGAGAAGTTCATTGAAGATGACGTTCCAGAAGAGCAAGTACAGGGGGAAGCCGCCGCCTGAGATGGGGGAGGCGACCGCCGAGGACGACGCCTACTACACCATAGAGCGGCGCGAGGTGAGAACCATTTTTGCTTATAAACTGTTCATGGTTAAAAAGTTATTTAAAATATTCCTATTTTTTTCTATACAATTAACTAGCTCTTGACGGCGGCTCGGATAAAATGAAATTAGCCTAAGTTATTTCTCATAACATCAGCTATCTGCCAGTGAAAATCAAAATCGGTGCAGCCGTTTCGGAGATTAGCCGGAAAAAACAGACAGACAGACAAAAAATTCAATAATCGTTTTTTGTTATATTCTTATTCATTTAGTAATATGCTGTTATTTTGACATTACAAACAGGCTTCAATTTGATTTGTTAGTGTCGGTTCTCAATTCTCAGAATTTATAATTTAATAAGTTAGGCTTTGTTTATTAAATTTGGCCTTATGAACTACTATTAGACTTTCTGTTGACTATAAAAGTCACAGTTTACCACATTTATAATCAGAATTGAGTATTATCATTACATATCACAGTCAATCTGTCTTCCATAAGGGAAAAACAACTTTAACAGCTTTAAAGCTTTGTTTCTCTCTTTTTAACCGACTTCCTAAAAAGGAGGAGGTTCCGTGTTCGCTCGTATTTTTTTATCTATGTTCACCGATTCCTCCGGCAATTGTGGACCGATTCTGATGAGATTTTTTTTTATAAGAATGAAATAAATTATAAGTTCCCAAGTTATTTATAGTTATACAGGTTGAAACAGAAAGGGTTTTCTCTCTTTTTCAAAACTTTGTAATCCCAAAACTATCAGCTTTGGAGGAAACTTGAAACCAAAAGGTGTTATAGGAATACAGCTGT
Source organism: Notodonta dromedarius (assembly GCA_905147325.1). NCBI lineage: Eukaryota > Metazoa > Arthropoda > Insecta > Lepidoptera > Notodontidae > Notodonta > Notodonta dromedarius. The sequence goes on from LR990174.1 coordinate 10,310,448, forward strand.
TGACAGATTTCACAAGTATAGAAAACCTTTAGTACTTCAACTGTCTCACAAAGCCGATAGTTGTGGATTTAAAAAGTAAAGTTGCAAAAATGATAGTATACCATTTCTGTTTCACCTAGTATAGTGCACCCAGTGCACATTGGCACGTGCAAGTTGGTTATTTTTTTAATTCAAATATTATTTGTTTACGTACTAATAATAGTGTTGTTTGTCAGCAGGTCGCCGCGGCCGCGACGTCTGAGGGTGGGCACAGAAAGTCACATTACAGTAATCGTCTTAATAACCATGGTGTGTGGACACATTCACCCGCTCCGCTGAGTCGCTACATGCAAACATGCCCTTAATCGCAGACCTTAGGGTCCGTGCACACCGGCGGTGCGTGCGCAGCACCTATCTCAATAACTATTTAAAGTCAATTTTACACACTTTGGGCGCAATGTTGATTTCATTCCATTATATATAAAATGGTGTAAAGTTGAATTTAAATTGTTACGAATTAGTCGCTTCGCCGCCACCCCGTCTGCGCTGACCCTTAATAGTACTAGGTACAGAATTACTACTCTTTATCTCCCGCTAATATATTGAGATACTTCGCCGTGAATACGCGTCTTAGACTCGCCACCTGTTACAAAAATATATTACAAAATAGTATCGGCGAATTGTGGGTTTACTTTAGTGCACCTCTGTCTACAACAAGCAAGAGAGTCCACCAGATTTCCTTGTCTTCTATTAGTACAAAGTATTGAGAGCTTTTGGAACCATACGACTCATAATATATTATCACACAGAGAAAAAAAACCGATACATTATTTTTGTCATGCCTAGTATCCCTTTTAGTATTTTTTACTAAACATTTTGTAATTACATCAAATATTTATTTTAATGCCTCGTATTTCTAAATTATTATCTGCAATTACAAAACCCAAACTCAATATTACCTCATAGAGTACATTTATTTTAAACATGTTTGCATCTAGTTACGTTGATCAGTCAGTTACCAACGTTCATGTATCGTTAGTTCAATGATCAGTTAATAACGTTCATGAACTACCAATATAATAACTCCAATAATAATACCAAACTAATTGTATTAGTTGACAGTTATATACTTAAATTACATGAATTGTGGTTGCTGACGAACCGGTTATAAGACTCTTATAATTACTAAATAATTAATACAAATAAGCTTTACTCTGCATGAAACCTCTAATCATTTAACTTACCTATGCAGTGGTGCTAAGCTTGTTGTCCAACAAATCACTACCAAACTAAATCTGACACAACTAAATATATAATATGCATGTCTCGTTCAAGTCTTTCGGCCATGACAAGGAAGGCAGCTTAGCTAAGTCAAGTTTAGTTGTTCTACCAAACTAATTAGAAATGAACTATGTCCACACATTAACTATAAGTGGATGTTACTAATATACTAGGTGAAACATAAAGGGTATACAATTTTTTTTGCAACTAAACTTTGTAAATCTAAAACTAGGCTTTGTGGGACATTTGAAGTACTAAAGGTTTTGTAGACTTATGAAATCTGTCAACAGCTGTATCCCTATAACACCTTTTGTATTTCAAGTTTCCTCCAAAGCTGATAGTTTTAGATTTACAAAGTTAAGTTTGGAAAAAAAAGTATACCCTTTCTGCTTCAACCTGTACCTAACTAGCAGACCTGGCGAACTTCGTACTGCCCCAGAATCAATAAATGTGGTGTGTTTTTGTGAATTTGTCCTGTTATTTTATGGTTATTCTGTTATTCGGGGCGGAGACAGCAAATGTTTACCTTATGACAGAGGTTATTAAAGTTATTTTAGGTCACGTTTATTAAAATTATGTAGTCTTATAGGGTGCCGGGCCGTGTTATCAATCTTAAATCTGAGAACGATCTTGGAGATGCCATTCATCGCTCCCAGACTTAATATTGATGTACTAATACGGGCCTTATGCAGTTGAGAATAAAAGCCTCGTCTCAAGTGGTTCACTAATGATGGTTACGAGTTCCTCTCATAAGATGGGATTGGAACCTCACTCCCAAGTGTTCCACAGACACGGAGGCGGCTCCCGAGCCCGTGGAGCCCAAGGAGACCCTCAACCTGGTGATCCCGGAGAAGGCGTCATCCTTCAGCATCCACCCGGGCAGGCTGTGCATGGACCAGTGCTTCTACTGCGGCGGCAAGTTCGGACTCTTCGACACGCCGTGCCATATCGCGCAGATCAAGAGCTCCGAGCGACAGAAGAAGGTTTTGGACAGTGAGTATTTACTTTCATGTATTTGTTTATTGTCCCCACCGAATTTGATTTTAGTATTATTTAGTAGTATTTTGACGACCGCTTGGCGCAGTGGTTCGAGCGTAGGCCGCTCGAATCACTGCACATGGCGGTTGCGGGTTCGATTCCCGCCAGGGCAAATTTCGGAAATGGCCTTTTCGTAATTTGCCCAGATCTGGGTGTCACTGGGATCGCCCCCAGTCCATTGTACGGTACCCATAGTACAAGCTTTGCTTAGTTTGGGACCGTACAGTTGGTGTGTCTGTCTGGCTATATTTATTTATTTATTATTTAGCGTGTAATCAGGTCGGATATTCCGTTTTGACGGTGCGGTGGTAGCACCAAGTTGGCTCGACTGGGGTTGGATTATCCTCTCATAGAAGATCTTTGCGTAATTTAGTTATTATAGCTTCGTTTCGTACAACGAGCATGAAAGCCGGAAGCCCAATTCCTCCCTTCCACTACCTCTCTCCCGCTCTTCTTTAGGTCGCGCGAGCAATGTCTTTTATATTTTAACTGCTTAACATCAGGCGGATCATGAGTGTGCTTGCTGACTTTTGTTATATAAATTGTTTAATACCGACCTCAAATACCCTGGGTGCACTAAAAAGCTAGAAATAACACCTAATAGGGAACTTATAATTTCTTTCATTTAGACTCGGTGCCAGTATCTTTACCACTACTTGAGGACTTCGTAGGTACCTACCTGCTACTACTTACTTGAATTGGCAAATTAACGAAATTAAAAGGTTTATAAAATTACGCACTTAAAAAATCAGTGTCGTCTAGGGACGCCCGAAAGAAGCGAAACTTTAAAGCGTGGGGGCGCTACAGCTGCCACTCTGTAGACCTATATACTGTATATACTTATATCGTGTAACGCTACTGACGCTTAGCACGGATAGAGTGGCCGCGCGGCGAGCGCCCCGAACGTCCGTATAGAAGCTTCGCTTCAAAAACGCAACCGATTCGAGAGCCTCCTGCTTTTTGGAGTCGGTTGTAATGTGGTGTGGTTCGTGTGCAGACGAGGAGAAGCTGACCATAGACAGCTGCCTGTGCGACGCGTGCTACCGGCACGTGGACCGGCGCGCCAACTGCCCGCTGTACCGGCGCCGCCCGCCCGCCCGCCCGCCCGGCGCCGAGCCGCCGCCCCCGCCCCCGCCGCCGCCGCCCACCACCAGGTAGGACTTGACTTTTTTGCTGCCTTTGCGCTGCTTTGGGGATTGGTCCACTCACTTTCCACTTAACAGCATTGTTGTTAAACTCTATTTCTTTATTTAGCATGGAAGGCATCACACCAAAGCCATTATTTTCTCATCCACCTATGTTTTATTAATCATTATTATTTTGGTTTTTATACATTTAAATTGATGTAAAGTTTGAGTAGGTATGCACACCTGATTAACTAGCTTTCTAATTGTAATACCTGAATCGGAATGAGATTTGACTACTATTACTTAGTTTCATTCAAAAAACTCAAAATTGTTTTTATTCATGTAAGACAACCTAGCATTTATGAATAGTTAGAATCTACCACCGGTTTTGAATGCCGCTTCCACTGAAAAGATCTGGCAAGAATCTCAATAGTTACTCTTTTCAATTAACAAAAGATGGTGTACATTCTCAGGAACACCAATATAATGTGAGCAGGCAATACCATTGTCACTAAATAAGTAAATAGTAATCAAATATCATTCAGATTTAGATTTTTAAATTAGAAAGCTAGTATAGTGAGGTGTGCATTTAAAAGTTTAATTTACGGCCCAGGATACGAGCCCTTTCGCAACTCTCAGTGTTAATGTTTATTTCAGTCATTAAGTGTAGCATTGTCCTATCGTGTTCGTATATATTTGTACTAATGGTTTATATAATTTTGGTCACTACATACTCCACTAGCTAGTATTGTTTGGAACCCTTAAACTTCTGTATTTTTCTGCCAATTAAAAGAAAACTTATTTCAATACAAAATAGCTCTTATGTCCTCGACATAATGGTGTTTAAATTCGAACATGTCTGTGAACTAGAACAAATATCAGAGTCAAAGTCAAATCGTTTATTTTGTTTACATATTTTCCTTAAATCCACAACCGGATCGGAGGGTAGGCTTGCAGTTTTGTAGCATTTTTTTTAACACCAGTTATCAATAGGTACAAAGAGTAGATAGAATAGGTATTTTGGCAAATAAAAAACAGTGCCGTCTAGGGATGACCGAAAAAAGCGAAGCTTTATAATATTAAGCGTAGGGCGCCGCAGCTGCCTCTCTGTATACCGTGTACACAGAGAGGTACACCTACATATACCGTGTAACGCTACTGATGTCTGACGCTTAGCACGGATAGAGTTGCAGCGCAGCGAGCGCCCCGAACGTCCGTATAGAAGCGTCGCTTCAATATCTCCATTGTGTTGGCTTTCAAAATAACAGAAAATTGAATGAAGTATTTATGCCGTCACAGTCAATCGGAGAAGCCCCCGAGGCTGCGGCTAGAGGAGGAGAGCGAAGAGGAGGGCGTGGGGGGGGCTGGGGGCGCGGGAGTCGGCGGGGGGAGCGCGGGGCGCGTGGCCGTCTGCCACACGGAGGGCTGCGCCGCGCCCGGGGACCACTCCATCCGCCGGAAGTGGCTCATCAAGATGAGGAATAGTGTCAACAAACTGGTAAGTCATTCTATCCAGCCCTTGCTCGCTTCCCTTCCCAGTCAGATACTCTTGATAGACTAGTTACGATTTCGCCTTAATCACTGATTTCTATGAATTTTGGTATAGATAGAGATAGATCGGACCTTAGGGAAGGATAGCTACCTGTTTTCGCGAATTTAAAACTCGAAGGGGTGAACCGTGTTTTCCTGCCTTCACACAGTTACACACCAGCAGCTCAGTCAGCAGTTAGCATGTGTTCAGGGAATATACTTGGGGTACTACAAAATAAACATCATGGTTCCCGAATCCAAGTATTTATTATATTTGCTTCCGTTAATGCGGCCACATCATCATGATTACACTTAGGTACAATCTTCAAAAACCTTCAGGGTCACTTCGTACGCATCAGCGCCAGCTGCGCATATTGGCAATATGAACGCTGTGGTATGTCCTGTTTGGTTAAGTACCTGTCTGATATGCGTCACATGGTAGCCTGATGGAACTCGGGATTTTAAATCATTTTATATAGTATGATTAAGTTTTTATGTTTAGTTTAGGTAGAACTATAAGTCTAACGAACGATTATAAATTTATCCAACGATTATAGATGTATCAAACGATTATAGGTTTTCAAACGACCCCTGTTAACAAAGAAATAATTTTCATTAGAGACCCCGCGTGGATGTTTTATTTGACAATATTAAAATTTGATTATTTTAATTAAAATCTCAGTACTCACATTTTAGATGGGTCGGGAGGTCGTAATATGTCCATATTACTATGAAAAATGAAAAATATTTATTCAGCACAGAGAACACATAAGGAAATAACAGCACATAATTATAAACTAAGTGAAATATATAAACCTAAGGTCAGTAAGCTGCATTTCCTACAGTGTGAGCTGTACCGAAAGGCATTTGGCTCAGCATGTGCTGGAGGGGAACGAAATCTCCTCCAACGCTGATTTTCAGCCAAAGCCTCCTCATACCTTGTCTTGCATACCTACACCATTTGCTACCCAAATCACTAAGCTATTACAACAATATAAGTACTTATACGTAATAATAAATATCATACATATTTAAATAAAACTAAAAGGAATATAAGAGAATTGTTAATCCGACAAAATGTTATAAAAATAAAATAATTGTGTGTGAATGAACGTGAAGTAAGTATGCACCCACGACAAACGACCGCCTCGCCCGGCGCCCGAATCTTTACGAGTGTATATATATATGTAGGTTAGGTGGCTAGGTATAGGACTAGCTACGAAGGCGTGGCACAGGCCGCGGGCGCAACGACGCGACATTCCGACGCATCCCCGTGCATCTCAGTGACCCACCGCACTCCCAGGCATACGCTGCGCTGCATGGAGCTGCGGAGCGAGCCTGCGTCTAAACATAAACGTAACTAATATACAATGTCGAAGCGTGGCTACATACCAACGTAGTAGGTAGATAGGTATCTAATGACTTTGTTATGGATATTGATTACACTAAAAACGTAGTGAAATATTACCTACCTATCTATAACACCATGCCGCCATGACGCCGCGAACCGGACGCCGCGAACCGGACTATGATTTAATTAGTTATTCAGATAGATATAATTGTGCACGTCCTTCCTCCACGTCGCACAATCCAAAAGAAAGAACGCCAATTAAATGTCACAGTCTAGCTATGAAATTTACGTTAAGAAACTGCCATCTAGTAATACATACTTGAACTCTTTACGAAATCCAATTATTAGTTTTAAGTCTCTGAGTACTAGTGAATGAGGTATTAGTTCCTAAAATATACTCCAGAGTGAGCTTTTATCAATGAATTTATACACATATTTATTTATCTTTATCTTGTCAAATTTATTTGTTACAATAGGAGATGGAAGTTTGTATGTAAATTCTGTTCCGAGATCCACGGAAGAAGTTGTGGGCTAGCTATTGTCCTTATAAATTGGCCGGTCAAGCTGTATGTTACCGCTAGAAACGCTACTGGTACTTCTGTCAGCCAGGATCGGTAATGATGTCCAAAGATGACCCCGAGATTTGACCCTCGACGAGGTTAAATTGTCTCAGAACTGGCACAAACTTAATCGAAATAAATAATAGGGAAAACTATCCACGAAACGTGTGTACATTGTTACCCTAGGGGTGAAGGTAACTTATATCCCGTCCGTATATATATAGTCCCGAGACGGGGTTTAGTTCGAGGGACAAAATAAGTCTTTAACCCGAGGTAAACACTGTGCTTTTCATTACTAATACAAGGAAAGTAAAAATAAAAACAGGAATTAACTTAAGGAAAAATGAGTGAACAAAGGCAGTATGAACAATAATACTCTACGACTCGAAAAAACAAATGAAGATCGGATTGCCGCCTATTTTCTTTTTTTCCGTTGGTCGGCCAGCTTCATTATTCAGGCATTATTTTTCATTTGCATCATTGAAAAACTGTAAATATTTTGCCCAAATTTAAAAATTACTTTACTTTAAGAAACAGTTGAAACTAAATTATAATAAATTCATTTAAAAAAATATATTCTTTAATTAATACTTAACTTTATGTTATTTCAATTTTCCATCGCCCTGTAATTGAGTGACAGTAGAGAAAGTTGGAACATGGTTCAATAGAAATGTGAAAATAGAACTAGTTTATTTTTAATAATTTGACAGCTGATAGCTGAAAGCGATTCTCCCTAGGGCTAAAAAGTAATTTCAACCCGCTCCTCAGGCAACTTCAGACCTATTTTCCGAGTATGAGTAATGAAAAGATTTATACATTCAATGGTGTGAAAAACTGTAGTAAGGAAACGTTCCCATACTATGTACCCCATTTTCTAAAAAAAAATACCCCCTCCCCCCTTGATGACCACCCGTGGTATATGCCAAGACCACCCGACCTCCACCCTCCCCCTCTAGTTTTCACGTAGTAATTCATAAATACGATTTTCAATCATATTGTGCAAACGCTGCGCGCGCTTCTTTCAATATAGCTCGAAAATCGCGAGGTTTTCTTAGAGGAGAATATTGACTACGTGACAAAACCTAAGCGCCACCTCCCTGTAACCAAGCGTGTGGTTGATTTGAAAACCTCCCTCCTCCCCCCCTGAATGGGTTACGTGGTCACGTAGTATGGGTATATCCTCGCGCGCTTATTTGAATATAGCTCGAAAAAGCGCGAGGTTGTCTTAGATATTGATATTGACTACGTGACAAAACCTGAGCGCCCCCCCTGTGACCAAACGTGGTAGGTTTGAAGACCTACCTCCCCCCCCCTGAATGAGTCGCGTAGGCTGGGTGTGTAATCAAAGCCGTGTGGTCCGCAGCTGAAGCTGAAGGGCGACTACCCGGGGCTGCACACCATCCCGCTGTGCGCGGCGCACCACCGCGCGCTGGCGCCGCTGCTGGCGTGCGGGCTCTGCCGCCGCCGCCTCACCAAGCACCACAACCTGCACTTCATACACCACGTGAGTACACTACACACAACACACACACACACACACACACACATCCCGCTGTTCACACTTCAATAGAAGTGTCAAAATAGAATTAGTTTATTTTTAATAAATTGAAAGCTGTCTGTTGAAAGCGATTCTCCCTGGGGCGGAAAAGTATTACTTTCAACCCGCCCCTAGGCAACTTCAGACCTACTTTCCGAGTATGAGTAATGAAAATGAATATAAAAATCGGTCCACAATTGACGGAGGACATACTTACTACTTTTACTACTTCCTACTATATCCTACTATCCTACTTCCTACTAATATTATAAATGCGAAAGTTTGTGAGTGTAGATGTATGTTTTTACCCTTTCACGCAAAAACTACTGTACGGATTTGGATGAAATTTGGAACACAGATAGTTCATAACCGGGATTAACACATAGCATACTTTTTATCCCGATAATACCCAAATTTTTGTTTAGTTAAATACTACGCGGACGAAGTTGCGGGCACAGCTAGTTCTACTAATATTATAAATGCGAAAGTTTGTGAGTGTGTATGTTTGTTACTCTTTCAGGCAAAAACTACTGAACGGATTTGGATGAAATTTGGAACACAGATAGTTTATAACCTGGATTAACTCATAGAACACTTTACTTAAGTCTACGCGGACGAAGTCGCGGGCAGAAACTAGTACATACATAAAAATAAGCATACAGTCGAAAATAGAACATTTCTTTTAAAGTCTAGGCCAGTTCCCGTAGCCGGTGGTTACAAATGTGTTGTCCTGGCAGGGCTACCTGGAGCTGAACCCCATGCTGTCGGCGGCGGGCGTGCCGGTGCAGTTCGCGGAGCGGCCGGTGCTGTGCAAGGCGTGCCGCTACTACTGCTCGCTGCTGCCGCGCGGCGGACACCACGACGACTACGCGCGGGGGTACCGCCGCAAGTCAGTACACACTCCATCCACACACACATATCGCGCTATTTACATTTAGCATGGCAGACTCGGCGCGGATGATCTGCATTTAGCATTTTTGCATTTTGTTTTGTGTAACCTGCCTTGTTTATAATGGCACACGTGTCTTTGTACTATGCCGGATTTTTATATTAGGTCACTCATAAAGTACCAAGTCTTGATTGACAGACTGTAATAGTACATTGTTACACAAGGGGTGAGTGGAACTTATTTTGGCCCGCGACGTGTAGCGAGGGCGCCAATAGTTCGAGGGACAAAATAAGTCTTTCACCCGAGGTAAACACTGCTTTTCATTACGAATACAAGAAAAGTAAAAATAAAAACAGGAATTGGCTAAATAAATAATACAAGGAAGTATGAACAATACTCTACGAAAAAATAAATGAAGATCGGATTGCCATCAATTTGGTTTTTTTTTCGTTGGCTGGCCAACCTTATTATATAGCCATTATTTTTCATCTTCATCTATAATATTTTGTTTTATGTTATTTTAAAGAAATGGTTGAAACTAAATGATATTTAAGTCATTTAAAAATATATATTCTTTAATTAATACTTAACTTTATGTTATTTCAATTTTCCATTGCGCATTTCAATTGAGTGACTGTAGGAAAAGTTGGAACATGGTTCCATAGAAATGTGAAAATGGAACTAGTTTTTTTTTATAATTTGACAGCTGGCAGTCGAAAGCGATTCTCCCTAGGGTGGAAAAGTATTACTTTCAACCCGCTACTCAGGCACCTTCAGACCTACTTTCCGAGTATGAGTAATGAAATATAATTAATCAAAAATATTTAATAAAATATAAACTTTAAATGTCTTACTATTGCCAATTTTAAAGTTGCACCATGCTTTGTCTTCTTCTTTCAAATGTCAAATTTCTGATGACAGAAAGAGATAATTCGATGTGTAACTTTTCGCCCGCTATACCACGTTTATTAATGAAGGGGTATATAATTATTCCCGCAGTATATTCAATACAGTACTCCATATAACTAAAACTATCTTGGCAAAGAGGCTAGGCGAGTTTATTGATGAAGAAATATGTTAATTTAAATTTCCTATTTCAGATTACTCCAAATATACAATATAGAGTTGCCCCCGGAGTTGCAAGGCGAGGCTGACGGCACGCCCCAGGACGACATCACTAAACAGAAGAAAAAACAACGCGCGAAATCAAAACTACGCAAGTCCGCCGAGCCAGACAATAACAGCGAGTCTTCTGAACGGACCAGCGAAAGCACGCCGGAGAAAGACAAGCCTAAAGATGAAACCGAACCACCATTAGAAGAAGATATCGAAAGCTTGATATCCTCAAACAAAATACTAGTCCCGAGTGCCGTCAAAACTAATGAATCTGCTCCACACAGCGACGGCTCCGAGGGCGACGGGGGCGACATGGACGCCCCAGCGCTGCCCGTAGACAAGCAGACAGAATTACAGTACCTATTGCAGAAGCAAAACAACCCAGCACAATTCCTGCCCAAACCTAATCTGACACAAAAACAGAGAAACATTATGAAGCTACAGTTACCAGGTATACAGAAGCCGGGACACCAGCATAGAATCAACGAAAAGAATGCCAAAAGAATACACAAGTTGGGTCAAATAGTCGCTCACAAAGAGAGGAATGAAGAGGAAGAACGCATGAGAGATGGCATACCGATCCTCAAGAACATCTCCCTGAACGACGAATGTACAATAGAAACGATACCAAACAAACGTCCCGCCGACATAAATACGTTGAAGAACAAATGGCAGATGTCTGAGAGCTTCACACAAGTGAAGAAGAATCTCAGCGAGCTATCGAAGAACAAGGACCCCAAGAAGATGCCTGAAGTCAAATACTCGAATCCGGTCAAAAGACTAGAGACCAATCCGTCTATATCCGTCCGAGAACTGTTCCCGGGCGAGGAGGAAATGAACTTACAGTGCAATATAGAGTTCAACAATGTTAAAGGAGTAACCCCCGAGGGTTGGGAGAAGTGTAACGCGATGATACAATACGATATAGAGACTAAAAAGCTATGGAACGAGCTCCAAAGGCCGTACGGGAACCAGTCTAGCTTCTTACGGCATTTAATTTTACTGGAAAAGTACTTCAGAAGCGGGGACTTGGTGCTGTCGCACAACGCGACGCCGCACGCGGCCACGTACAGCGACTCGGTGCAGAGCAGGCTGCGGGCTTACGACAACGTAGTCACCGATGCGCCGAGACGCAGCGAGCCAGCCATCAGCCTCATAGAGTTCAGGAAGAAGCCGTCCATGAACGGCAAGAGTCTGTTGAAGAGCAACCACAATGAAGCAGAGAAGGACAGCAAGCGGTTCATGCCGCCGCCGGGAGTGCTGCCGAAGCCCAAGTCTAAAGCGGACAAGGCGAAGTCTAAGCCGTTGCCTCCGGAGTTGATAGCCATCAACACGCCGAACGCGCAAGGCAGGAAGGCGATCCAGAATGTGCTGCACAATATACAGCAGCTGGTGAAGGGCGTGTCGGCGGCCGACCCCACGGAGATCGCGGCGGCGCCGCTGCCGCCCGCCCTAGCCGCCCCCGCCCCGGCACCCGCCCCCGCCCTAGCACCCGCACCCACCCCCGCCCGCTGCGACCCGCCCAAGGAGAAGAAGGAACCCCCTAAAAAGGAAGACGACACTCCAAAGAAGACCAAAACCAGCAGTAAGCCTTGGAGGCCTACGCTTATGCCCATTACGCAGGTAAGCTTTTTACTATTATTCTATAATATTAACACCACCCTATGAGATCTATCTCTTGTGATGTTTTAAATTATAAACTTTATAGTCATAGGTTTGAAAAATCGAATACAATTATCATCAACAGCATCCTAAATACTTTATAATCCAATTTTAAATAATTATTCAATTATGTGCTCATTTGGACGATGCATTAAGGTGGATTTAGATCAAACGATTGAATGCTCATTCTATTCCCACTCTTTTAAATTCTCTATGTTTAATCAGAGACAGGACATTCTATATTTGTTCGCGGAAGTAAAAATAAACGAGAGGAGAACACAGTCCTGGTCTAGCTCTAACCATTTTTTCGTTTTTCATAATCCCACATTGAAGTTGAAGCTTTTAAAAGGCATACTTTTGAGAGCTTTGGGCTACTATAGTTTATAAGTTACTAGCGGCCCGCCCCGGCTTCGCACAGGTACATTGCGGTTACATTATTCGAGTTTTAGTAAGGATCCCTAATCTTTTTGAAAATATATTATAGCCTATGTCACCCGGGGATAGTGTAGCTTCCCAAAAGTGAAATAATTGTTAAAATCGGTTCAGTAGTTTCGGAGCCTATTCATTACAATCAAACAAACAAAGTTTTCCTCTTTATAATATTAGTATGATAAAATGAATAGTAACATCAATGTAAGATCCATCCGCTTACTATACAATGAATGTAATTAAAAATGGGTCAAAGACATGTCTCTTTGACCCATTTTTAATTACATTCTGGACATCACAGCTCGCCAATGATAGATTAATGGCCAGTTTCTTCGTGAACAAATAAAGTAAAAGCTACAACTAAAATTGAGAAGAAAAGAAGTCAATTTACCCTATTTGTAGCCTTTAGGATGTCGAATGCACACACGTAGGTTTATAAGGCCCGTATTAATAAATCGATCTCAAGTCTGAGAGCGATCTTGGAAATATCATTCTATAACAAAATGACCTGTCATAGCTTACTCAAGACATTTTTCTGTGACATTCGAGGGGTGTGTACAAGGCATGAGATGTTGTTTTGTTACTTGTGACATTCGAGAGGGGTATTAACTCGCTCGGTCGGTCCCCAGGAGAACCTGGCGCGCATCGCCCGCGAGCCGACGCAGGTGGCGGTGGACGGGCGCGCGCTGCCCTCGCTGGTGCAGGTCATGTCCTCCGGCCGCCGCTTCCACATCACGCTGCGCGACTACAACAAGATGTGCGTCATGCGCCGCGAGAAGCTGCACCAGATCCACAGCGCCCCCGCGCCCCCCGCCCCCGCCCCCGACCACCGCTTGCTGGCGGAGGTGCCGCCCTCCGCTGCCCTCGGCAACGGAGGGACCGTGCTGCAGAACCTCCCCGTCGAAGAGAAACCCCCCGAGACGCGAGACGTCCCGGAATTGGGCCAGATCGGCAGCAATGCCGCCACCATACTCAAGAATGTCGGGTTGAAGAACATAACCATCGCCCCGATCGCGGCGAAGACCGCGACGGTGACGTCCCAGACGGTCGCGTCGCCGGTGGTGACGTCGCCCTCGCTGCTGGTGACGTCCACGCCGCTGAAGCTCCCGCAGCTGGGGCCGGCCGTGTCCATCACGAGCGAGCTGGTGCCGGCGCCGGTCGTGACCAGCCACATGGTGATGCCGAAGATCCCCAAGTCGCTGACGGTGATCCCGCAGCACGCGGCGGCTGCTGCGCCGGCGCCGGACTCTGTACCATAACGAAGCCTGATATTCGTCGTCGTATAGCGACGGCCCCCCGTGACGGACAGTCACAGACTATAGTGAGAGATTTGCAATAAGTGTGCACACCGGTGGAGCCTTAATAATGTAACTGTATATATTAGTGTAGTGATGGGCGCTGTGAAGTAGTGACAATGACAATGGAATGTGAAAATATATTACTCTGAAAGGTTTTTAATTTCTTTTTTTTTTAATACTTGTGCAAATGATGCGACGGTCGCGCGATGATGACTCGTCATAGACAAGAGATTGTAAACGTACCCCATCATACTGTGGGTAAAAAGATGATCTCCAAAGATATGCTGTTATGGAATGTTGCAATCTATTTAAAGTGGCATTGCAAAGTACTTTTGTTCTGAAAATTGATTTGTAAAGCCAATGTAAATGGATTAAATTTCTATAAATGTGGGGCTTAATATATTGTAGCTCTTGTATTGAATATTTAATTGGTTCAATGGACGGTTTCAATCATCTAAACACTGTTTATGGTAGCTATCCATATCCCAGATACAATAAATAATAATTACTTAACAATCACATGTTCCGAAGAAGATGCGACGGGAGGTCTGGGCCAATGTTTGTACTAGGTTGGCATGTGATTATCTTAGTTGAGTTTTTCATTAATATAATTGACATTCACTGGCCGGTGTTGAGCTTACATGAGGTGAATTATGGCCTGAACCCCACTCGTATCGAGGGGAGACTTGTGCCCTGCAAAGATAAATACTAATAATTACAACTTAAATCCTGGATTCGTTGCAAGTCGGTTTAGATACCTTTCATGTTATTTAAAGAAATATTTGTTCAATCATATTCTAGATACCTATACAAGTTGTTTCAAAAGTACGAAATAATATTTGGTGGTTTGGATGAGTATTGGGCATATAATTAGATAGCATACAAATTTGATCGAAATTGGAAAACTATTTTCCATAGTTATGTTTGTTATGTTTAATTAAAAAAAAACTTAAATACATCCTACGCAAAATTATAACAATCTTCTTGAATATTGGTGGCTGCTACTCGTAAATATACAGTTTACACTGTTTTATAAACCATTGGAAGTGTTTTAGGGCCGCAACATGAAAGGTGTGACTAATATTCAAAAACTCAGAAAATGTTATTTTTTATATCCAGCCTTCACTTGGCATCTACATGTCAACTAATTAAATATTGTTTCGGACTTTTGAAACACATTTATAAGGTGTAATGTAACAATAGTAGTGTTTCAAAAGGTGAATCTGTAGGTTGTAAACATCACTAACCATAAAAACAATTTAAATTATTATTTTAAAAGGACCTTTAAAAACTATAGACCTCTTAAAAATTAAGCACTATTACTGTAAGACCTTATGTTCTCACTAATAGAAAAAAATCCAAATTCCCTAGCCAGGTCTCAAATGACGCATTTATAATTTATTTCTCATTAGATCATCAATCATTCATAATTTTAATGTAGTTTTCAACCATCGTCGTATATTCCAAGGAAAAAATCTAGTGAAATGTGCTAACGCATAACTTTAAAAAGAGATAGAGTTATACGAAACCTGCGTTGCGTCTCATTTCTTCATATAGCGTTGTTTCTTTCTGTCGACACACACGAGCCGCACTCTCTTTCTTATTGCATAGGAGAGAATAAGACAAAATGGATTTACCACACTTTGTCTTGCCACAGCCGGCTGGGCTAGGCTTGTTGCAATATAAATCCGGTTCTTCTGTTCTGAGGCTGCTACAGGGTAGGTTGGTGTCATAACACCTCTACTTGCGTTGCTTCAGAGGTTAGGAGACTTCAAGGCCACTTCTACACAGATTAATTATTTAGTAAAATAAAGGCGGGATATAATTAAATTTACGTAAACTGTCTCTTTCTTCCTTATATATCTGTCTCTTTCGGTTGGCCGGATGTATTGTATATGAACAATATAAAGCCCATAGTGTCGGCTAACAGTCGCTCGTGAGGTTAATAAGAGGTTGTATGTTTATGGTTCAACGTTGTCAGCGCCCCCTATCGGCGGAAACCTCGTATCATTCGCACAAACATAGACAATGTATGTATAGGAATGTATAGTTTAGTAATAAGAATATCAATTGTATTTTTCCAACTGTTATTTAATATAGGTTATTATTGAGGCCAGTTTCGTTTGTACACAAATTAAACCAGATTTGGGAGATGTATTGCTGTCCTTTTCAAAATTCATGTGTGTGAGTAAGATAACAAAAGTAATGGTATATCACTGGGCAGACCTTTAGGTCAATTAAGGTATATTTTGTAATGAATAATATTATTTATCAAACTAGGATAGAGTTCATATTTCAATGCTTAGAACAAACTCATTGCGGAGGGTAAGTACGACGGAGGATTAAATATTTAACAAATAATTATATAACTTATTAAATTGTTATAGAGTTAAAATTTAATTGCTTTGAAAAAAATCACATGAATATAAGTTTATCTTCACGTTAAGGCTGGCTGCACATGGTAGTTACTCGGATGCTTTTCAAACCGATATTTGGTAAGCCATGTGTTGGAAGCTTAAATTAGTTATAGTATAAAAGAACGCTCAACTAAATCCGCGAACATTCGTCCTCTTGTTTATCTTCAATTCAAAACCTTGTTATATTCAATTTAACAGTTATTTAATCGTGAAACGAGTATATGTTTAGAGTCTGTTGTTTTTTTAGTTTAGTTTTGGTTTGTGTACAAACTAAATTGAATTCATGAAACTCACAGAGCTAAAACCCACTATAGTAGAAAATGAAACAGGAATTTTGAAGCTGTGTTGAGTTTATTTTAATTCACACGCGTTAATTTAATAACCGCTACTTTGAGTTCATACAGTTAATAACATAATAAGGAGGGGCATATATAATTGGGGGTTTTTAATTAAGTACAGTCAACACCAAAACAAAACCATGATTAATTCTCATCTACCTACATGATTAGAACATAGATTTTACAATAGACATTTATTCTGCTAACCTGGTTATATGATAAACTATTATATAGTTGTAAAGTTATTTGAGAAGTATATTATGGAATTTAAATACACATTTTTTATTTATTCCTCAAGTAAACATATTGAAACTAAAATACATTAATACATTAGATTCGAAAGATTTAAAAAAAGTGCTAAACTATGTCATATCAACATCCTGTAATCTGTAATATTCATTTTAATGTTCCACGGTTAGGTAAGAAGCCTCCCCTTGAGACAAGGGGGGTGATTTGCTTGTACATTAATCCTAATTATAAATGTCTCCCCACAATAAAGCTAAAATATAAAATTATGAACAATGAATGTAAAAATAAACAAAAATATTGGTGATTAAATTTGTGCCTGACAGAGGATTATAACTCTTATGTACTTTAACTTAACACACACTGTACATACGATATCACTGATGAACCAATGGAGTTATAATGATTTTTATAGAAATTGTAAAACATAAAGCTCATTGATCTCTGCACTTGTAAATGTGGAAAAAATTAATAAAATATATTTTTTCCTCGAAGCATAAGTATGTATATATTTAAACTTGTATCTATTATTTAGATAAAGTCGATAAAAAATCAGTCAATTTTCATAAATATATAGAAATCGTATCCAGAGAGTCTCCGAAACTTTTCCTAAAATACCGATCATGTACAGACATATTTTATTTTGTCAATTTTATAACTGGTGTAGACTAGAAGTGTAGTAAAATCATGTAGTATTTTTATAAATGCAACAGACAACACCGCGGCCAACGAGAAGCGATACGAAAATAATATATTATTAAATTACTTAATTTTCACGTTTTGCTTTCATTTATTACTTATAATCATTACGGTTTCTTGCACAGATTGAACTACGAATTTACCGTGGTGACCGACTTGAAAATTATTACTATTTCGTATCGTTAGCTGTGATAGATTTACGTACGCTGAACTTAAAAAAAGCGGACTGTTGAAATATTTCTTGACGTGTCGAAATTAATACACTCGCTGATATTATCAACAGTACAATGTCTTCTAGATTTTATCGTTTTACAATATGTAATATAGGATGAGATGTGCTGCTAATACAGTCAGAGAATTTCACGATGAGGCGTGACTCTTATGACACTAGCATATGGGTCAAATTGCAACAACCCACACGTCGTCATGAACTAACTATAGGTAGGTACTGCTCGTCGAGGCCCTCCGTGCTGCGGATAGAATATTATAACTACGTATAACATGAGTTTTACGATCGTTACGTGGTAACGTCTACGTAAATTATTCGTATGGCAAATTGTAGAGCGCCCCTACTCCGAGTTTCTAACAATTTGCCACATCTACAAGTACTTTACGTAGACGCTCTTAGATATCCATACTAGGTCTACTATAGTTTGTAACATTATGGGAGCGAAATATTGTGTAACTAAATCATTTAGCTGACTGTACATACAGATTTACAATGTGGAACACATTTACAAGTGCAGTTAATGTTAAAACATTATTATATATCTATATCGTTGAAATTTAGCTATTTTATTCTGGTCCAATTGTAGTTCTCGGTCCAATGTTTATCCTAGATATTGTACAGAAGAAAATACTTAAAAAAATATATAATTAATATTAACTCTGTTGCGGTGACGACGCGGCGGTCAATGCTCAGGGTGTTTGTCCAGCTTCTGTGATAGCTGTTGGATTGAGAGTCGGTGAATGAGCTGTGATTAGAGATAGAATCGTGCGTATCATCACGCTTGCACCTTTGTGGGGTATGCGAAGTTAGATGCCACCAGAAACTGATTAAAACTGCTTAACCAACTCTCTTTATGAAGTTTAAAATAGCATACATTATTATAATGGCATTTTCCCACCTTTAACACTGCTTACCCCGTAATGCAAGCGTGATGTTATGTAAAAAAACTATAACAGATACTGTATAGACACTGGTCGTCGAACCCCCCCACCCCTTCGTCCCCGCAACAGACCCCCTAACAATTAAATACAACTAGTATTTGGAAGTTTCCACCTCATTTGTTGTTCAGTGCACGTACCGAACAAATGTTAGCAGAACATAGCCCGGACGTTTCGTTTCTTCCAAAGATAGTGTGTTAGTTCACAATAATATTATTTTTTAGTTATTAGTATTATTATATTTTTCGGTCGGCGCAGCGTCTTCTGTGCGCTGGAGGTATGAACTGTCTAATAAACATATCTTATCTCTTGAAAGTTTGTGTTTTTTTCCATCCTATGTGATGGTGTTCACAGAACGTGGGTAATACGGTTATTGTTATTTTTCAATTCCTAAATTATTATCAGCATCTACCTCTAATGGTTACTAGATTCTTTCTTCTTGTGTTTTGACCCACCCTTAGTCCTCTTCCACTTCATTCTTCTATTCTGGAACCACACTTTAACCTGCCCAAAAAATGTGCTTACTATAAACTCATATAAATAGTTGATTCTATATTCATTTTAAGGTGAAGGCGCCTGTCTAGCCCGCGAAGTTCAAATTTTTTGAGTTCTTTTGGAATTTTTTCAAAATCTGACAATAATAAAAGACAAATTTTGTAATTCGCGAAAAAGACCGTGTGCAGTGCATTTATTAATACATTTATTTTACTCTAAATATTATCACGGTGGATATGATAATAGTAAATCAGTAAATATACAAAAATTGCCAGATTATCTGGATAGCCGTCGTTCTTGAAATGTTTTAGAGTAAGTTGGATATATTAATAAATGCACTGCACACGGTCTTTTTCGCGAATTACAAAATTTGTCTTTTATTATTGTCAGATTTTGAAAAATTTCTAAAAGAACTCAAAAAATTTGAACTTCGCGGGCTACATGGGCGCTTTAGCCTTAACGCTAAATTTAGATAGATGTCGTAGTGAGTAAATTTTTTTTTTAATAAGCTGTGATAGACGGTTGCTTAAAGCACGCGTCTTGCGGGCACCAGGTCTCGGGTTTAAACCCCGACTCGCACCTCCGGATTTTTCTATATGATTATCACTTGCTTACGGTGAAGGAAAGTTCGCACTTACTAGATTTCTGTAACATTGTTTCATATTTTTATATTGAAGACTGTACCTGTCGCTCCGTGAGATGCAGTGCTACGGCGATCTCGTACCTCCTGAGCCTGGTGAGGTAGTTGGCGCGGGAGAACTCCGCCTCGAGGCTGCGGATCTGTGCCTTGGTGAAGGCCGTGCGCTCCTTGCGCGCGCTCGACGACGACTGCAACTCTGGTCAAAGGTTATAACCATTTAATGAACTAAAACGATGATAAGCCTTCTTTCCTGGTAGTGGAAAATTCCAACTCCTACTCTTTCTTTTAATAAAATTCGTGTAGGTTACAAGACAATTTAGCTTTACCTGGACTCTACGAGGGTCACACCTCAGCGTCTTCGTTGGATACAACTGTCGATCCTGAATTACAAGAATAACAGTAATTTGAGTGTGTGCTTAAATCCAAATGGCTTAGTCCCAAAAATAAGTATTCTATAGCTTTTTCACAATTTCTAGTGTTGTGTGGTCGGCTTCTAAGCTACCCTTATTTAAAGATCATGGATATTACGGAGCGACTGCAGAGAACGTATTGTTCCATTAAAATTAATACATTTTCCACCCAGTAACTGTTCATGGCTTTTTATATAAGTTCGTTGAGCATGTACGTAAGTTCTAACGATAAGCGATTGTAGGTAAAACCCGTGGTAAAGCTACAGGTGTGCATGAGACGCCGCGCGCCCGCACCTCCGCGATGGGTGCCAGATGTAGGGACGCGCCGGCGCCGCGCACTGTTTATAACTAGCGTTTTATAGTTGTCATTGTTTGTGTTCTACTGTTGCTAACTTTCCACTGTTCACGTTATGACAGGAAGGCGTTATTAATTGATATTTTCTTTATTTATGATATTTTTTTAAAGTTACAGAAAGTAAGCATAGTTATGTTTTAAATAAATACTTAAATAAATATCGCCAGACGAACACACCAACTGTAAGGTCCGAAACTAAGCAACTTTGTACAATGGATACCGTACAATGGACTGGGTGCATCCCAGTGGCACCCAGACCGGGCAAATTACCAAAAGGCCATTTCCGATTTATGCCCCGGCGGGAATCGAGCCCGCAACCACCATGTGCAGTGAGCCGAGCGGCCTATGCTCGAACCACTGCGACAAGCGGTCGTCAAAAAGCGGTTTTGTTTGGGACATTCGTTTAACGGATGTTTAGTACAACTAACTAATATTTTTTTTGTAATAAACAGAATACATTATAATTGTTTACGGTATGTTCATAGACAATAGTCAAGGGTTTAGTCAGTAGTTTAGGTATGACTTCTTTACTACGGCGCTGATCTAGAACATTACAAAGTAGGTAAATAGACGGGGCAGCACACGACAAATTGCTTCAAAACTTAAATAATGGTAAGTAGCTCACTATCTAATGGCAATTTTGCCTCTAATTAATTAAATCAACTAGGTACCTTTATCTAAACCGTGTCTGATTACCCTACGAAAAATTATTTACTATGCATTTTAAATCTTTGCGACAGTATTACAAATACAAGCAACTCTACAAAATATTTAATTCCACTAACCTTCCTCCGGCAGGCTCCTCAATTTTCCTCCATCCTCGGACTCCTCCTTCACCATCACTTGGCTCTCCCATTCCTCCCACTCCCAGTCATCCCTAGCCCCTTCCACTAGTCCCCTATCAACCGCCCTGTAGTCGTAGAAGAAGGGCAGGTAGCTAGGGTGGAACAGCTCCTGATGGTACGTCTCCTGAGGAGTTGCAGGTTCGAAGTGCGTCTGTTCAACGGTATCTTGGTATTTCTCTATGTATTCGTCATTTGAGAAATTTGTTCTCATGTATTCCATTTTGTTGGTTTAAAGATATTTTTGTTTTTGGTTGTTGGAAATAAGTTATTTTGTAAATTTGATTGTGATCGCGTTCTCAGATTTTTTCATAAGTAGGTTCGATATAAGTTAAAAAATATGTATAAATGATATTTGATCCAACGTGCTATATGGCCCATGCAATTTACCCAACATCACACCAAAACCCGTTAGTAGGTACTTAGTAACACTCAAAATTATATTCAGGAAGTTGATAAAAATTAAGTCCTGCCAACATGGGTTACCTACTTAAATGGAGTTAAAATGAACTTATTATTAACGTAAATAACCTTTAGGTATAAGTTTTGTCCCGCTTGTTATCGAGAACGGTTCTTATTACTTAATTATAATTTACACACGTCCGCAATGCACTAGTTACAGCGACTGAATCCTGAACATTCGTTACGTTAGTCATGCGCCCGCGCAAGTTCTACGCCGCAGGGCGGGGCTTCGCCGTTGGGCGGGGAAAGCTAATGGACCCTACTTTGTCAATATTAATGTGTCGTAATTTGAATTTGGAATTCGGAAGTGAGATTAATTATGAGTAGGTAGGTTGTTTTGTCTATGATTTTCTGGAGCCAATATTTTTTTGTAATTAAAAAGTAGGTAGTTTAAAAAAAGGTGACAGTTGGCAGTTTACGCATGGTTTTGCGCGGAGGCAGAATAGTTTATTTACTTTGTTACGCACCGCGCGGATATCAATCCAGTGTTCGATATTTTAGTTACTTCATAGTCTCATAAAGTGAATAGATTACATCTCAGCGAAAGAGGCGTTATTCGTCAAACCGTTAAGGTAAGAATACTTACTTTTCATTATTTTACAAATATTAGGGTCGGTGGCTAGAACGATTTTACCAAGTCGGTGCGTACTAGTTAGATACTCACCCAGCTAATTGACCACCGTATACTTAGTAGGTACTTACTCAGAACTCAGATTTGAGAGCGCCAAACGCCATAAAAAAGTCGTCTCGAGCAACAAAGTGAGACTTAAAACAAAGCCTATAAATTAGCCTTTGAATACGAAAAACTTAGTTACCTACTTACCTACTGTATTGCAAAGTTGTATACGGATTGACAATATCTAAGGCTTTACAGTCGCAAGTGGGATCACCTTACATTATTTAACAAACCGGAATAATCTGCGTGGATTTGTTTTCCATATAACTATCAGCAAGATAGTTAATAGCCATAAGTCAAGCGCCGTGAGAACCCGAGGGCAGAGGGCGCTCCGAGCGGCGGCCCCGGGGGACTCGCCACCGGAGCCCTGTGTCAACACGGCACGGCCGGCCGGTCACACATGCATCATTCGATTACAACTAATTGATTGGTTAATGTGTATCTTGATGCGTTTTTAAAAATGGATTAGATTAGACCAACTACATACACCTAGGTACTTACCTATAATATGATCTCCGTACTATTTTATCCCCGAATTTGATCTGTGTCTCACTTATACATAATAGGTATATTTATTGGGTGATAGTATATATAGCTAGGTATGTACTACTTATTTATTTACGTATAACGACCGCTTGTGGTTTTCGTAGGTCGCGTAGCTTGCTGTATCCGAGTGGGTGTCAATTCCCGTCAGGCCAAATAATAGGAAACATGTTCAACTTTTTTGTTGTTGTTGGGAACGCCCTAGTCAATTGAACAGTTAGCAATAGTACAAGCCTTGCTGAGTTTACAACCATACAAACTCAAACTCAAAATTGTTTTTATTCATGTAATCCAAGAAAGCATTTATGAATAGTCAGAATCTACCACCGGTTCGGAATGCTGCTTCCACTGAGAAGATCCGGCAAGAAACTCAATGGTTACTCTTTTCAATGAATACAAGATGGTATACATTCTCAGGAACAGCACCAGAATATGAGCAGGCAACACCATTGCCACTAAATAAGTAATAGTGAATACAGTTGGTATAATTGTCTAGCAATATTTATTTGTGTATAACGCAATAGGTAGGTAACAATGAATGGTGTATTAACTTCTCTTTCTTGTAATTTCTTTCAAAAAAATACTTCCCGAACTATTTTTTACCGTAGATTGCTGTATTACTTAGATCCCTTAGCATTTGGTAGCTCTACTTATGACTAAGTACTACTTACGGTAGGTGACTACCTACTGACTCCAACAAGTGCCCCGACACTAGGAAACGCTAACGGCCCGTGTAACCAGGCCGGAGATGGCGGCACTGGGCCGGCCGCCGCTGGACACGGCACATGCAGTTTTATGAACCAACTGATCTTTAAGTTTGATATCTCATCCGTTGGATCGAGACTCGCACTAGTTATGTACCGTACTTAGGCCAACTAGAATAAGTAATAACTTTGTAAATATGGTGTTTACTTAGCTACTAATGCCACTCGGCAATTTTTTACTATAAGTCTCGCAGAAAATCGGTGTCACGTATTAGGTATAGCCGTATTTCATACGATAACAGAGGTTTTGCTTCCGGCCTTCTTCCGTTCCCGTTCGGAAACGTGCGAGCAGTGCCTTTAGTACCTAATATTTGCAAGCATCTACAGGCTACAGTATTTGTTTAACACCTGGCGGGAGGGACGAACACTTGTATGCCCACGTTGATTAGGTACATAAAAACAAAACGAGTTTGGGGAAGTGCAGCAGCGATCTGCTGCTCTACCATTACTTTTTCGTTCGCCAGTCACTATTACCTAGCGTCTGTATAAAGTTTAAAATATTTGGTGCCCATGTATTACCCATACCTATAGGTACTTACTTATGTATGGTATATTTCACACCACCCCAGTCACTCACCCTATGACCCAACAATTTGCCATTACTCACAAATATTTAACGTAAACGACTGCAAACCCCGCGAACGTAGAAACTCAGTACTTAGAGCTGTAGAATGTCTTGTAATAACAAAAATATCATATTTTTTGAAAGCTTCATAAGTCTCAGCTCGTGCCTCCTCCCATGTTTGGGCAGCTGTCCCCACTGAGCACGATGAAACAAATCGCGGCACTTTCACGGGACTCTTCTTTTTACGTTTATTGCCTGCTGATGAGCGCAAGCGATGACTCAGTACTGGTGTACCCTTGGTGTAAACTTTTTATAAAAACACCGATAAAACGAGATGAATGTCAATTTATTAATGTGTCAACACCTTTATTTGCTTTGTGTTTAGTGAGGGTTGAGGCGCGGAGTTCGAGGTTCGATACCCTGTAGGGTTTTTTTTGTGTGATCATAAGAGTTAATTCCGAACTTTCCTAAAGTAAACTGACCAAGCCCTCTATTTCGGAAGCAACTCTATACTTACGCAGTTATCTAATCGGAATTAGGTCACGACTACTAATAAAAAAAATATATTGTCATTTATCTGCGTCCACAATGGAACCCAGCAGTCTGGGTGACGGACTGAATTTTTGCGGTTGTAACGTAAGCACCTAATATTATCATGATTATATACCTACTAGTAGAGCTGTAGATCTTATGCCTCATATCCTGGATCTAGGGTTGGCACTTAGTGACGTACAGTACGTTTGAATGTTTAATAATTCTAGGTATTTATATACCTGGGTACAAATATGTAAGAAAGCACAGGGTGTAAGGGGAATTTTTAAATTGATTTTAGCATGTAATGCGCACTCAGGCGTATTGAGTTTTAATTTAAATTGCAGTTTTTTTCTAATATAGTCATTGATTTATTTATGTAAGTAAAATCACTTGATATAGATTTGTTTAAGTAATAATTTCTCACCAAAATAAATTTTAAAATGCTATTTTTTTTAGCATACTTAATTCATGAAAATATCGTCGAAAAATTATTCTCTAGGCGGTCCAGAATCATGAGTTGAATCCATGGTATCGGTTTTCGTTACGATGCCCCTTTCACTCAGTATGTAGGTAGGTATAATAAAATTGTAAGCAAAATATAAGGATACCCACATAAAAATAAAACGGACCAACGTGCGTAGTAACATCAGTAGATTCAAAATACTATTGTTCGATAGTCAACAGTTTGACGAGACACTTGGTCGATAGGTGAAGCTTTACACATAACAAGAAAGGAAACTAAACGTTTTGCAATAAAACTGTGCGGTAGAGTAACTATGTACTTATACATAGGAACTTTATTTTATTATGTAGGAGAAATTGTAAAAATACAGATAATGCCAGGACAAATAAAGCAATGGCGGAAACGGACAGTAAACAAGGATCTAAAAAAATTGAGCAGAAACAGAAGGAAAGTAAGAATAAGTCACTTAAATTCAATCATAGAAATAACCTAACTTCCATAGACAATACTTGGACTTCATTCCTTGCTGGCAGCCCTGCTCGCTACCGCGTGGCTTCCTCTGATGAGTTTAGCAGCCGCGATGAAACTCATAACACTCTTTATTTATCGTCAGTCACTTCATTAATGCTGCGGGAGATTTCGGACGGATATTAATAGTAGTACATCATGAGAATATGATAAAATAGGTCATTGCATTGTCTTAAAATTCAGTACAGAAGTTTGGTTTGTTTGTTTGAACGGTTTGTTGGTAATTAGGTACTTTGTGTGTTTCGTAATAGGTAAGTACAGACTACTTACATCATAGGTAATTTAACTTGTTTACGTCGTGCACAACTCTCATCTCCTAAAGTAGCTTGAAATGAGATAATTTGTAGTCTGAACGAACGATAATTTTGTATCATTCGTTCAGTCATCGATGCGACGGAAGAAAAGGGTGAAATTTAGAGTAGGATTCGACACGACATAATTCACGATATATCGATTATCGTTGCTAAGAGTAGCACCCCTGATCCGGTGGTAGATCCAGATCTGCCAAGTGAGACAGCCACTTGGCAGTTGCTCAAGCCGAGGCCGTGCCCTGTGTGGCGCCCTTGAGTTAGCTACCCCCTGCCCCTCTGGCTGGAGCGCACTTTGCGCTCGTCCACTCTCCGGCTCAAGTTGTAATGGCCACTCCAACAATATTATTGGGACGAAGTTCCTTTTCGCGCGTTGCGAAAGGGGGCTAGACGGAAAAAATTAAGTGTACCGACACGTTTTGTGTGTAACGACACTTTTTGCTATAGTTGAAAGCCGTTCGGCGTGCGCGTGTTTCTCTGTCTGTCTCTCTCTCTCTCTCAGTCGGTTGGTCGGTCAGTTGAATATATACAGATTTTTTGTACATAATAAATAATAAAAAATAATAACAATAATTAATCCTGACAGTGTTTCTGCACAAGTTCCGGATATTGCAACTTTGTTCCATCCGGGTGTCCCTTGACTCCTCTCAAGTTTTTTTGTTATTTAAAAAACAACTAGCAGTCCCAGTGTCGAAACATAAGCAGTAGGAGATGGGTAATAAAACACGTCACAAATATAATGTGTCAACATAATCTATTCGAAATGATCACGTCAACGGTCTGTTGATTCTAATAAAATGTTAATTACAAAAGCTTTCGTTCATCTCCGAAGACATAATATTGTTTACTTATATCACATCGATCATAAATTGCGTTTATATTGACAAACTGTGGCAAAATAAGCGTAGGTATCTTATTGTAGACATGTTGCTTATAAGTTTTTGTAGGTACTTACCTTATCTAGCTACTGTCGGATATAAATGCAAAATAAATGGTTACGATGTTTGACTTACCTATAGCTATAGGTATCGAATTTAGTAAATATATCTTCAATTAAAAAGATATTCGCTATTAAAGACTGCTTAAACTGCTAAGTTATGACGTCATATGTCGTGAATTCTGATTTATAATCGTCAAACAAAAAAATAACAATTAATATGATTCACGATGAGCTATCCTGAGACATAATTTATAATTATGTATGGTACGGTATTTTTAGGTACCTACCTACATAAGTAGGTGTTAGTCTTTTCTATAGCGACGGATAGATGATCAATGGATTTTGAGCGTTACCGTAGAGATAAACCAACCCTTTATAATCCTTACTAATATCCTTACTTCCTTACTAATATTATAAATGCGAAAGTAACTCTGTCTGTCTGTCTGTCTGTCTGTCTGTCTGTCTGTCTGTCTGTCTGTCGCTCTTTCACACCAAAACTACTGAACAGATATCAATGAAATTTGATACACAGATAGTCTAGAGCCTGAGAAAGGACATAGGCTACTTTTTATCCCGAATAATTTTATCCCGTATGCTCCCGTGGGACAATTATCCATCCTGCTGAACGGATTTGGATGAAATTTGGAACACAGATAGTTCGAAACCTGGATTAAAACATGGGATACTTTTTATCCCGATAGTATGTTCCCGTGGGACAATTATCGATCCTACTGAACAGATTTGGATGAAATTTGGAAACCAGATAGTTCTAAACCTGTATTACAACATAGGATACTTTTTATCCCGAATACTTTGTATCCCAATAGTATGTTCCCGTGGGACAATTATCGATCCTACTGAACGGATTTGGATGAAATTTGGAAACCAGATAGTTCTAAACATGTATTAAAACATGGGATACTTTTTATCCCGAATACTTTTTATCCCGCTAGCATGTTCCCGTGGGACAATTATCGATCCTACTGAACGGATTTGGATGAAATTTGGAAACCAGATAGTTCAAAACCTGTATTACAACATAGGATACTTTTAATCCCGAATACTTTGTATCCTGATAGTGTGT
Organism: Notodonta dromedarius; assembly: GCA_905147325.1. Lineage (NCBI taxonomy): Eukaryota > Metazoa > Arthropoda > Insecta > Lepidoptera > Notodontidae > Notodonta > Notodonta dromedarius. Next base: position 10,338,721 of record LR990174.1, read on the forward strand.
TCCCGTGGGACAATTATCGATCCTACTGAACGGATTTGGATGAAATTTGGAAACCAGATAGTTCTAAACCTGTATTAAAACATGGGATACTTTTTATCCCGAATACTTTTTATCCCGCAAGCATGTTCCCGTGGGACAATTATCGATCCTACTGAACGGATTTGGATGAAATTTGGAAACAAGATAGTTCTAAACCTGTATTAAAACATGGGATACTTTTTATCCCGATAGTATGTTCCCGTGGGACCATTATCGATCATACTGAACGGATTTGGATGAAATTTGGAATACAGATAGTTCAAAACCTGTATTAAAACATGGGATATTTTATATGCCGATAGTATGTTCCCGTGGGACAATTATCGAAAACCACGAGGGCGATAATTTATTTTGAACTAGCTGGTGGCCGAGTCTTATTACCTATTATACTACTACGACTTACTATTAGGATGTACATTTGGTAGTAAAAAATTAATCCTTCAATCAAAATAAATACTTTTATCACTTCTGGTATTTAAAGTACTGGCCAGACCGACTTTGACGGGACCTCCACTGGCGGATAGCTTATGTTATAAGAAGTAACGTGAGCTACTTTTATTAAAAAAATACTTTCCGTAAACTCTGCGAACTAGACAAATATTTTTTGTTAAATACATTTTTTGTTAAGTTAAATTCAACGCGGACGAAGTCGCGGGCACAGCTAGTATCTTTATAAGTAATAAAAATATCCTCAGGTTAGTAATTAAGTTTTATTTTATATATGTATACCCATAACAATAGGGAAGAAACTGCAAGAAAGCACTGCCCTGCACAATTGCACGCCTTTGCACAGCTATTCCATTTTTTTATCCGACAGCAGGTAGTTACAATATTTTTACAAAATACAACTTTCAGACGTATACAGACAACTAAAGCTTTAATTTCTAGTGCCGTGTACTTGCCTACCTTATTAATAAATCTGTTTTAAAGGCTGGTAAGTAAGTAGTTTACTTACCAAATGATAATTGTTATTGAGGTTGTTTGAAGCACATGATTGCTTTATTATAAAACTCGAAATTGAAAGTAGAGACCTATACCTACTAGGCAAAATTATATTTTCTGTAAATCTGCTTTGTACATTTTGTCATTACTTTAGTATTCGTGACATCCATCAATTGAAACGCTAGGTACGTCTATACCACATGCTTAATAAAATTGGAAAACTATTAATAAACATAATTTATCCCTTGAAATATCTCACTTCTGGACACGGTCCTCCCTGCAACGGGAGGAGAGGTGGTGGGGAATATATCACCGCGTCTACGGAACTTCGTATGTGAAATAAACTGTAATGTGTTGGTGTTATTCTTATCTATACCAATAAATAAAATTGGAGTGTCTGTTTGTAATATCAAAATAACACCTTTTCACTAAATGCATATGAAAGTACATACGACACCAATAGCAAAAACGTGATTTAATTTTTTTTTGTCTGTCTGTCTGTATGTTTGTTCCGGGTAATCTCCGAAACGGCCTGACCGATTTTGACGGGACTTTCCACTGGCAGATAGCTGATGTTATAAGGAATAACTTAGGCTACTTTAATTTTAGAAAAACAATTAGGGTTCCGCGTAAAAAAATAAAAACACATGAAATCAAAGAGTATCTCCGAAACGGCTGGACCGATTTTGACGGGACTTTCACTGGTAGATAGCTGATGTTATAAGCAGTAACTTAGGCTACGTTTATTTTCGAAAATAAAAAGGTTACTGTCACGCGGGCTCAGAACGCGGGAGCGGGCTTTTTGTTAGGTAAGTTAAATTCCACGCGGACGAAGTCGCGGGCTCAGCTAGTTACAAATAAACACGAGATAAAATGAGTAACCATTCAATGTCATAGATACTTGTAAAATATTCCCTTGGTACTTACGCGTATTTATGACATGTTTAACTCTTATAACACGGTATTTCTTTAATTATGTAGGTATCTAAGCAAATAGGCACTGCGTTACTTAGGTAGGTACTTGACTTAAATTTGTTTAGAGCATTTTGGTGTTTGCATGTTATGATATAGAAGTGAAATTACAAGTGAGCACCATCTCTCTAGTTTACATCGCCGTTCCCTTTTAACCATTTTTGTATCATTCCATAAAGTCAAGTGAGTTATAGGTATAGCTGGCAATCAAAATGTCACTAATTTATTATCTGACAACTGCTGCATAGCTTAAAGCGTGTAAAATACGTATCTCTATATTTTAAAAAACTCTCCGTCAGTAGACCCTGCTACATAGGTAACTAATCTCAAGACATACTTTATTAATTCAATTCATTCCTTTAGGGTTCCGTCGTTCGGTATAATGGAAGCTTATCAAAACAATCCTCGTATAGGCATCTCTTGTCTATCATTTTAATTAAGAGTTTTCCCATCCCACATAAGTACTCAAAACTCCTACCTATTTCAGGTTGACGTTATTAATTTTGTTAACATTCATTTCTGATGTGCTTGATGTCATATGATTAACAACAAGTAAATAGGCATAAAATGACTGATGTTTATTATGGTTTATGTACTATGCCGGTGCCTTTATTCATTTACAAATATTCAGAATTTTGACAGCTCACCAAAACCATTTCTAATCCTTTGTATATTTAAGTAAATAATCCAATCCTTTATACAATCAAAACGCCACACGGTTCTATTGCATACTTGCATACCTACATTAAATTATTATTTTTTTCACAAAATCCAAATCGATTCCAATCGGTTAGTGAACTATTAGAACTCATTCCCTGTCCCGACGGAACCCATTCCCGGCTAGTCGAGGATCACGTCTGCAGCGCCAGCAGCCTGATGAGTGTGAGGGAGGTGTATCTGACGAGGAGGTGTCTCCGGGGCTACCGGCGCGGGCGCGGCTGGCGCGGCTGGTGCGGGCTGGCGGGCGCGCTACTGAGCGCGCACAGGGAGCTTGCGCGCTTCAAGCTGTGGAACAAGGGTCGTTTCAAACGCACACATTACTTATTTAGATAATAGGTAGATACTTACCTAGCCTGTAAATAAGGACAAACAATTTTTGTAGTTTCTATTAATTAAGTAGGTACCTACCTATTTTTTTTTAGTCGTTTTTCTAAACATTTTGTAGTCACAGCAAATAAAAATATTCATAATCATTTGTTGTAATTATAAGACGCTTAGTAAAGCATATTAAAATAAGTAGGTAGGTACTAGGAACTAAAAAAAATATTTGTTTCAATTATTATTTTTCTCTGTGTATGTACCTACCTAATGAACAATTATCGCAGACAAGCAACCAAAATAAATAAATTTAAGTACATTGAAAAGGCGGACACACTTTTTCTTCTTGGATACTAACTACATAACGAAACGGGTACTTACCAGCTCTACTTAAGCAGGTAAGGTACGTACTTACGTGTAAATTTCAATCTCTTCTTATGACTGCAAGGTATCTCCCTACTTTAAGTATTCGCAAAATCACAAGAGTCATGCACATGAATATAGGTATCACGTTTACTCTCATTCCGACGAGTCTACGAAATATGACAGCTTATGAAAATCATAATTCAATTTAGACCCTTTCAGGATTTCATACTGTGACTATCCCATTGACTTATAACTTATAAGTCCGTGGATTATCCTTAGTAATCTAATTTGTTTTGTAAATATAGATTTATAGACTTATTCCCATACGTTTAGCAATAACGCCGAATGTTTCCGTTAGGGGCGCTGCTCGTAAATGCATGTAACGTACGGTACGTACATAGGTAAATACGTTGCATTTGAACAAATTCTAAAAAATAAGTGACCATTACGATGGGTCGTAAAGTTTAACACCCTACAATTTTTTTATCCATTATAATAACTTTAGGAAACATTTTAAAACAAGTGATTCATGTGATTGTAAATAGATCTTTCGTTTTTATTTAAGTGGTAACTATTTGGTTTAGATAAATCAAAAACAGATACCTAGAGGTTTAATTATCCGAATTAGGTAACTGTTATTATGTATGCAGGTCTCGAATAATTTCGTCCTTCGAAAATCTTTATACCGTGTTTCAAGCTTCTATGAAGATTTCAGGAAAGTACTGAGCATTGCATTCAACGCCACCTGTTGTCAGGCGTCATGATTTTTGTCACTGTAGCGCGTCGTGAGGTCGCTACATATTTCTGAATATGGTTTTCATAAGCTGAAATCTAGTGCATGGTTTACCTTTCAGGGTTGGTGTAGTCTACATCGGACGGCAGGTAGGCGGAGTGGCGGCCCGCGAGCCGGCCGAGCAGCCGCGCGGACGAGCGCCGCAGCGACTCGCGGAGCTTAGAGAAGCTGCCGCTGCGGGACACCGGCGCCGGCGCCGCCACCGGTACCGGTACCGGTACCTGCCCCCGTGTTATGCAATTTACACTCCACGCATCGGTCTTAAGGTCAGTATTCATTTAACCCTCTACACGCTGACGTAATACAGGTTGAAACAGAAAGTGTATACTTTTTTTTTCGAAACTTTATACTTTGTAATTCTAAAACTATCAGCTTTGGAGGAAACTTGAAAAACAAAAGGTGTTGTAGGGATACGGCTTTTGACAGATTTCACAAGTCTACAAAACCTTTAGTTCTTCAACTGTCCCACAAAGTCGATAGTTTTAGATTTACAAAGTTGCAAAAAAATAGTATGCCCTTTTTGTTTCACCTAGTATATCGGTCCCTAAAACTATGTCCCATTATATAAGCCCGCTTGGAAAGGGTTAAGAGAAGTAAGATGATGCTAATTTCCTTGGCGTAGGTAGACGAGCTGAACTTACTATTGCCATCGTTTCCATGGCCGTAAAGTGTGAGCAAGAGATAAATACTTTGCATGTGTCAAATGTTTAGTCGTATAACGCGCTAATTCTATTGGGTCCTTATTGCAACACAACTAAATTTGACACCACTAAAATTATTTCCGACTTGCTCGTAAATTACATCCATGAAGAGGGCAATAGATTTAGCTTAGTTTAGTTTTTATGTTGAATTAAGACCAGTGTGGGGAAGGTCACTGCTTATGAATGGGAGGAAAGAAAATGTTGGGAAATATGTTTGGTTCTGAAGGAAGATAATAATATGAAATTTACTGGCTACGGTGAAGGAAAACATCGTGAGGAAACCTGCATGTCCTAGAATATCTAACCAATTTTCGAAAGACATGTGAAATCCGCCAACCCGCACTGGGCCAGCGTGGTGGATTATGGCCTGATCCCCCTCGTGTTGAGGGGAGGCCCGTGCCCAGGAGTGGGACGTCAAAAGAGCTAATAGGTAGATAGGTACTGGCTACTTCATAAGTATTGTTTTTCTTTGAATAAATAATTTCCAAACTGTAACTACAGTAGTCTAGTCAATGTTCAATTAGAATGGTATTGGTACCGCAGCACTACAGCCTGATTTTTTCTCGATCTGATATACAGGGTGATATTTTAGATTGATGAAGAATCTATAGACTGTATAAACTTGATACTTTAAGATTTATAGGTTTAAAAATGTGCGGGAGGTATGCCAGATAGATAAACTACCATGAACAGTGTAGCTAACATGTAGAAGTGGCAATGAAATGTACAGTACATCCACGTGAATAAGATGCGTCCATGCATCTACTGGCTAACAGGGAAAGCCGTTATGAACAGTATCCGTGTAGTTTTTAACCTGCATGTACATGCTATCCCGTGGGCTATAAATTGCATAACACTGTAGACACACCCTTACTCACGACAAAAAAAGAAACAAAAATAAAACAAAAAAAATAATGTTACATAAATTATTTATTAACAATGTTTAAACCATTCGACGTTTCATCGAGACAGTATAAAAATAATAATTCTCATTGCCGTGGCGAAACATTAAAATGGAGATTCTTAAAAGAAACTGTAACTTTAGTTATGCCGATATTGATCTAATGAACATAGAAATAAAATCCACTTTCTCAAGCACCTCACCTAGCTTAAAAATTCAATTGTATATAAAAGTATGCTAATTAATTATCACCTACTGTCACGTAAAGCTTAAGACACATACACTAAAACACTGGAATGAAAATTAAGCATAAAATTACAGATGATAAATGACAATAAAAACGACAATGGGTAAAAGTAAAATTGATAAAATGGTAACACTCAACAGGTATGCAACCTTTTTGAAATTAAACAAAAGACTGACTCATGCATTAGTCTTTAAATTCACCGTCTTTAATATCTAGTATACCTTTGAGATGTTACAAAAAATATAATATTTATGTATGTACTTGTTGAGTATCACCATAGAGACCACATTCGTGCATTTTCCATAATAAAAAAATCGGCAAATTAAAATTCAATAATAACATCGTAAGCAAATAAAATCGTTGTTTAAAACATGCGCAAAATAATATATTTTTTGTAAGAAAAAATATATAATATAATTAATTATGATATAATAATTAAATAAAAACATATCCATGATTTATTAAATGCAAATTCAGCTTATAAATTCTCGAAAATGGTAATATGTTTTATATAGCCAGGTTTTTGTGAAATATGTACCCCGACAAATTTCCATATTTATTTCTTAAATATCTACGAAAAGAAAACTGCGTAGGCAAGTTTTTTATCTTTATATTGCAACGTGGCTATATAAAATATATTGAACAACATAACTCTAACGCGTCACCATTTAAAATATAGCACGCTCACACCGTCTTGATACTATTATTTAATTAAAATAAAATACTTGTATACTATTGCGGGACGGTTTACTAACATGCCTCCACTCTCTATCACACAAACATTTGTATTTTTTTCTTTATGTATTTTTTTTATAATTATTAATTTCTATAATTATATTATCGCATGCTAATAAATAATACTAAGCTATGAATATACTCCGCTATTCTGAATTTTATCTTTTTTTTAGGCCGAGCAGTTTCCATATATAAAATTCAAAATAGCGCGGGCCAATAGTAATTGTAACTTTGTAACGCACCGATCCATATAAAAACAGTGAGCGAAACCATTAGTCTTGGTGCTGGCGGCAAGCAGTGATATTATGTTCAAATTGCCTTAAGTTTAACTACCAAAATTTATTAAAGAAACACTAGGTACTAAATATTCGAATGAAATCGATATTTAATTGTTCTAAATGTCAAACGAAATAATTACACACAACACATTTGAACTAATTTTCAACCACGCCTGACAGTCACCCTGTATACTAATATGTCTGTGGGCAACACCACTGCTCACGCGCCATCCAACCGAGACCGGGCCGCGTGCGCAAAGCGAGTGACAACTCATGTCCTACGTGTTACAAACTATGGTGGCTACTGGTGCGGCGCATTGCTGCCCGTGTTGATGCCTAGCACATTGAAGAACTTTGACTTTAGGTTCATGCGGGGCTCGCTCGCTTGGTTCGTACCCTAGGGAAAACAAACAAATAAAAATAAAATGTGCAAATAAAGTGTGTGTGTGTGTGTGCCGTGCTAGAAATTAAAACAATATTGTAAGGGGTCCATTAATAGTTTTTCTTTCATTCGAAACTAAATATATATCTATCATTGAATGAAATCAATTATTTAATAATAAATAAACGCGAAACGTCATCTCTAAAATTTTATAATCATCTCTAGTACTGACCGTACGATCATAAGAATAAGAAAGATGACAATAAAATTAGTTTAGTCAAGTTTAGTTCGTGAACAATTTGAAGTAGGGCCACTATACATTTGATTGTCCAAATTGTAATGAGATTTCGTAAGCAAATAAAACAATCATTAAATAAATAATAATATAAATATACCCATTCAGTGTATCTCGTAAGTAAAATAACACCACCGTAGATACATATATATATACATACAAACAAACAATACATGTGATGAGAGTACAGGGATGAGCGAAATATAATAAATGTTTTGCGACGCTGCCCAATCCTAGAACCAATGTAATGATTACCTACCAGATGCAAGGTGGCTGTGATTATGTCAATGTAATTTATATTAAATAATACGGATTATTCATACTGACATCCTACTTAGTATTAACATGCTATTAATTTGAATTAGACCACCGAACATGGTCCTATCGGATATCTAGACTTAATGATGAAAATGAGGTTTAACTGTTATTAAAAATATTTCGATATTGTTACATTTCACATCGTTAAAACGTTAGCTCTTCCATATAAAATTATTATAATATGTTATATTTCCTCAAATAAAATACATGGCAGGGGGTTTATGTTAACGAATGATCAATCTTTCAATACCTTTCACAGCAGCGCCCCTAACGGAAACGAACAGTGAAAACGTGTGAAGTCATTCTATCACTAAATTGAAAACCTTATACCAGGGGTCAGCAACCTGCGGCTCGCGAGCTACATGCAACTCTTTGGATGTGAAGCTGCGGCTCTTTAGTTCCATATGCAAATATTATTTATTTTATAAAAAATAATAATTAAAAAATCGTTCTGAATCGATTAACGAGAATTAGGCACGATTTCTATCTCTCAGCCACTTGTGCTCGTTTTCATAGATATGTTTCTTATGAATAAATAGATTAGTTTTATTTTTATCAAAAACTTGATTTATGCAACTATTTACTGTTGGCAATAAACATTTTTGTGGCTCTTAAAAACCTTCGAAATTTTGTTAATTGTAATTTTTGACTCTTCCGACTCATAAGGTTGCCGACCCCTGCCCTAAACCAATCCCCCAGCAGCACCTATAGGTACTCAGGTAATATACTTACAATATATCCGTTGCTATATATTTCCAGCTTTGTACATAGCTCAAAGTGCGAACATAGCCCAAGTGCGTGTTAACGACGATACTGACATCCACGTGACATACATGCGTTTCTTTCAAGCGTTTGGTAAACCCGTAATGATGAAGCGAGACAACACGATGTGGTGCGGTACAGTACAACATTCATGGTCACCCTGGTGCATAGACAGTTCCAATTGCCAGTCTATTCGTATGTGAGATGGCTTAGAATTGCAACGACATATTGTTTTCATAATGAATTATTTTTTTTTGGGTTTCACAAAAAAGAGATCAGGGTCCTAAGTCGCGAAATTAACTCGATGACGCGCCGAAATGTGTCAGGGCTGACTACTCGACGAAGAGGACGCATGACAGCTGCCTGTTTCATTCTTATAGCTTTGTTCCTCTTTGTCGGACAAAGAAACATAAATAAGTTAAAAACTGCAATAAAATATCTAATTTAAAGTTGACGAAATAGAACATACATTATTGTGTAGCGATCTGTCCCAGACTTGGCGCCTGTCATGTCCGAACTATAACAGGGTTACTTCGAAATCTTTGGCAATAAACTATAAATAATAATTGTTGGAAAATAAATCAACGAATCGATGAATGAAAATGATTTTTGAAATAAACCTAATAATAACCCAGTTACCATTAATTATTGCTCAGCAATATAATAAACAATTAGAACGTCATAAAAAAAATGTTTTTAGAATTTAATACACTCGGTCGATGTAAACTCCGTGCTATCATTAGGTATACTTTGACATGATTTTTAATCAATCGATACACTGATTTATTACGTATTTAAACAATATTGGTGCCAATTTTGTTAGCACACAACTAAACTTGACCAAACTAACTGTATTTGCATCATTTTCGTGCTCGTAAAATATGAGCAGGACGGAATTACTTTTAGATATGTCAAATTTAGTTTAGTCGTCATTTGACGACGACATAATTGGTATCATTGCCAAACATTTCAAAGTGACCCTGTTATAGCATTAGTCTAGCCCCAGCATCTCAATAGTGTCTAAGCCACAGATATAGATTTACATACGATAACGCAAATGCATGTACTTCGCCTGTACGAAACCCCGACCAAGCGTCAAGGTTGGTCGCCCCTAACTTACAGTCCGCGCGGCTATAGATATAAAAAATATGAGTATGAGCGAGATAATCACTCGAGAGAATCGTAGCGGACGGAGAGGCATCGGTGGCATCGGTGTCTTTGAATTGGTTTGGATTTCCCGTCACTAATGACGTCACAGTAGGTGTTAAAAATTCGGCACGCTTGGTTTCAATACAAATCGTGATACTTGCGTTATCTATGTAAATCTATAATCTGTGGTCTAAGCCATCTCGCATCCCTATCGGCCGCCAGTAAGCCGAGCCGGTGGCTCACGCTCTGACCTCGTCGGCGTGGTCCGCGGGCTCCATGACGTCACGGGCGCCGTGCCGCCCGCCGCGGCCGCGCGACTGCTTCACGATGTCCAATGCCTAACAATTGCGACACATGTATTATCTGCATCGAGCCAAGCCCTTCAGGGCCTATGCACACCATGTTTCTTAAGCGCGCCGTCGACGCGCGTTTGTAACGATACAGACGCGATACTCAGCTTGTAGACCTTAACACACCTGTCCACGTTATTTAAACGCGCCGTCAACTCGCGTTTGTAGCGTTACAAACGCGATGCTAACGCGCGTTTAAAAAACGTGTTTCACAGACACTAAGGGCACTTTAATCAATCGAGATTGCACCTTATTGCCGCATGCCGAGAGTTATTTTTATTCTCCTCGGTACGTATTAATATGTATTCTGTTTCGGTGTTCTAGCTATCAGCCAGAAGGCGGCCACTGCTGGGCATAGGCCTCCCCTAATGTCATCCATACGTCAAGGTCCCTCCACTCGAGTGCTTCGCGCCGTCCAAATACCAACTACCTTTGTACAGGTACCTTCCATTTTCTTTATAAAATATGGCCCTACCCACCTTATGTAGGTATTTAACGACTGTCATGTATTAAATAGTATCAACAAATTCAATTAATAACAATACAATCAATGCTCATTTGTGTGTTTGACATAACATCAATTGTCTAACCTAACCTAAATTATTTGAGCTATGAAAATGATATCATTAGGCGAGTTCACGTGTACCAAGCAGCCGCGACCGAGCAATGCATACGATTGGACCTCAAGCTTTTGTTTGCCCAGGCGCACTGCTCGGTAAATGTAGAGTCGCCTATTAATGTGATTGTCGGTATATGTTAGAACAACATTTTCCATACTGAAATATAACCATGTTGGTCATTTTGTACAATGTTTTGTAATACAGCTTATAACCGAATAAATCAAAACAAGTCTACAATGAACTAAAGCCGTCAAAGTATCACGATGTTGCCGTTACTGAAAATTTTAGAAAAAATATAGTAATTGCCAATTAACAGCCACCAGAGACAATGATAAATTTAAAAAGCATTTCGTTAGCTTCTGTTTCGTGTGACTTACTTGTTGTACGTGCTAGGCAGCGTGCAATACGAATTATCGTTATTATTAAAGTGTGCTTAACAAATATAATAATATGTCTTGAACAAAATTACAATATATTGCTGTCTCTTTCCTGTAGTACTGAAAAGGAAAGCAATAGACTTGTGAAATTTAGTTAATTTTGTGTGCGAAACGATTTGAGAGAGTTCACAAGAATAGTTATACTTTAGCGATATTCTACTTATATAGGTAGTGAAATAATATTGTAAATATATAATAATTCATTATGGTATAATTAAAAGGTATAATAGAGTGCACAATATATAATTTCCTTGCGGCAATAAACATAAATTAAATTAATAAAATATGAAAACGATAATTAAGACATACATTTTCTTATAAAATGTAAAATATATTCATGATAATTGTTAAAGCTGTCATATCGGTGCAATAAACTCAATACTGTGTATAGTCTATTGAAAAATTTAAAATCGAGGGAAATCTCAAATCTAAGACTGGCTTAGAAATCTCAATTATAATAATGAAGAACTTTTAATTATACTCAACATGTAAGGAATGCCGCCTCGGTCGGATTAGTGATATACTCTCCCCGTCATAGTCGATTCCCAATTTTCCCGGATTGGGGGCGTCCATTAATTACGTGAGGCATTTTTGAGAATTTTCAAACCCATCTTGGTGAGATATCGTAAGATTTTCTTCAACTCCTTCCAACCCTGCCCTAATCTCACACGCGATTCTTCAATAATTAGGAAAACGGTTGACCCTAAAGGCCATCCTTGCAACTTCCCGCTAGTTCGCTGCTCTACGGGGTTCGGACGAATACGACAAGCACTATTTATTGTCTCTGATTTGGTCATATCTTATTCTAGAAATAATTTTACACCGTTTTCTGCTAGAATAATAATTAGGTGATATTTGCCAAGACCCCCCCTCCCCCCTGAGTGAGATTTGGAAAGATTTAGCGGGGTCCCCCCCCCCCCCCCCAAGAACACCTTACGCAATTAATGGACGCCCCCTTTCAGCTTTCGTGAGAAAAAGTGCACTCAATCTATATAAGTGTGTTAACTCTTGTACAAGTGTTCAATGTTAGTTACCTCCTTGCGGCTGCGGAGCGCGCAGTCTTCGAGGGTCTCGGCGGCCTCGTACTTGCCCTGGCGCCGGTAGAGCGCGCCCAGGTTCTTCAGGGTCGTGGTCACTGTCGGGGAGTCAACCTGGGTGGACAATTTTTTTTTATTTAGACCACAAACCAACTGCTAAGGGCCAGTTTTAATATTTAAAATAGTGAAGAAAAAAGGCCAATTAAATAAAAACTTAACTAAACGTAAAACTTTTACAAACTTTGAATTTTAAAAATAAGTTTCATACTTCTAGCTCTAAAAATGACGATACTTCCATACAACTTTTCATCTCCCCTTTCAAACCCTATTTTCGCATTAAAAGTAGCCCATGTCCTTTTTCAGGCTCTAGACTATCTGTGTACCAAATTCCATTTAAATCGGTTCAGTAGTTCTAGCGTGAAAGCGCGACAGACAGACGGACAGACAGAGTTACTTTCGCATTTATAATATTAGTAAGGATGATTACAAAATATAAAAAAAGCTCCTTTCGGCTCGAAAGCGGAGCTCGAAACAGCTGAGCCATCATCCCCATCAATGTATAAAGGACCGTGGCGCACCTTGGCTGCCTTGTGCCAGCCGCCGTACTCCCCGTAGGGCGCGTTCTCCTTCTGCAAGTGTTTGTTCTCCTCCCGCTCCTCCGCCACTTGCCAGATCGGCTTGTTGTCACCTACAACCATTGATTTATATATGTAACTGGATAACGTACATGATTTTTTGGTTAGTATCATATTGTACTCTATGGACCTATACTAGATGAAACAAAAAGGGTATACAATTTTTTTGCAAAATAGCTTTGTTAATCTAAAACTATCGGCTTTGAGGGACAGTTGAAGGCAAGGTTTTGTAGACTTGTGAAATCTGTCCACAGCTGTATTCCTATAACACCTTTTTTATCAAGCTTCCTCCAAAGCTGATAGTTTTAGAATTACAAAGTTAAGTTTTTTTTTAGAAAAAGTATACCCTTTCTGTTTCAACCTGTATTAAGGTGTGTTATACTTTGACGCGGAAGTGGACAATAAAACGAGCCGATGGACATAGTTCTTGGTGGAACTGTGTCCCTTACACTCTTAGGCCCGTATTTATAAAATCTATCTCAAATCTGAGAGCGATCTTGAGTACACCTTTGGCATGACATTCTGTACTGGAATGACAACAAAAACATTCAAGATCGAGTTATTAATACGAGCCTTGGGTCCGTATTAATAAATCGACCTCAAGGGTGAGTGCGATCTTGGAAATGTCATTCTCATGTCATTCCAGTACAAAATGAAATTTCAAAAGCGTACTCAAGACTATTCTCGGACTTGAGATCAATAAGGGCCTGGGTCGCCATGTCTAAATACCCCTGTCATCTCCCGCGACACTGTAGTAGAAAGAGACACAGTCCCCAGAAGCCTCTCACTCGGCTCATTTTGTGTACAACACTGCACCCTCTTGTTAGAACAAAGCTTCATGCCTCCAACACATTTACTGCTACCGCCACTCCTCAAGCAGTCTACACAAGATCAGAGCTTGTATACAATCAAGAAGTCAACATGTCTAACATTAGCGCTGCTTTTCTAATGTGTTTTTAGCCACCAGATTGCGCCACTTTGGTGTGAGCTGATATTGACACATGACAGTTCCGAATCTCTCCGACTCCGCGATCATTTTTATTTGTACTGACGCTGTCAGAAGTGATGTGACACAACATCAACCCAGTCCCATCAAGCGGCATTTGGTAAGCAGTTTTTATTTCGTCCTCATTGCCATGACATAATCATATTTGTAACATTAACATGCACACCGTGAGTAGTACATAAAGCTTTAAATCCGTTAATTCACCAGCAATACTTCCACGTTTATGCAATTGTCAAACCCAAAATATTTCATATCGAAATGATGGTAAAAAATAAACTTTGTCTTTATCCCAGATGTATGTTGTTGTCCCTATTTTGAGCCGACAAAAAATAGAGACGGCGATATAAATCGGCGTAAACGAGGGGTGACATTATTGCATAACAGTGTTCGTAAAGAAAATAAAAAGAAATGTGACACAAGTCGGGAAGGTGTGACACGACCGGCAACATTGACGATTACAAATAAAAAAAAAACATTTAAAAGAATAAGATAAAACAAACATTTCAGTTTTTTTTGCCTTTCCTACCTGTGCCACACAAAATCCAAACTTGTGCCACTCACCTAGGGTCGACTATAACATATCCACTGAACGCACCAACTGTAAAACTTAAAACTGGTACCACGATAGCGTGTAATATGGTTTTGATGTCGTTATAATTACGCTGTCGTGGTACGGGGGTAGAGCATAGAAACGATAGAATTATGGAAGTGGACTAAGATTTGAATATTATGTTTACATTTGGATCTTTCTTATACGACCTCTTCTTTTGACTTCATTAATTACTAGTAGAAAAAAACCTATTTAATTATTCGTTCATTTCTATGCTACAAATAAAAAATATAAATAGTTTACTATCTCCGTTTAATATTGTAAATAAATAAAATGTATATAAAATTAACTATATTTAGACTGTAATATAAATTTCAGCGGAACTCAACATTTGGTACGTTAAACATTTGGCATACTAATATTGCTCAGGCAAAGCTTTCTATAACTCTTAGAAATAAAATTATACTAATTAACCTAATTGGTAACCCTGCCCAGAAAAATATAAACTCCAAGCTAGGACGCGGCCAGTAGTGAAGTTAATTTTATATAAGATGAAGAAAACCCAATTACATTCCCTCCTTTTTTTAATACAGGCGTTTTTATTCTTCCGATTAGGCTATAGATTAAGATTTATATATCTTTGTAAATCATAATATCATAATATAAGTAAATGATTATGAGAAAAATAAAAGATATATATTATATAAAATAGAATAGTCGTGTGTCTCACTTGAAAATATAAATTAGAAAACAAAAATAATATTACACTAGCTGCCTTTTAACAGTCTACATTTGAAAATTAAAACTTTCTTATAAAATAATTTACCTAATTATGTGAGCACAAACCTATACCCGTCTGGGGCAAGTAATCTACAAGGTGCTAATTCTGTTGTCGACAAACCGCGACTATAGTTCATTCATTTCACGGAGATGCGTGACTCTTATGACACAAGCAAATGGTTAAATTTTCAAAAATATATATGTCTTGCTCACCCGTATTGACTATAATAATGACGGCAATACAGCTCGTGTAGCTTATGTACAAACAGAATCAGCAACATTGGCATATAATTGTTTTTATTCCAAGTTATTCGAGAGTAATGAATTGATACTAAACTTTACGTAGTAATAGCGTATTAGTGCTCACATTTAAGTGCGTCTAACTAAACTAACATCTAACAGGCATCGCGAGGCAAGCAAGGCAACATTGATGACGACACCAATCGTACAAATTCCCTTTTTACGCGGCAAAGGCAATCGAGATTGAAAGGTTGACGCACTAACTCTTGTAGCTATGAATATTGGGCATTCATAGGCAAGATACAAGACTATTTGCGAGTAAATAAAATATGATTGACATTTAAATTTTAGATGGTCGCTTACACATAATTTTTGAAGCTTTCAGGACACAGTTCGTGGAAAATTTGATTTGTGTATGAGGCTAAAGGGGTTTGTCGGAAATGCAGTCGACTTCGGAAGACGAGACGAGGCTTAGAAGACGAGAGAGAGTACACGATCTAGAAAGTGGTCGTTTTACAATAGTGGAGGTTGTCTTTCAGAAGATAAGTAAAGACAGTGTACACAAATATCCTACAGCTCGTTTCCCGGTAATCCGACTTATTTTCGCGAAGATGTTTAAGCGAATCTTGACGAACAGCAGCCATAGCCGGCGTAAGCGACCATATTCCCTAGATACTATCTTCAATTAATAAATACTATATATTTTTTCTCAATGGCAAGACGAAAGAGTATTAAAGTCTACACTACAGAGAGTCCAACATTCGAGTCTAAATCAAATGCAACAAGAGATCTAAAATACAGTTACACGATAAAAGGATGTGGTTTTGCAAAATGGAATTAATCCACACACACTTCTGCAAACTGAAACCAACCTAGAAACATTAATTAAAGTAAGGGTTGGTTTCGTCAAATAAAAATCGATATTCATGCTTTAATCAAAAGTAAACTAAACTAAGAATATACACTTTTGTTTCACTAATCAAAAGCGAAAGTACTATCTGTACCGTACATACTAAACTTAATCTGACAAGAGTCAATTAACCTAAATGTAATCCTGTCAAATTGAGTTCAGTCTGTACATCGTTAAATTTCACATTTCTAATTTGATAATAATTAATCTTTCCGAACTTTTTGTAGTGAAACAAATGTGTATAGCATTACAAAAATAAAGACAAGCATGCATTGTTTTTGTATTTTCAGACATTTTCATATCGCTATCTACTATTTACAAATTCAATACTACTTATAAAACAATTATATCTTATTAAAATCTTATAAAATATATTTCATTCAATAAGTAAATAATATTATTGCTTCGAAAAAATACATAGCTCTGTATAAATATTATTATTTTATTTTAAATATCTTTAGTTCCAACACTTTGTGCTTTGGTACTTATTTAATACTTGAATGATTTCAGAAAGCCTCCATCACGACACTTGGGTGGGAAACTAAGAAATTAAAGTTACAACCGCATTTAGACTACTCGAGTTACTGCATGCCCTACTCACTGTACACATGTATAGCATCGAAAATGTATACCATAAAGTATTGCAATATTTTTTTATTGCATTAGGTGCTTTGTCAATTTTTACAAGGCTTTATAGACATGCAGTTCTAACATTTATTTCTTGATTTCCCATCATGATACCTAACAGTATCGGTACATGGATTGAGCTACCGTTTCGTTTAATTTATACAATATATCTATAGGAATGCAACAACATGTCTTCATGTCAGTTAGTTCATGAAACATTAGGCTCGGCCGATTATTTTTTAGGTGTTTTTAATGACGCTAAGTACTCTGAAACGTTAAACAAATAATATTGATAATAATATAAATATGTATTATTTGATTTTTCAGTCATTCAGTACCGTACGATAAATTATAGAGAAAAGCTTCTGTATAATAATTATATGATACTTGATTTTGTAGTATTGTATATTTAGTTCCAAACTAAATAAAATTAGTCTCCTAAAGTGAATGTTTCCTTACCAGTCGCAATCATTGCATGTCTTTTTAATGTATTTTATTAAATAACTGTTTTTATAAAGTTAACGTTATTGTTAATATAATGTGTTTAAATAATTTTGAAAGACAAACAACAATAAAAAGTCATGCCAGGAGATGTCAAGTGAGCCCAATTAAAGTGTTAACGTTCTGTCCTTATTAAATTGCTGTCAAATTATGTTTACACTTTACGCCAAGCCTCGCCAACCCTCATCCTGGTGTTACGCGAGCAAAACTTGACTGAACTAAATGTGTTGCCGTCCTTAACATGTTAATATCATATGAGTGCGACAGCAATATGTTAAGTGGTGTTCAATTTTATTTAGACGTGGCTTGTAGACAAATTAATTGACGCATACAATTAAATATTCCTGCCTTGCTCATTACATAACGACTATGACAAGGACGGTTATACTTTTATTTAGTTTAGCCAAAATTTTGTCATGAACCAACATAATTTTAAAAATTGGGAATTTATTAAAAAATATCACCGACCAATAAGCAAAGACCCGTCACGACTATTCACGGCTCTACCTTGAAAGGACCAATCAAAATTAGCCGTCTTACCGATACCCCACCAACTTTTAAAAATTGCATTCTCAACTCAACGTCTCACGTAAGCAGTGTCTTATCTTATCGGTCTGTGCAAAATAAAAATATAGATATATTAGTCACCGCTTCATTCAGACTTTGATTGGATATTAACATTTTCATTTTACAACATGCTTTGTTCGGTAATGCCACCGGTATATAAACTAGGGTCGTTCGGTAACATGCCCGCGTTGTTAGGACTTACCGTCGATAGTTCCGAACTCCCGCTCGTGCGCCCGCGTCAGCACCTGCTTGTAAAGGGTCTCCGCTTCCTTGTACTTGCCCTGCGGTTACACCAAGTAATATTAGAGACCAATTTATTAGCCGTTACAAGTTTACACTGAAACAGAAGCTTGGAAACGGTCATAGGGAATTTGGCGATGTCAGGAGAAACAATAACCTTTAAATTCAGTTCCAAAATTCCATAAATGGACCAACATTTTAGGTAATTTATCACATGCTACTTGATTTTCTCCCTTACTCAGTGCTCCTGTAAAACCCCTTTTCTGCTGTAATATTCTTTTTTATTTACCAACGGCTTAATTAACAAAAATCATAATGACAAGTAGACAAAATTCCTCCTTTTAAAATCAGCTATCTGCCAATGAAAGTCGCGTCAAAATTGGTGCAGCAATTTTAGAGATTAGCCAGAACAAACAGGCAGACAAGCATTTTTTTATAACTTAATTACCGTACTTACTTTCATATGCATTTACTAAGAAGTTATTTTGACAGTACAAATAGACACTTCAATTTGATTTATTTGTACAGGTTAAGACCTTGTATAAGTGACTTTAATGTACTTAACTACATGAAATTTGCTGCAGACAAAAAAAGAGCTCTAGCGCATGTTGATTAAGGTTCAATTTGCTGGTGGCGTACCTGTTTGAGGTAGCAAGAGGCGAGGTTGTTCTTGGTCTTGGCGACGTTGGGGTCGTCGGGGCCGAGCTTGGTCTCGTAGATCTCGAGCGCGCGCTGGTAGTACTGTTCAACCTCTTCGTATTTGTTCTGCAATATTTATATAAATTTAGTTCCGAAATAAATATGACGGTTATAGACATCACTTGACTCTGGCGTTACTTCCGGATTCAGGATTATTTCAATGACCTCAATTTTATATCTTAGATATAATAGAGATCTACTAATCTAATCTGCTAGCTTCTGCCCATGATTTCGTCAGCGTGGACTTAAGTAAAATATGCTTTGTCAATCCAGGTTATAAACTATCTGTGTGCCAAATTTCATCCGAATCCGTACAGCCGCTTTTGCGCGATTGAGTAACAAATATACAAACTTTCACATTTATAATATAAGTAGTATCTATATTGGGAGTATAAGATTTTTGATGTTAATAGACAAAGCAATCGTCTCTCATATTGAAGCCATGTGATAGTGTTCTTATAAAAAAATAAATATCTCCAGACTGACACACCAACCATATGGTCCCAAACTAAGCAACGGTTGTACTATGGGTACCGTGCTATGGACTGGGGGCAATCCCAGTGACACCCAGACCTGGGCAAGAAAAGGCCATTTCCGAAATTTGCCCTGGTGGGAATCGAACCCGCAACCACCATGTGCAGTGAGCCGGGGAGGCCTACGCTCGAACCACTGCGCCGAGCAGTGTGTGTAGCCTGTAGATAAGTGATGCGGCCACACCTGGTTCTGGCAGAGCAGCGCCAGGTTGTTGAGCTGCTTGGCGACGTCGGGGTGGTCCCGGCCCAGCACCGCCTCGCGGATGCACAGCGCGCGCTTGCACAGCGGCTCCGCCTCGCGGTACTTGCCTGCACACACACACACACCGTACCAGTTACTGCACACACACACAGCGTACCAGTCACCGCACACACACAGCATACGAGTTACTGCACACATCATTCACGGAACAAACGAGAGGTACTTTCCTAGCGAACACTCAAACTTGTATTGATTCATGTAAGCCAACAAAGCATTTATGAATAGTCAGAATCTACCACCGGTCCGGAATGCTGTTTCCACTGAGAAGATCCCGCAAGAAACTTAATGGTTAATCTTTTCAATGAATACAAGATGGTGTACATTCTCAGGAACAGCAACAGAATGTGAGCAGACAACACCATTGTCATTAAATAAGTAAATAGTACTCTTTCGGTATGTTTGAGTGTTGGCATTATTTTCATTCTGGCATTAGAATACTCGTTATCGTGTGCACTGGACGAAACACTCACACAAGCATTGTTGTCTCTATTGATAATAACAATAAATAATACAGACAATAACTTGTTTACTACGATTGTTTTGTTCAGTGCAAATAGAATAGAGTAAATATAAATGTCGTGACTTATTGAATTTCTCATGAATGTAATTTCGAATCATAGATTACGGACATTTTTATTATCAACTAGCTGACCCGACAGACGTCGTCCTGTTTTAACTTTGAATATTGAATTCGAATTGTTCCGCTCAACTTTCTTAACTTTTCTATCATAAGACCCTTCTCCTGACAATGATAAACACAACAAAAAAAATAATGAGCGAAATCGTGCCATTCGTTCACGCGTGATGCGATGACCAAAGAAATAGATTCATCTTTATATACTAGGTGAAACAGAGAGGGCATACAATTTTTTTTGCAACTTTACTTTGTAAATTTAAAACTATCGGTTTTGTAGGACTGTTGAAGTACTAAAGGTTTTGTAGACTTATGAAATCTGTCAACAGCTGTATCCCTATAACACCTTTTGTTTTTCAAGTTTCCTCCAAAGCTGATAGTTTTAGAATTGCAAAGTTAAGTTTTGGAAAAAAAATATACCCTTTATGTTTCAATCTGTATATAGATTTCTAGATTGACTACTAGGGAAGTATTATATTGTCATCGGCAGTAAGTAGTGTGCATGCCGCAGCAGTACCTCGCTTCCCGTACAGCACGGCGAGGTTGTTGAGCGTGGCGGCCACGGCGGGGTGGTTCTCGCCGAGGGTCTTCTCGCGGATGGAGAGCGCGTCGTTCAGCAGGTTCGCGGCCTCCTTGTACTTGTTCTGGTCCCTGCCGGACATTTGTACGATCATTTATCAAGTAAGGCTTGGTATTTACTGACGAAGTACTACTGTGTCAACCGAGACAAAATTCTCTCCATTCAAAGGTCGTCTGAAAGAGATCTCGCAGTCTGCGATAAGACCACCCAATGTACACTACTGTATATTATATTCCTTGTCAAACTCAAATTCTGATAAACAATAAAGAGCTTTCTCTACTTTTTTATACTATACACAGGATCTAAGGGTTATCGTAACGAAAACTGATATCATGGGTTCAACTCGTGATTCTGGACCTGGAATTTTCTGTCGACTACGACTACGAATAATTTACATAAATAATCAATAATGACTACGATATACATAGACTGCAATTACAATTAAAACTCAATACTCAACTCAACCCAAGCTCGCATTTAATGGTAAAACCTGAATCTAAAAATACTGATTTTTTTTGCATAATTCGTGAAAATGTTGACAGAAAATCCCAACTCTGGGGAGTCCAAACCACGAGTTGAATCCATGGCATGAGTTTTTGTTACGTAGCCCCTCACATGCTGTACCCTTATTAATAAACGAGGATTAGCCGGCGAATAGTAATACACCGAACTATCTCTTTTGTCATTCGAAAGATGAAGAAAAAGCACGGTGTAACTACACAACCGCTAATCCACGTTTATACACGATAGACTGGCGATGTATGTGACGCTGGCGGTGTACCTGTAGACTCCGCGAGTATGGCGGTGTACCTGTAGACTCCGCGAGTATGGCGGTGTACCTGTAGACTCCGCGAGTATGGCGGTGTACCTGTAGACTCCGCGAGTATGGCGTTGTACCTGTAGACTCCGCGAGTATGGCGGTGTACCTGTAGACTCCGCGAGTATGGCGGTGTACCTGTAGGCTCCGCGAGTATGGCGGTGTACCTGTAGACTCCGCGAGTATGGCGGTGTACCTGTAGACTCCGCGAGTATGGCGGTGTACCTGTAGACTCCGCGAGTATGGCGGTGTACCTGTAGACTCCGCGAGTATGGCGTTGTACCTGTAGACTCCGCGAGTATGGCGGTGTACCTGTAGACTCCGCGAGTATGGCGGTGTACCTGTAGACTCCGCGAGTATGGCGGTGTACCTGTAGACTCCGCGAGTATGGCGTTGTACCTGTAGACTCCGCGAGTATGGCGGTGTACCTGTAGACTCCGCGAGTATGGCGGTGTACCTGTAGACTCCGCGAGTATGGCGGTGTACCTGTAGACTCCGCGAGTATGGCGGTGTACCTGTAGACTCCGCGAGTATGGCGGTGTACCTGTAGACTCCGCGAGTATGGCGGTGTACCTGTAGACTCCGCGAGTATGGCGGTGTACCTGTAGACTCCGCGAGTATGGCGGTGTACCTGTAGACTCCGCGAGTATGGCGGTGTACCTGTAGACTCCGCGAGTATGGCGTTGTACCTGTAGACTCCGCGAGTATGGCGGTGTACCTGTAGACTCCGCGAGTATGGCGGTGTACCTGTAGACTCCGCGAGTATGGCGGTGTACCTGTAGACTCCGCGAGTATGGCGGTGTACCTGTAGACTCCGCGAGTATGGCGGTGTACCTGTAGACTCCGCGAGTATGGCGTTGTACCTGTAGACTCCGCGAGTATGGCGGTGTACCTGTAGACTCCGCGAGTATGGCGGTGTACCTGTAGACTCCGCGAGTATGGCGGTGTACCTGTAGACTCCGCGAGTATGGCGGTGTACCTGTAGACTCCGCGAGTATGGCGGTGTACCTGTAGACTCCGCGAGTATGGCGGTGTACCTGTAGACTCCGCGAGTATGGCGTTGTACCTGTAGACTCCGCGAGTATGGCGGTGTACCTGTAGACTCCGCGAGTATGGCGGTGTACCTGTAGACTCCGCGAGTATGGCGGTGTACCTGTAGACTCCGCGAGTATGGCGTTGTACCTGTAGACTCCGCGAGTATGGCGGTGTACCTGTAGACTCCGCGAGTATGGCGGTGTACCTGTAGACTCCGCGAGTATGGCGGTGTACCTGTAGACTCCGCGAGTATGGCGGTGTACCTGTAGACTCCGCGAGTATGGCGGTGTACCTGTAGACTCCGCGAGTATGGCGGTGTACCTGTAGACTCCGCGAGTATGGCGGTGTACCTGTAGACTCCGCGAGTATGGCGGTGTACCTGTAGACTCCGCGAGTATGGCGGTGTACCTGTAGACTCCGCGAGTATGGCGTTGTACCTGTAGACTCCGCGAGTATGGCGGTGTACCTGTAGACTCCGCGAGTATGGCGGTGTACCTGTAGACTCCGCGAGTATGGCAGTGTACCTGTAGACTCCGCGAGTATGGCGTTGTACCTGTAGACTCCGCGAGTATGGCGGTGTACCTGTAGACTCCGCGAGTATGGCGGTGTACCTGTAGACTCCGCGAGTATGGCGGTGTACCTGTAGACTCCGCGAGTATGGCGGTGTACCTGTAGACTCCGCGAGTATGGCGGTGTACCTGTAGACTCCGCGAGTATGGCGGTGTACCTGTAGACTCCGCGAGTATGGCGGTGTACCTGTAGACTCCGCGAGTATGGCGGTGTACCTGTAGACTCCGCGAGTATGGCAGTGTACCTGTAGACTCCGCGAGTATGGCGGTGTACCTGTAGACTCGCGAGTATGGCGGTGTACCTGTAGACTCCGCGAGTATGGCGGTGTACCTGTAGACTCGCGAGTATGGCGGTGTACCTGTAGACTCCGCGAGTATGGCGGTGTACCTGTAGACTCGCGAGTATGGCGGTGTACCTGTAGACTCCGCGAGTATGGCGGTGTACCTGTAGACTCCGCGAGTATGGCAGTGTACCTGTAGACTCCGCGAGTATGGCGGTGTACCTGTAGACTCGCGAGTATGGCGGTGTACCTGTAGACTCCGCGAGTATGGCGGTGTACCTGTAGACTCCGCGAGTATGGCAGTGTACCTGTAGACTCCGCGAGTATGGCGGTGTACCTGTAGACTCGCGAGTATGGCGGTGTACCTGTAGACTCCGCGAGTATGGCGGTGTACCTGTAGACTCCGCGAGTATGGCAGTGTACCTGTAGACTCCGCGAGTATGGCGGTGTACCTGTAGACTCGCGAGTATGGCGGTGTACCTGTAGACGAGCGCGAGTATGTTGAGCATGGTGGCGACGTCGGGGTGGTCGTGCCCGCTGGTCTTCTCCAGGTCCTCGAGCGCCTGCTTGCACAGCGGCACGGCCACCTCGTAGCGGCCCTGCGACGCGTACTGGATCACCAGGTTGTGCAGCGTGCGCAGCCGCGCCGGGATCTCGTAGCCCGCGTTCACCTGCTGCGCGAACTGCAGCGGCGGCGTCGGCGACATCGCTGCCGACACACACAAACAGCTTATAGCAGCCGGCCACATCGAGCAGACCGGATATACTAAGCGTTTGCATTAACCCTTCCAATGATGACCTCCGAGCGCCCTCTAAAGCAAGTGTCGCAATAATTCGGAAATTTGAAAAAGATTGTTACGCTTTTTTCAAGAATCGATACTAAAACAGATAGATTTTGACACAATCGATCTATGAAACCCTATTTTCGTTGACGTGTTACTAAACGTAGCAAATAAACAACCAATGACCGCTCGCGTCTTATACCCACCCGTAGAACGCGACACTTGGAGCATTCAAATCTTATACACCGACGTAGGTGCTCGTCACACTTTAGGGGTTAAAGGAAATAAAGAGTTTTTACAGTATTTTAAGTATTTTTTTATTTAGACGGCGAAGCGCGTTTCTCTTTGGTAATATCAATATTGTTAAATACTGTAAACTTATTGAACCTTCTCAATAAGTTTACCACATTGCAAAGAAGCTCCTTGGAGTGAAAAGTTACATTATTATTACTCATTCAACGCTTTTGTTTACTAGCAACATGGCGGGCCCAGAACGAGATGGCCATAGAATGGGGGATGGCTACAATGAGCTGGATTATTACATTATAAACATACATTTGTTATTTCTGTTGTCCTCGTGGTCGTCGTCGGGGAACAGGTCGACCATGGGGTCGTCGCGTTTCTTCTCAGTCTGCCCGCTGCGGTTGCTGTCCGACTCTTCCGTCACGTCGCTGTCGTACTTGCTGAAGCGAGAAAACTACAAGATAGACCAGTATTTTCACCCTTTCATCATCACTGACGGCGAGTTTCCTCGTTGCAAGTAACAGCCAAGTACTATGGGTACCGTATAATGGACTGGGGGCGGTCCCAGTGACACCCAGACCTGGGCAATTTACGAAAAATTTGCCCCGGCGGGAATCGAACCCGCAACCACCATGTGCAGTGAGCCAAGCGGCCTACGTTCGAACCACTGCGCCAAGCGGTCGTCAAACCTCGGTCGTTTTAGGCCCGACGGTCATCGGTTCTGTGAGCTATGTCTCTCACCGTATAGAGGCCATGAAGTCCAAATGCTTGTTCTCCTCCTCCAGTTGGGCGACCCTCTGCTCCGAAGCCTGCAGATGTTGCTGCGCGGCCGCCAGCTCGTCCCTCAGCCAGGCGTTCTCCTGGCACAGCCGGCGGACCTGGGTGCGGAGCTTCTGCTTCTCGGCCTCCACTGACTGCAGGTGGGAGGCAAGGGCCATCATCACCTGGAAATGGAAAGCGATCAGCCATATTAAAATCAAACCAAATTAAAAAAGCGTCACTTATTTTTAGCGTCAGTAGCCTAGTGGTTAGAGCGGCCGCACTTCGATCCCCGTCTTGGCCACTCTACTCCTAGTAACAACACCATTTCCGAGATTACCTTTGATGGAAATAGAACCCATGACCACCCGGTGCAAGACGAAGCGGTTGTAAGCGGTGGTGGAGGGTAATTATTATGGATATTTTGCCAGAACCTACAAGACCTTTGAATGAATGGCCTCTTCTACAAAAGGTCAAGTCTGTAGCACCCAGATCCGACGGTGATACACTAAAAATGGCGAGAGGTGAATCAAGACCAGTGGCGGGACTATATAGTATGTATTAGTGATGTAACGGATATTCGCATTCGCATTCGCATTCGCGAATATTCGCATATTTTTTGACATTCGCATTCGCATTCGCATTCGCAAAAATCTATGCGAATGTTTGGCGAATGTTTTTTAAAAACATAAAGGAAATAAGATTACATGGATATGGAATGTTAATATAAAGTTTTATTAACATTAACAATTATATATATTTTTTAAACAAACTTGCTTACAGGGTGGCCCTTATTGCACCGCTTTTAGGTTCATATAGCAGCTTATTACGCACTAGTGCTATTGACTTTACATTTTTTAAAATATCCCAAAAAATGTAAACATTTAAATCGAAATAAACGATGTTTATTCAAATATTTTACATAAATACATTAACTATTTAAATAAATTTCTTTCACATTCAATTTAATTGTAAATAAAACATATTATAAACATTCGATTTATTATATTTCAAATAATATAATAATTGTTACCGACTTTGCCACACCAATAGATAAAACCGGCCAAATGCATGTCGGACGCATACTGTTCCGTAGACATCCCGTCACTTTACGATAATACGGAACTCATAAAATATTTTTTTCTATTGCTCATGCAACCTATTAATTTCTGCGAAATCAATAAACAATTGGTCATCTTTTTAAATAAAATATGTAGTAAAAATTCTGTTACTAAATTTATTAAACCGGCATCATAGACATCTTCAGTAAAAGTGACATAAACTTTTATTTTCTTTTTGGACTGATGACGATTCTTACAAGGATTTTAATTCAAATAATGAAGCTGTGATTAGACTGGGTGCACAATCAGTGGTGCGTGGTTTGAGACACAATCCAAACTTTAGATTAAAAAAAATATATATATATGGGATTTTTGTAGTAACTATTTATTTCCTATAATAAACCATTTATAATGTGGTTTTAATTTAAAGGATGAATCTTGCTACTTAAGTAAAAGAAGCCACAATGACCATCAATAATTCGTAAACGGGAATTAATATTGAAAAACTGTCAAAAAAACCTTAAAATAATTTGAAAATACTTACTGAACAACACCTCAATCGAGGGGGTGTGTAAACATTTTTTTTCGCCCCCCTTCTTAAGTACTCCTTCTTAGGTACAATGGAATAACTTTGCTTTCAAAATTTAAAAACAGTTTTTTAGCGGTACTTATACTCATTTTTTTGGCTAGGTTGCAGTATTTTACCCCAGTATTTTAATAGTCTCTGAATAAAATTACTGTGATTGCAGACGGACGTGCCGAAACTATAAGGGTTCTGAGTTAGACTACGGAACCCTAAAAACTTACGGCGCGCCATGTTGTTTAATTTTTCATTCATCCTGCAATTCTCTAGGTCTTAAAAAAATCGTGAATTGTGATTTTTTTCAATTAAGATTGTACTCTTCATATTTTTTACTCGCAATTAAGTTGTAAAATGTCGTATGAAATGCGTGAGCATTGTTAATTACACACTTGGCTCCATCACAGCACAGCCCTCGCGTTAATCTCTGGCTGCAAACCAGCCTCGATCGTAACTTAGCTCACTTGCACATAATGCACTTATTTACTTATATTTGATATTTTTTAAAAATCACAGTCTTTAGGTAGTCAACTTAATTATAAATAGGATCTTTCTCTATTGCTTTTGTTAGTCTAATTAAAATAAATTTGATTAATGAAATAATACTAAACTACCCTCAAATCAAAACAAATCTCTTCGAATTAACTTTATGTGACTAACTTCGTTCTTTCAACCTATGTGGGTTCGGCTATGTTCGGCCGACACGAAATGTCAATCCAATATAATATTTTGCGCGCTCTTTATTAACCCCCGAGAAATAGGTGTGTTATAAGTTTAGCATGCGTACTTGTGTGTCTGTCTGTGGCATCGTAGCTCCCAAACAGATAATCCGATTTTATTTTTGTTTCTTTTTTAGAAAGGTATTCTGATCGAGAGGGTTCTTAGCTACGTTTCACGAAAATCGATTCAACCGTTTAAAAATTATCAGCTCTTTTGTAATTTAAAAAGTCTTCACATCGGGGTTTTTTTATTTTCAATTTAGGGTTTCTTATTTGAAAGTCAACATTCGCATTCGCATTCGCATTCGCGAATGTTGAGGCCAAATATTCGCATTCGCATTCGCGAATGTCAAAAATCCAACATTCGTTACATCACTAGTATGTATGTGTATGCCATTGATCATTCCTATTAAACGTAATAAAATATAAATATTACACTTATGAAGTCAATAATAATTTAATACAACTACTAGAGCCCTTATCATCAACTATCATTTGTTGCACATTGTTGGTTTATACACTCTCGTACAAATAAACACTCATCGCACACGGCTCAGCTAACCCTCAGTGCTAAGTAGTGTGCCCGCGCCCTTTTGTGAAGAAAAAACAAACATTTCCAACGTTTAATCATTTTGTCTACGTCCGAGTAGACACAATAATGAAATGTCGGAAATGTTTGTTTTATGTACGCCGTCGAGTGTGGTGTTGGTTCAAAATTGTCAAGTGTACTCAAGTTCAGTCTTATATTTGTATGGTACAATCGTCTGTCTTATTTTGGGCGCACGTCAAAATTAGATTAAACTCAAATTTGACCTGCGTTCGAGTATGCGGCGGTATGTATGTTTTACGAAAATAACCAAAATGACAGCAGTTCCATTTAAGACAACTTCGATTCACAATTATATTTTAATCGATAAACCGGTTAAACAACACAATTACCGCAGTCGTAACCTTGACCTGGATGTCGGAGGACCTTCCGTGTTGTGTCGAAAGTGGCCTGACATTACTGCCGTGAGTCATGTAAGGGACCGCATCAAGATTGATTGCGGAAATTTACGACAGATTTTTATTAAGATCATGCAAGATGTATAAGAAAATAATACAGTATTAGGGAATGTCTTGACCGACCACATGCATTACTGAGAATGATACCAGACATATTTTAAGAGAAAATGAATTAGAAAACATCATAATATAGTG
The DNA here is from genome assembly GCA_905147325.1 of Notodonta dromedarius. NCBI lineage: Eukaryota > Metazoa > Arthropoda > Insecta > Lepidoptera > Notodontidae > Notodonta > Notodonta dromedarius. The sequence continues at coordinate 10,367,893 of LR990174.1, forward strand.
ACAGATTAATGGCAGAGTTTAAACGCAAGCCCTACTCAAGTTTTTCAGTTCTATTTAGCTTTTGAGCTAGATTCCTACTTCTCGAATTGGTCCGGGGTATCCATAAATTGCGAGTAGATGAAACAAGATACAGGAGCTCTTTGCCAAGCAGTAGAACACCATAGGCTAAAAAAGTATTTAATCAATAATCAGACAGATGGTCAATGTCAACGGTACACAGAAATAAGATTCAACTTTCAACAGTGACACCTTTATCAAATACGGTTTATTAGCATGTATTCTGTGGCTTGTACCATTTCCAACGTTGTGGACCTTGAGAGGGGTCTATGCTTTAGAGACGAATGAAGTGCGCGGCGGCTTGATTTAGCGGCGGGATTACATTTTAGCCACCTGACACGTGCTGAGAAGATGTATGTAAAGGAAAATGTCGTGAATATACTGAAGATATTGAGCGAGTAAGGTGATGTTGTCCAAGACGAATTGAATCTGTAAAGGGGGTGTGGTTTTATTTTACTTGTATTTATTGTGAAAACCCTTACATATAAGATGAATAAGGCCGACATTTCATTGGTGGATTAAAGGATTTGAATTAAGTTAGTAAGTAAACTATAGAATAAGCTTTAGTAACTCAGAAATCCTTGGTATGCGATAATCTTGCTGATTTAAATAATTTAAGCCACTTAGAAGACAATCTATCCAATCTAACGTTGGATTACTAAACTAAATCGCCAACTAAATACATAAACGATCCTGAAAGGGTACATATCTCTACAAGATTTCAATCAAATTTTGGACCCCACTATCATAAAACCATATCACAAAACCAAACAATTTAAGAAAACTCCACCTCCTTTCCATTCACTAAAAAATGTTGTCATTTATGTTCTAGTCTTAAAGATGTGACCCAAATGATGCTCGGAACGGCAGGTCCTTAAAGGTTTTCATTCAGTGAATGTGGGCCGACGCCTGGCGGCTGTTAGCAGCGGATAAAAACGAGGCCTTTTCATTATACGAGGGCTTTAAAAGTACTGTCACCGATTCTTGGGAAATTCTTGACCTATTTTCTGAAGAGTTGAGATTGGATTTTGAAACATTCCATGTTGATTATTGTTAGTCAGGAGACAAGACGAGACAAAGCTTTCTTTAAGTATTGTTGTATATGATTACACAGTAAGATTTGGATGATAATTAGCGGAAATTAATAAATCTTTAAAGATTTTTGATATGTCATTAGAGTATCTACGAAAACTAGCTTAACATACACAAGGTATTAGAACTTTAATAAGTCAATTTCTCACCATCATTAAAATCAATCAAGGAAGCACTATTAATAACGTCTTGACACGTTATCAAGCTCGGCGACAAGCATTCGTAATGAACTCCAGTGAACAGTTCAATGCGACTTATATGAGTAACTTTATATCTCCATCAGATGCACGAGACCGCAGCCTCTAACAACTTATTCAACGAGGTACATCTTACAACATGTGATAAGAAATCTGAAGCCGTCGTCTGGTTCTCGTCACGTTTCGTGACATTCAATCGACGCCTTCCTGTCACTGATATTCTGAATAACTGAAGTGCCTGAACTAACTAAAGCTATAAACGTTAAAGACTTAAATCTGGTATATTAAGAACTAAAATATTCCATGCACATAGTTAGGCCTATTCCAATTTGATTGATTGTTGCGACGTCATTATCTATACAAATAAATAAAATTGGAGTGTCTGTTTGTAATATCAAAATAACACCTTTTCACTTAATGCATATCCAAGTACATACGACACCGATAACAAAAACGCGATTAAAAAATTTTTTGTCTGTCTGTCTTTCTGTCTGTCTGTCTGTCTGTCTGTCTGTCTGTCTGTGTGTTTGTTCCGGGTAATCTCCAAAACGGCTGGACCGATTTTGACGGGACTGATGTTTTAAGGAGTAACTTAGGATACTTTAATTTTAGAAAAACAATTGGGGTTCCGCGTAAAAAAATAAAAACACCTAAAATCAAAGAGTATCTCCGAAACGGCTGGACCGATTTTGACGGGACTTTCACTGGTAGATAGCTGTTATTATAAGCAGTAACTTAGGCTAATTTTATTTTAGAAAAAAAAAATAAAAAAATGGGTCCTGTCGCGTGGGCTCACAACGCGGGAGAGGGCTTTTTTGTTAAGTTAAATTCCACGCGGACGAAGTCGCGGGCTCAGCTAGTCTTATTATAATAATAATTAAAATAACCGAAACCCTAATCTAGCGTGCTAGCTAAGTATTTTATGCGATCGAGCGTTCGCAAGTGAAAATTGGACGAGGAATCCAAATCAAAACATAGCTTAGAGTAAACAGATCACCCAAGCTACTCAGAAAAGCACCTTTATCCACAGATGTTACGACCAAACCGCAAACCTCAATTGTGTCTCCACGACACGTGTTCGGAAACTTAAACCTCTTGTGATCGCGTTTCAGGGATAAACCATCCACGTACCTACTTCTATAATTGAAATCAAATAATTGAATACAGATCATATACTTGTCCTTGTTAGAGCTCGGTCTCTCAAAGGAATGCGAATGCCTTCGAAGGTAAAAGAGATTTTTAATTAGACAAGACAAAACCTTGGAGAATGATCACATACATTTTTGATTACGTCCTTTTATGAAATGCAATAATCAGGCATATTTGAATATGCCAAACAATATGATGCCTTTGTTTCTTCTCCTATATTTATCAAAATCTGTCTCATTTACCTTCAAGATCGACTTGTACTCAGCCTAATACGTAGGCATTGGCATTGGCACTTTAACAGCAACATTGGTAGCTCACCTGTGCTTCGCCGAGGCCCAGCTCAATAGCGTCGATGCTCTTCCTCACGAGGCTGGCCTTCTCGTGTTCGTGGTCGGTGTTGGCGGCCAGCCCGGCCAGCAGCTGGGCATGCTCCGCCCGCAGCGCCTCGAGGCCGGCGGCGACTGTTCGCGCCCCGGCCACCATTTCCTCCTGCGTCATCGCCGTCATCCTGCCCAGGGATTCGATCTTCTTTCTGTGGACAATTGAGAAAGAAATATTATACCACGACGGCTAACAGGTGTTTTGAATTTGAAAAGGCGAGAATCTTACTGTATTTAATAACTTTTACTCTGTCAATAGGATTTACATTTTTATATCCGGTGTGAGGCTTAAAAATGACATCATTTGAAATAAAGTCCGAGGCGGCTCAAAGGAAAATATTTAAAAGACTCAATAGATCTAACATCCATTGTTTAGTTAACAGTCAGTTGGTTGATATGGAAAGCTTAATTGACGTCGAGAGTCAATGGTTGAGCAGTCACGAATATGGGATTGAGTTCATTGTAAATGTTTAAACGTAAATGCGATCGTTTAAAATTAAAGGTACCATAAGAAATGTAATGAAAGGGTAAAATGGTGCATCACCACAGGGGGCCACCGAGTCCGACCGAAACCTATCCTTCATTTACTATATCCATACAATAATTTGCAAGACCTATAGTAATTACTAAGTTTTCATGAGCCTAACATTTCATTTAAAGCCATGCCACATGATTGAAGACATCGATAAAGTGGATCGTCTATTGAAGGCAAGTTTATTTCTAAATACTATTTCTATGACTGGACAAAACACTGTAACATTATATAGATAGAGCAATCGCTACGTCTATCATAAACTCGCTGATAGCTCTCATTAGCTACCAGGACGTCATAACAACGAGGAGTATTACCGGAAAAGCACATTACCACACCTAGTTCCAGCATTCAACATTGTGCCGCAAACGTGGAAGTGAGCATTGGGCAACAGGGGTGGGCCGATGTGGGCCGGAAGAATGCCGTGAGAAAGGGTCCGCTTGCGAACCGTAACCTCAAATGCACTTCCGATAGCTTTGGGTCACTAGGGACGGATTTGTTCAGGGTACAAAATATAAAATCTCTTTTTGCATCCAATTGCAAAGCACGAGGTACCATATCGAATATAGTATGGTATGTATAATGCGATAATACGAGTATGGCTGTCCCTAAATCGCTACTCCAACTAATAATGCTTAAGCTTAATGTAAGGTTTCATATGCTGAAGACGTAGTGTGGCTTAAAATCAAAATGTGGTAATAAACTATCCTAATTAAATAAGTAAGGTTCAGGTTACATACGCCATTTAAACCGTAAAAAATGGTTACGACACAGAATTTAATGCGATTAGATACTCAGTACCCTGTTTTGGAAAAAACAGTAATGGTAAAAGGCTGCAAGCAAAAGATAAGCAATATCATAAGATTTCTTGTCCCGGAAATATATTTCTTTTCCGAAAATTCATCCATAAAGACTTTATGAATTATAGAACAAACAATGAGCAGGAGTATGGGAATCGTATGAATAGCAATCACAATCGACACGTGATGAAATGCGGTATAAACACACTTGGTAATACATAATCTGCATATTAAAAATAGGTTTGCAGTACTTCCGCTGCTTGGTAATTCTGCGTGCGAACCATGAGAATCTTTATGGACTACCATAGCGGAATATGAGTTACCAGTGTGATAACACACCACACAGATGGTACACTAATGATACGATATAGAATTTTATCCCCTATAATACATAGTTTCGTAGACTACAACATAATAAGTTAAGAGACCCTTCTGAACTACTCTTTCTATAGTCGTTTTTTTATATTAACAATGAATTCGAATTGATTATAAACTAAGTATAAAGTCAGTCAGTCAGCCTAAAGTATAAGTGTAAAGTGACCTAAAATCTGTCATTTTGTATGTGAACTTACTATGACCATAAAACAGTTCTATGGTCTATGGTCATCTTAAATTTAATTAAGTTTATTAAAAATACTACCGTCTTTAAAGATTGGAAAAACTGAATCCTATAAAACCAATTCACCATTTCTTAAAGTATGAATGGTTTTAACTTCTTCTCAATCAACAAACTAACAATTGCCTGATTACCTTATATTTTTATAAGCAAACAGATATCTGAACTCACAAAACAAAATGGTTTACAATAACTATTAGAATGCCAGACGTACCTGTTAACTGTATTTAGGTGAAGAATCCCGTATTTGGGGATGGCAACTAAATTGGTCTTAGAGCGCTCTACGCATAGTAAACAAGCTTCTTTGCCAGTTTGCTGTTGATCCACGAATCCATGTACAGGGTGGCAATGTGTTCCGGCTTTATTAGGTTGTTGAATTTAAACAGCAAGGGCGCACAGGTGACAAAAAATGCAACAAAATAAGCACTCCGTACAAAGCAATGTTTTATGTTATCTGAAGTAGGCTTATTGGCTCATCAAGACATTGTGTCCGGCCAAATTATATGCCCCAGTTATTCTTTTTTCTAAATTAAAACATAGAAACCCTACACGTAGGTAGATGCATATTAATGTGGACATATCGTTGTCCGTCAAACTGGTATGATATACATTTGTATTATTAACAATGCGGAGTACAATTTCGATGCACGCAAATGTATGCTACGTAGCACGGAAGTATGAGGCTTCGTAATGCTATTTATAGGATAATTCCGCTTTGCAAGATCCATATGATGGTTGTGTATAGGTTAACTACCAGGGAGTAGATAGTCATTGAGAATACAACATTAATTGGAGCTGATCTTAAATAAAACGTCTAACTTACACACAGTTTTGGATAACCACAAAACACCGGCCCCCTATTAATAAACGCGGTATAGCGGGTGAATAGTTACTCACCGAATTATCTCGTTCTGTCATTAGTAATTTGACATTCGAAAGAAGACAGAGCTTGGTGTAACTATACTACAGCTAAACCACCTTTATAAATAAGGGGGCAACAGTATACCTAAGATAACGAAGCAAGCTAGCCGTTTTGTCATGTAATTGAAGGAAGCTGACAAAATTATAACAACTGCAAGTCACTTATCTGTAATTAGTGAAAGACTTAGACCTTTTAACTATGGACGAGTTTTACATGATCATTCCCCTCTGCCAAGGTATAAGACCAAGAAGGTCTAACACGTTTATAAAAACTGTTTACGGAATCGATTTTATCAAAGTCACATCGTTTTTGCGGTGTAAGGAGCTCCGTAAAAAATGCCGATCCGTGCTGTTAACGAAACGTGTCTGTGCAAGAAAAGGTCAAACACCTATTATCTACAAAAAGACACAGTAACGTTTCATATTGTTGCGACCTAGAAACTATTTGGTCAAATACCTCGAAGGATCCTTATTTTATCAGCTTGATACAAAAAAGCATTGTTATGAACCCCATCGAATTACGAAGGATCTCTAAAAGTTGAATGTTCGAGACTGTAGGTATGTAGGTATAAAGTGAACGCGTGATCGGCGCGACGGCGGCGGGCAAATACCTACTCGCGAACGAATACAAAGGGAAGCCGACAATGGGTCTCGAGATCATTCGATTGGGATTATTATTACCTACATACCTACCGAGAATGTTCAGGAAAATACCAGCTCGCATTTTTATTCCGTATATAAGGTGTTGACGACGGGCAGCGAGTTAGTTACTTCTTGGAAGCGACACTGTACGGAACTTAAGTAAGCGAACGAAGAGTGATATACCAGTGACCTAGGCGATTATATTGGAATACTGTGTGACTGCTAAGTGATTCGGAACAGTGTTTGTTGTATGTAACTAGTGATAGTGAACTAGTGTAGTACTGTGTATTTGTCAAGTTTGTGGAGAGCGGAATAAACCCTTTATACACGTAGTCGGCATTATTTGTACCTACCCCTAGTACGTAACAATTGGTGTCAGAAGCGGAATGCCGTTACTACCGCGAGAGGAAGAAGGGCGTACTCCACGAACCAGACGTCAAGTGGAGATGGATGCCGCACGTCAACGTAGCCGTGAAGAGGAAGAGCGTCCAGTTGATACCGGCGTTTCGGCGGGAGCTGAGGCAGCATCAGCAGGTAGCTCATCGGAGTTGAACTTGGCAGCGTTGATGGCCTCTATGCAGCAAATGCTCAAGGTCAATCAAGAGGCCAGTCAGCGAATGGAAGCCAACCAAGAGGCTAGCCGGCAGGAGTTCAAAGAGATGATGCAGGCTAATCAAGAGGCTAGCCGGCAGGAGTTCAAGGAGATGATGCATGCATTGGAAGCCAAGCAAGAGGCCAATCAGGAAGCGATCCTAGTTAAAATTGATGCAGGCATCACTGTCCTCGGTGAAAAAGTGAAGACTCTAGAAGACCGCGTAGATGTGCTCAATAAGGAAGTCGTTCTAAAGACTGGCTCCCTCGACAACCAACTGCAAGCGCTAAATAAAGAGAAAGATGCAGTCAAAGACCACTTGGAAGCGCTAGACAAGGAGGTTTTGAAGCTGAAAATACATGGACCTGTGACAGTAGCCTCGCCATCGTCCACAAAGCTCGACCTCCCGCGCTTCGATGGGACTTCCTCGTGGACGGCCTTCAAGTACCAGTTTGAAATACTTTCAGTTGGAAATTCCTGGAGCAGCGAGCAGTCCTTTGCGGCCCTGGCGCTTGCCTTACGGGGAGATGCTTTAATGGTTTTGGAGAATCTGCCGCTGGAAGGAAGGACTCTGGAGACTCTCATGGATGCACTGGATACACGCTACGGTGAAAAACACCTGGAACATGTTTATCGAGCGCAACTTCACGAGAGAAAGCAAAAGCCTGGTGAAAGTCTCCAACAATGGGCATTGGAAGTGGAGAGGCTGGTTCGTCGTGCATACTCATCCAAACCAGCTATGATTGAAGAGAACCTGCTGGAGTTATTTATAAATGGCATTCGAGAAACGGAAGTCAGGACCTTTGTACGGCTGGGACACCACCAAACCATGAAGAATGCACTGGCTCATGCTCTCGAGGTGGAAGCTGTTCGGCAGGACACGAAATTAAATAAGGTCAGGGAGGTTAAGGAGGTAGTTAAGGAGGAAAAGAAGCCTCGGTTCGTCCCAACTTGTTATGGCTGTGGTGGTAAGGGACATATTCGCTTGGAATGCCCTTCAAAGAAGAGAAAGGTCGCGGACGAGTCCGAGACCCAAGCGGAAGCAAGTGTTCCGTTAAACTAAACGTCGCCAGGGCCGCGGGGCGGGCGCTGGCTGGTCAAGTTGAGGCCCCAACAGTCACTATAACTCAAGTTTGCAATGGAAATAGTCTGATCATCGAGGCCACCTTAGACAACCAAACTTGCAGTTTAACTGTTGATACTGGAGCATCGCGTACAATTGTGAGGCCGGAACTACTGAAACGCACCATAATGTGGGAAAAGCGATCACCGTCATGCCGTCTGCAAACAGCCACTGGCCAGCCAGTTTCCGTCCTCGGTGAAACAGATATTAAGTTAAGAATTGGCGACCGAGTCTATCTCCAGTCAGTGCTGATTGCTAATATTACTGATGATTGCATTTTGGGACTGGATTTCTTGAAGAATCAACAGTGTGTTTTGGATGTAGCCAAAGGAGTGCTAAGGTTTCCTGATCAAGAAGTCTGTTTAAGAGGATCGCGCCCGTGTACTCTTTATTGTGTGAGAGATACCACATTGGCTCCAAAATCAGAAACCTTAGTGAGAGTTAAATTTCCTGCGAAGACTGAGCAAGGAAGATGTCTCATTGTGGAAGATGCTGGCAATCACCCGAGTTTAATTACAGCAAGGACGCTACTGATGTCGAACGGAATTACTAGGGTAAGAATCCTTAACCTTAGTAATGAAGAAATACAGCTGAAGAAGAATAGTGTGGTTGGAAAATGCGAGGAAGTACAGTACCTGAGAAAATTAAGCGCTCCAGATAAACAGGAAGGTACGCAGATCGCGGAGGATCACATCTGGGAACTTCTGGAAGCTTCTAAGGAAAATTTATCGGCATCGGAACTACAACAGGCCAAGAAGATGTTGCTAGAATTCAGAGACATTTTCGCAACCGGAAACGATTGTGGAAAGACAGGACTCGTCAAACATCGGATCGACACAGGCGACGCCAGGCCTATTAAACAAAGACCCCGAAGATTACCATGGGCAAGAGAAAAGGAGGTGACAGATATGATTAATGACATGGCTGATAACGGAATAATTGAACCTTCTACGAGTCCATGGTCTTCACCCGTGGTGCTGGTAAAGAAGAAGGATGGCAGTACAAGGTTCTGCGTGGATTACCGAATGCTGAATAATGTCACGAAGAAAGACAGTTACCCCTTGCCGCGAATTGACGACACGCTGGATATGCTTAGTGGTATGAAGTGGTTCTCAACCATCGATTTAAAAAGTGGCTATTGGCAGGTCGAGCTCAGCCCAGAGGACAAGGAGAAGACTGCTTTTAGTACAGGAATCGGGAACGGATTGTGGCAGTTCAACGTTATGCCATTCGGCTTATGTAATGCTCCGGCTACATTTGAGCGCCTTATGGAGCGAGTAATGGTGGGTTTACTCGGGGACGTGTGCCTGGTCTACCTTGACGATGTAATTGTTATGGGTCGCAGCTTCAAGGAAAATCTGAAGAACTTGGAAAAAGTTTTCACTCGAATCCGTGAGGCTAATCTAAAACTTAGTCCTAAGAAGTGTGCTCTGTTTAAAAAGGAGGTCAGTTATCTTGGACACGTCATCTCAACCGATGGAGTAAAGACCGACCCCGAAAAGATAAAATCTGTTCAAGAATGGCCTTCTCCAAAGAACAAAACAGAAATACGAGCGTTCCTTGGACTATGTGCATACTACAGACGATTTATCAAGAATTTTTCAGATATTGCGAAACCGTTACATCGGCTAACGGAAGATAAACGGGATTTCGTTTGGGACCTGGAATGTGAGAAAGCTTTCATTGAGCTGAAACAACGATTGTGTGAGGCCCCAATATTAGGTTACCCAACGAGAGAAGGAAGATTCATCGTGGATACTGACGCCAGTAACACCGGAATAGGTGGTGTTTTGTCACAACTACAGGGAGATCACAACGTTGTCATAGCGTACTTCAGTAAATCCCTTTCCAAGCCAGAGAGAAATTACTGTGTGACTCGCCGTGAATTGCTAGCTGTGGTGAAGACCTTACAACATTTTAACAAATATCTTATAGGAAGGGAGTTTACACTAAGGACAGATCACGCTGCATTACAATGGTTACTACAATTTAAAAACCCAGAGGGCCAAGTAGCACGATGGATCGAGCAACTACAGGAATTTTCCTTCGTAATAGAACACCGCAGTGGAAAAGGGCATGGTAATGCTGACGCTTTGTCACGGAGACCATGTGCCGAAGACTGCAAACATTGCCTAAGGAATGAAGTTCGGGAAGAGGTCAAGCTCATAGGGACTCACGGAATCGACGACGAATGGACCGGAGCCAGTATGAAGAAAGCGCAGGAGGAGGATAATGACCTACAACCTATACTGCAATGGAAACAGAGCGGAAACAGGCCTCAATGGAGCGACGTGTCCGTCTACAGTTCGACAACGAAGAGTTATTGGGCTCAGTGGGACAGTTTGGCTCTGGTAGATGAAGTGCTGTATAGGAGATGGGAATCAAACGACGGTAAGGAAATCACCATGCAAGTGATAGTGCCGCGGAGTAAGGTGGCTTCTCTTCTACGGCACATTCATGATGGTGTTTCTGGTGGGCACCTAGGAGTCAAGAAAACCCTTGTTAAGGTGCGGCAGCGGTTTTATTGGTTGCGCTGTCGAGAAGACGTCGAGGATTGGTGTCGCAGATGCACTGCGTGTGCGTCAGTAAAAGGCCCGCAGACAAGAAGTAGGGGAAAGTTGAAGTTGTACAACGTTGGAGCCCCGTGGGAGCGCATCGCCATTGATGTCGCTGGACCGTTTCCGATGACTGAGGATGGGAACAAATACATCATAGTAGTGCAAGATTACTTCACTAAGTGGCCAGAAGTATTTGCAACACCCAACCAGGAAGCAGTCACCGTAGCGAAGAAATTGGTCCAAGAAGTAGTCTGTCGGTATGGTGTACCTATGGAGATCCATTCTGATCAAGGACGGAATTTTGAGTCTACGCTGTTCCAAGAGATGTGCAAATTACTCGGAATGAACAAGACTCGTACAACTCCAGCACACCCGCAGTCAGACGGAATGGTCGAGAGGTTTAACCAGACCCTGGAAAACCACCTGGCCAAGGTCGTAGACGATCATCAGCGGGACTGGGACCAATACATTCCACTGTTTTTAATGTCCTATCGGTCTGCAGTACATGACAGTACTGGTCACACTCCAGCCAAAGTCAATTTTGGTCGAGAAATGAGGCTCCCAGTGGATGCGATAACGGGCACGCCACCCGACAGTCCTAAGGCCGTTACGGACTATGTGAGTGAACTTCAAAACCAACTGGACGAAGTGCATCGAATGGTACGGGAAAACAACTTGAAGTCAAGTACGAAGATGAAGACCCGGTACGATCGAAGTGCAAACACCAATGGTTTTGAAGAAGGAACACTGGTGTGGCTCCACAATCCTCTTCGCAGAAAAGGGAAGTCCCCGAAACTTCAGGCTCGCTGGGAAGGACCTTATACAGTTATTACGAGGATCAACGATGTGACCTATCGCATTAAGAAGGGACTTCGAGGAAAGCCAAAGGTAGTCCATGTGGACAGATTGGCTCGGTATCATGGAACAAATGATGCTCGGGACGAGCATGACTAAGAGGGGGGTAATGTTGCGACCTAGAAACTATTTGGTCAAATACCTCGAAGGATCCTTATTTTATCAGCTTGATACAAAAAAGCATTGTTATGAACCCCATCGAATTACGAAGGATCTCTAAAAGTTGAATGTTCGAGACTGTAGGTATGTAGGTATAAAGTGAACGCGTGATCGGCGCGACGGCGGCGGGCAAATACCTACTCGCGAACGAATACAAAGGGAAGCCGACAATGGGTCTCGAGATCATTCGATTGGGATTATTATTACCTACATACCTACCGAGAATGTTCAGGAAAATACCAGCTCGCATTTTTATTCCGTATATAAGGTGTTGACGACGGGCAGCGAGTTAGTTACTTCTTGGAAGCGACACTGTACGGAACTTAAGTAAGCGAACGAAGAGTGATATACCAGTGACCTAGGCGATTATATTGGAATACTGTGTGACTGCTAAGTGATTCGGAACAGTGTTTGTTGTATGTAACTAGTGATAGTGAACTAGTGTAGTACTGTGTATTTGTCAAGTTTGTGGAGAGCGGAATAAACCCTTTATACACGTAGTCGGCATTATTTGTACCTACCCCTAGTACGTAACAATATGTAAGTGTTTTTGGTGTAACTAATCCCTTTTTTCTAATAAAATAATTAAAATATAAAATGTGATAAAAATCGAAAACATTATCGATTAAACAATCGAGTACGAAATAATTGAAAAGTGTAGTATGGTATCTCGAGTTCGCCATTTTGAATAGTGCTGTGGCAGGGATAATTTATGATTGCGGACGGGTATCGATAAAATTATATTTTTTAGAGTTTTATTATATATTTGTTTTAAATTATATATAGTAAAAATATAATTACTTATTGTTATTTTTTTAACTTATCATTATTCCACTATTTTTCCTGATTTCCCAAAGATCCTCAATTAAAACCAAATGGGAAAATCTTGCAATAGAAAGAGGGGTTGGGAACCTACTCGCACAAGTATTATTTGTTCGGTACACTTTGTTTCGTCGCAACTCCAATGTGTATCTAATAAACGACGAAAATTAGTAGATAATGCCGTACCAATATTATTTTTTAGCTGATGCCGTAAGTATTTTATTTATACTTCTACTGACATGATTCTAAAAAAATATTTCACTGAAATAATATATACGTGAAGTGTTTGTGGTGTGTGTAATATTTTGTGTAGAAATATTTGTGACTAGACTATGTAGTAGAAGTTTCACCTTGTATATTGTTGTAAAATATTATTTATTTTAAACGTTTTATTCCCACAGCGAGGGGATTTTTTTTTAAAGTAATGCATAAACGATAGATCATCGTACTGTATAAAATACCATCATATACAAAATAATTCATATTTTGTATTAGATGAAGAAATGCACACATCTATGCAATACTTTTGTGATGATGAGCAAGTGAAACTATCGATATATCTAATAAGAAATATCGATATTGGTATCTCCCTATTGCACTTAGTGTCTTACACTCGTAAATTCTTGCATGTTGACGTATTTGACCGATTAGTGTGCATAAAAGTTACTAGTGTTGAAATATTTATTTAAGTGTGCATTCATAATGACACAATTTGTTTTTTAGTAATTGTGCATCATTTCGTTGTAGTGGTTACCTCGTCCCCCCCAAAATCTGACAGAAAATTTGATTCGTAAAATGTAGTACGTCCCTTATCCATTGGTTCATTAATCTAAGGTGAAAGACAAACACAGTTTTCATTCACAACTGACGGCTCTGTTTAACAAGTAAACTATTTTAGGTTAAAAAACAGTGTTATCTAACAGTATCAAAGTGTTCCGACCTTGCCGCAGTCGGTCAGTTGCGTAAATTGAACGTGGGTACACACGTATGTACATCGTCTCAACACGAAGGGCATGATCAGAATTCTGAATAAGTACCGTTCTATTTTCCCATTTTGAAATAACCATTATTCTTTTTATATCAGTAAATGTGTGGTAGGTAGGCAGGTTGAGTTTCAATATTTGAAATTCGTCCTTGTCCTGGTTGAGGCGGAACAGCTTCAATGGGACCTCCGTTGGGTTTGGTCAAAAGCTTTTTGCAAGCTTCCGTTTCTTTAAACTAAGACTTCAACCACCATAAAATAGTCTGTTTGGATATGAAACTGTAAATTAAGTATGGTACTGGGGATATATCATACTTAATATTATAAAGAGGAAGACTTTGTTTGTTTGATTGTAATGAATAGGCTCCGAAAGTACTGAACCGATTTGAAAAATTATTTCACTGTTGGGAAGCTACACTATCCCCGGGTGACATAGGCTATAATATATTTTCAAAAAAATTTGGGATCCTTACTAAAACTTGAATAATGTAACCGCAACGGCCGTTGGTGTGAGATAAATTAAAATGTATGGTATAAAAGTAGTTACGCAATACTAGCCATATGGTCGGTCGCGATTCCAATTCGCTACCTGTACCTGAAGAATTCATTTAACTGCTTCACTAAACACTATAAGTTACATATTATATTGTTTACTCTAAGAAGTGAATAATAATAAATCAGATTTAATATTAAATTGCCCTTGTCTAGCAGTTATTGTCTAAATTCCAGAACACCCTCCTAACTCAGTACGTGTCTGGAAACCCAAAATTATAGTCCTCCGTATATTAGATTTCGCTCGTAACAAAGAAAAGAGTATTTTCTTTCATAGTCTGAGCTGTAAAATATGTATACCATATTTCACTTACAGTGTGTTGAGAATAAACTACTTACGAATTTAGTCTAGTAATATAGAATAGTCTTTCTTGATCCGACGATTGAGTTACTAAAGATTTTACTTTCTTCATTAGAAAGGGAGATTCCATCATGCTATTTCGCGTGTTACGTGACCATAGACACTTAGTTTATCAAGTATCAATATTTTTCATGCACTACTTTTTACATTACTACACTAATCCTTAGTGATGAAGTATTTGATGAAAAAAACCATGACTGAGTGGCGATTTTCGATTGAATGGACAAGCTGAATCGATGCAAGGTATATTTTGTTATGAGTACCCCAAAAGCACTTCATTGAGATTTTCTATACTGGTGTTTTACGACCAGACACGATTGCGTACATCTAGATATTTCACCTATCTTCAAATCTTACTCGCACGACTGTTTATTTAGAATATACCTAGGTAATATTTTGTTAAAATCTACAAAACGATAGAATCCTCATGTACAAATAAACACAAACCTCTTAGCATTGGGGAAGGACATTGGACAACTTGATTAGACCATGTCAAAGACGTTCACAGATAGAATCGACAAATAAGGAAACCACTTTACTTGGTCGTGTCATGTTAAACGAGGTGGTAACAGAATTAAATACTTTTATATTAACAATGACGTCATAATAGCCACATGGCAAACAGCCATCATAGCATACGCGATATGGTCATAATGATAATATACAAGCATGAACAAACTTGGTTGTTGAAGCCGAATGTTTTGCGAGACGTTAAACGCGAGTTCGGAATTATGACGCCGTTCTTTAGGAAGGTTTAATAAACGTGACAGGAGGGAATGGGAATAGGGGATGAAATGTGTTTCCCTCGAGTAAACTAATTTCCTACTTGCTCCACAAACTCGTGTCATATCGCTTTGTAAACAAGCCGCTCACGCATGACACCAAACTATGAAACGTTTGTTTTAAATACCTAGAACGTCTTTGGATCGTCTTCCTGTTTGGAAAATAAATAGGCACTCAATGGCAGGTACTATTGAATGAACTACCATGCCATTTCGACACTTAACCCGCAGGATATTTCTAATTTGATTTCACGAAAGAGAACGAACTTCAACCTAGATATATACACCCAAATGCTCACAAAGTAAACTGTATTATATTTAGATCTATACACAATGTATTTATAGCAAAACAAGTATCGACATCTCTTATCCTCTTCCAATAATAATAATATATCCATAACAGATACCACATTCATTCCATGTGTATATTCACAATAAATAACTCCTGTTCCACTGGATTCCAGACCTTAGGGTGGTAACCTTGCCAAACTCAGACTCCCCTCAAGGGGCGGTAGGGTGGTGCGGGGCGCATAAAATGCCCGTTACTATGGTATCCAAGGGCGACAACCCTCCGCCAGTGAGCCGGGCGTCGCGTTTGTTCAGAAAATTAGGGATTTGTAGAACATGTAGCTTGCGTGAAGGCTTCGGCTAAATTACATGTTGTTTTTCTTTCGAAAGGAGGTTGAAAAGCCTAGCTTAAAAAAAAATCTAGGTACCTACTTAAATATAAATATGTAGAGTTCACTTTATATAGCGAGTTCATTATGTGGACGATGCAGCCATGGAATGGGCAGAAATGAAGAGTTCTTTGGCAAGCCTCAGAAAAGGTAGTCCAGTGCTAAGATCATATCATTATTATAATCATATTCATATGGTATTATTATGGTAATTGTTAAAGCGAACGAATGAACGGGAGTTTGCCGAGCTCCCACCACGGCGGCGCGCCCGCGGGCTCGGCCCCATTCGGTCTGCGACCACAGCGCGCGACATACGTGCCATTTCACTATTGTTATTCAAATTCATTATTTTTCGTACACCAATATAGAAGCCTACCGTTCATCGCAATACATCTTTCATTTTCGCCCGACCCCTCGAAACAAATCTCCGCCAGCGTTTCGAGCCGGATGCGAAATTCCGAGCGCGCGGCCAGGACAGCGGCGAGCAACGGTCGCATCGGTGAGGTCAAGTCAAGGGCGTCGGGCATCGCCGCGTCGACATTGCAATTTTTTCGACGACGGCGTTCAATATACACAAGAAGCATATTATCAAGAATCCTAAAGGCATCATGTACGAGAACTGCCAAGAAAAGGGGTTGCAGTGATCATATTCGTGAGTTCGTTCCAATTTTTAATTTGCGCAATCCAAGCTATCCAGTCCTTTCATTTCATTATCGACTAAATTCAAACTACACCTATTATAATCCATTTTCAGAAAAAAAACATTATATATCCAACTACCTATAGTTCCATGCATTTAATTTCAGAGGTCATTAGCATTGTCTTTGTATATGTGTACTGTGTTCATTACCCTACCTACATAACGGAAGAAATCTTATTGTTACGTAAATATTTTCGTTTGATTCTTTTCTACATTCCAGAAACTCGTGCATAGTGCGCGGCGCACGGTCGCCCGCGCTTCGATTCCGCCGACTCACGCGCATAGCGCGGACCGGTTCTCAGCTGTTTTGCTGGCTTGCGCTGCATTCACTTCGCACTGGCTGTATTTATTTCGCACGCATCTACCCACTTCACATGCAAAATTTACGTATCGTTTCACCTGCTTCGCTTTGATTTCACTGATTTGCATTCTAAACTAATTAAAGTGCATTCTCTTCAAGCTGCTAAATTTTAATTCAATTTAATTTTCTTTATTTGCACATTTTCATTACAATTGCCTACTATTTTATTTAATATTTATCATGGAATCGATTAAATCATTAAAGAAAACCAGAGCGTCTCATAAATCGAAGCTTACCATTTTCAAAACCTATCTTGAGCCGCTTCTGCCTTGCAAAGAACTAAATAATTTACAAACTAACGAGTTAACTTCTCGATTGAATAAAATTCAAGAGCTATACGACTACTTCGATTCAACTCAGACTCAGATAGAAAATTCAACGGAAATTCCAGATGAGGAGTTCATCGAACGACAGAGCTTCGAAAGCAGCTACTTCAGCGCAGTTGCAGCTGCGCAGGAGCTGCTCGACCGAACTGGGGCGACGGGCGCTGCCTCTACGGCGCAGGACTGCGCCTCGGTGACAGGTTCAAGTGTGGTCGCACATTCAGGTAGGCTAAACTTGAAGCTTCCGACAATTCATCTCCCTTCTTACTCTGGGCGCTCTCAGGACTGGCTAGAATTTCACGACACCTACACATCACTCATACACACAAATCCGTCTATACCAACGATCAATAAGTTTCATTACTTGCGTGCAGCGCTTAAAGATAGTGCGGCGCTAGTCATTCATTCACTAGATTTTTCTTCCGAAAATTACAACGTTGCTTGGGACCTATTGTGTGAGCGCTATAATAACAAACGTGTTTTGGTTAACAATCATGTTAAGGCATTATTCAACATCGAATCAATCCAAAAAGAGTCTTCCACAGCTTTGCGTAATATCATAGACGTTGTAAACAAAAATTTAAGGTCTTTAAATACACTAAATATACCCACGGAACATTGGGACATTTTGATCATACACATGGTTTCAAATAGATTGGACCCAGACACCGTCCGTGACTGGGAAGAGCAACGCAATTCCACAAAGGATATTGCAACCTTACAAGAGTTCAATACGTTTCTAAAAAACCGTGCCGACTTGTTGGAAACTATGGAAGAAGCGCAACGTCAGCCATCACGCAGACACAGCGACACAACACATGTACGTCCAAAAACATTCGTAGCTAACCAAGCAACACAGAAACAGTCGCAATCCTCATGCCCTATATGCAAACTAAATCATTCTATTTATTACTGCACTAAATTCAAGGCATTGCCAATAGAAAAACGCATCGATAGGGTTAAGCAACTAAAGCTTTGTATAAATTGCCTGCGTGCAGGGCACGATGAGAAGCGCTGTAGGTGCGGCTCATGCAAGCTGTGCTCACGTCGACACAACAGTCTACTACACTTAGATCGCACACACACCCCAAACGCAGAATCTAAACCACATTCGCAAGGTGAGTGCATAGTGTTACCTGCAACACAAGGGCAGGTACAGACCGAAGTGCCCTTACAAAATAATTTCCAAGGTAACAACATCACACTATCAACTACACATAAAGGTCAGGTACTACTATCCACCGCTATAGTGAGCATTACAGACAGTGATAGCCACACACACAAAATACGTGCACTGTTAGACAACGGCAGCACATCTAGTTTCATTACAGAAACATTACAAAAACAATTACAAATTCCAGCATATTCAACTTCAATATCTGTCCAAGGATTAAATAATCAATTTTCACGAATCACTAAAAGATGTAATGTCACAATTTCATCACTCACCAGTGGCTACACGACCGAAGTAAACTGTTTCGTTGTACCACAAATTACACAATTAATACCTACAAATAAAATCAATATACACAATTTCAATATACCCCCTCACATCCACCTGGCGGACCCAACATTCAATACCCCGTCAGAGGTGCAGATGTTGCTGGGTGCAGATCTGTTTTGGCAGGTCTTATCAAACAATCGCATTACCCTTGGCAAGAACAAGCCACTACTAGTCGAAACAACACTAGGGTGGATTGTCTCGGGTACCGTCGGAGTCTTAAACCCGCGGAACAACTTCAAACACAATACAGTCCATTGCAATTTCATTCATGATACTGAGCTCGATGAGAAACTAGACAAATTCTTCGAATTAGAGTCAGTAGGCACCACTCAACAAACTCCATCAAAGGTTGCGAGTGAGTGTGAAACTATTTTCACGAAAACTACAGTTCGTCAGCCAGACGGCAGGTTCGTAGTAACCATTCCACTGAAAGATTCACCTGCAAGCTTAGGTGAATCAAGAGAGCTTGCTCTCGTCCGATTTCATGCGTTAGAACGTAAATTCAAACGGAATCCTACATTTAAGCAAAGCTACATTGATTTCATGCGCGACTATGAGACCCTAGGTCACATGTCAGAAATCACTGATACAACACACACTAATCATTCATACTACCTACCACACCATGGTGTCATGCGTGAAGACAGTCTTACTACTAAACTTAGGACAGTCTTTGATGCCTCCGCAGTCATTCCGGGTACAGGCAACTCATTCAACGAAATACAACACGTTGGCCCTACCATACAAGATGATTTAGTGAGCATACTAATTCGCTTTCGTCAGCATAAGTACGTCGTTACGTCAGACATAGAAAAAATGTACAGGCAAATTTTAGTAACTAAAAATCAGCAAAGGTTACAACAAATTTTTTGGAGACCAGATCCATGTAAAGAAATTAAAATTTACACTTTACGAACTGTGACATATGGGACTGCCTCGGCACCATATTTAGCATTCAGATGTCTGGTTCAACTTGGCCGTGAGTGCCAAGATATGAACATAAGCGAAGCAATTTTAAGAGATTTTTACGCAGACGATTTCGTGAGTGGTCACGACGACGACGTAACTTTGATAGAAACATGTAAAGGTGTCATACACGAACTAAACAAGGGTCACTTTCATTTACGCAAATGGCATTCAAACAATCCGTCAATACTAAATCAAATTGTTGGTGGAAATAACAATGATGATCTAGTAAACCTAAGCAAACACGAACTTACAAAAACCTTAGGGTTACAGTGGGCATGCAAAAGGGACACATTGCTATTTCCAATAACAGATTCAGACCTTAACAAACCACAAATCAGCAAACGCATAATACTCGCAACAATTGCACAGATCTTCGATCCATTAGGGTTAATCAATCCTTGCATACTTCAGGCTAAACTTATACTTCAGAGTTTATGGGCACAAAATATTTCATGGGACGACCAGTTACCCAAAGAATTCCAATTTCAATGGAAAGGTTTTATACAATACCTACCTGAGCTAAATAGCATAGAAATACCGCGCAAGGTTCTAATCGATAACTATATATTAGTAGAATTACATGTATTTAGCGATGCGTCAAATAAATGTTTTGCCGCATGTGCTTACATTAGAACAATAACAAACACAGGCCAGGTGGGTGTACATTTAATACTGGCAAAATCTAAGGTTGCTCCACTCAGACAAAAATTAACTACGCCAAGATTAGAACTTTGTGGAGCTGTTCTAGCTACACAGTTAGCGAAAAAGGTCGAAAAATCATTACGACTCAATATCAATGCACAATACTTTTGGTGCGATTCAACCATAGTACTAGGTTGGATCAAAACATGCAGTAAACAAAGATTGAAACAGTTTGTTTACAATAGGATAATTCAGATTACAGATAACTCCGAACCATCATCATGGAACCATGTTCCAACAGGTTTGAATCCCGCCGATATAGGGTCAAGGGGTTTAAATGCTTTACAACTTAAAAGGTCCACTTTGTGGTGGGGAGGTCCTCACTTTCTACACCAGACACAAATACAAATACCTACACAGCCTCAAAATATGCATATAGATAACTTACCTGAAGTCAAGCTCCAATGTCACTTGTCAGCAAGCGAAACGTATGAAAACCACTTCACAAATCAATATTCAAGTTTCAATAAATTACAACGCATTACAGCCTATATAAATCGGTTTATTCATAATTGTAAAAAATCTAATAATAAATTCATAGGTCCGTTAGTGACGTCAGAGCTAAACGCCGCCACAATTATACTTTGTAGAATTATTCAAAGGGATATGTTTGGTAAACAATACTCACTTTTAAATAGCAATCGTTCACTATCATCAAAAGACAAACTTTTGAGTTTAAATCCATTTATTAAGGACTTTATCATTAGAGTCGGAGGTAGATTGTCCAATTCCAACTATGACTACAATACAAAACATCCTATTCTCTTACATGCCTCACACCATATAACAAAATTACTAGTAGAACACTATCACAAAATTCTATTACATGCAGGGCCACAGCTGTTATTAGCCACACTTCGACACAAATTTTGGATTATTAATGGTCGTAATCTTGCAAGAAAAACAACACGTAACTGCATAAAATGTTGCAGATTCTCAGGAGCTACCTATCAACCAATAATGGGTAATCTACCTGAACAGAGACTTCAGGCAGACTATCCATTTGTGAACACAGCTGTGGACTACGCAGGTCCAGTCCTGATAGCCGACAGGAAGGGCAGAGGTTGCAGGCTAACCAAGTCGTACATATGCGTATTTGTATGTTTAGCGGTTCGTGCGATACACATTGAACTTGTAACCGACTTATCGTCCCAAGGCTTCCTATCGGCCCTAAACAAATTTATTGCCCGCAGAGGCAAGCCAGTCGCCATTTGGTCCGATAATGGGACAGCTTTCCGAGGGGGTTGTAATGAAATTTCTAAATTCCTAAAACAAAGTTCTAATGACATTATTTCATATTCAGCAGAGAGGGAAATTGATTTTAAATTTAGCCCAGCTTACAGTCCTCACTTCAATGGCCTAGCCGAAAGTTCAGTGAAATCTATAAAACACATTCTAAAACGAGTCTTAGTCCTAGCGCATCTTAACTACGAAGAAATGAACTCAGTCCTCATAGAAATAGAGGGAATACTAAACTCTAGGCCTCTCACTCCTCTCTCTTCCGACCCTTCAGATCTCGTTCCTCTAACCCCTGCGCATTTTTTAATTGGTCGTACTCTAACGATGTTGCCTGCGCCCCAGGTACAAGACGCGACAATCAGTACAATGAAGAGATACCAGAGAATTCAAGCACTAAAGGCCCATTTTTGGAACCGTTACTATATGGAATATATTTCAGAACTACAGACGAGGAACAAATGGCGCCAGGACAAGGGACAGCCGACGCCAGGAGACATGGTCCTCGTCAAGGACGACCGCCTGCCGCCTAATCGATGGCTGCTGGGTCGAGTCGTCACAGTCTTCAGTGGACGCGATGGAGTCAATCGGGTTGCTGATATCCACACCACGGCAGGGACGCTGAGAAGAGCGTTTAACCGACTCTGCCCCCTACCAATCTTGGAACCAAACGTTCCAAGGGGGGCAGCATGTTAAAGCGAACGAATGAACGGGAGTTTGCCGAGCTCCCACCACGGCGGCGCGCCCGCGGGCTCGGCCCCATTCGGTCTGCGACCACAGCGCGCGACATACGTGCCATTTCACTATTGTTATTCAAATTCATTATTTTTCGTACACCAATATAGAAGCCTACCGTTCATCGCAATACATCTTTCATTTTCGCCCGACCCCTCGAAACAAATCTCCGCCAGTAATGAGTCATTACCATCAGTGTATATCTCCAACGAACTTATGACACAACAAATGTCTTGATGCAAACTAGATATGTCTGGCAACCTCTAGGAGGCGTGAATACCCATATAGATATAAATCTGCCTAATACATTGTACAAACCAGCTTGTATATAATAGCATGCGTGATCTGAGATTAGATGCTAGTATTTTCTTTTATCAAACAATGAATAAACTGAATAAATATTGATTGATTAAGTGTTGACACACATATATCACAAAGCCATTGTTTTGACGTACAATCACATGAGACGTTACATAGTTGTTTAATAATAAATTATGGTTTTACGTGTATAAAATAGTTTTATCTGCGCCAACAATTCCCCGGTTGGCGCAAACTACCCTCCCGTGAGTATTTTACCTTTAATAAAACAAAAGTACCGTGGCCGTACGTAGCGCTGGTAATAAAATACAATTCTTGCGCTCTGCAAGTTTCTTATTAATTTTAAATTCGTGCACAAGACGAAATATTTTCAACATTCATAAAACTGTATGATGTAATCTCTCTTCTCAGTAACCGCAGAATAGTCTTCAAGCTAATACAAAGATAGGGTACTTATAAATACTGTTTTATTTAACTATAAATAGGGAGACATTCTATCTAAGACTACATACGAGAGTATTTTAATAACCTAACAATTTTGAAAAGGTCACGTTTAGTCGGAGGGAATAAATAATATAATACCTATCTATAGAACTACGGAATTTATACTAGGTACCTGTTTGGTTACTCAGATTCCAGACATAATAAGTAAGCACCTTGTATAAAGACTACTAGGGACCGAAACAAGGGTGTCCCTTGTAAGTTTTAAAGGATGTTTGGACGGCTGCCAGAAGCCTCGTGTGTAATGGCGCAGTAATATGCCTTTCATCTTATAAGTTACAGACGTAGCAGTTTCATAAAATGTTACCTTATAATAATACTTAATATATTTACTATATTGACTTAATATACTTAGTATATTTTTAGTCTATGCCATTTATAACTATTATATTTTTTGACAAACGCGAAGGTTTATTTAAACTTCAAATCTATTTCTATTCCACGACGTGAATGAAATTAAATAGTTCATAAATAATAAAGTAGGCTTGGGAAATCAATAATGTCTCATGAATATTATCACTGACGTCAATAAAACTTGTGGAAATATAATAAATAATCTTTGATACAATAACAAACCATTTTAAAAATATTTCCTTATATTGGTGCTTGAAAGGGAAACTGGCGAAAAAATGTCTTGTGGTCGAGTACTCAAACCCAACTCAAATTTGACAACAATACTAAAAGTGACAGATAACGACGTCTCAAACAGCTAAGTGAGCTCAAACATACGGTATCAATGCAAATTGATTGTCGCAAAACGATTCACAACGAATGCCTAATATTAAAAATAACTGAACATTTCCCCATTCCAACGCTGCCAACAATACTGGTTGGACCGTCGACACTTCCAAAGACCAAATAAACACCAGTGACTCGGAAAACAAAGGGATACGTGCCTCTAATGCAATTACCCGAGACTACAAAGGGAATAGGCTATGGCAATCGATGCGTCTAGACATACTGGTGTGGTCTGCCATTGATGCCGATGCTTTAAAAAAATCTGCATATGCAGAAATAAAGTTGCGCTTAATGTCACCATATACTGAATGAGTCACGATTCGGAAAAATACGAAATAAGTATGTTTCAAATATTTGAAAGTAGATTTGAGAATGAAATTGGATCTAAAAAGAATTGAGCTATATGAATACTAAACAATAAAATAAAACTGACATCTCCTCATGTAACAAACATGGAGAGAGATCAGAGACCAGAGTTGATTTTATTGGTGTTTACATTCGTCAATTCATTAACAAATATTATTGGCTTGCTCAAGCATTTACGGAGAGCAATAAGTAGGTACTCTTAACTAAGACAAATTTAGTTTGTGTACCATACCAAGATAATTAGCATTAATGAACACAATAATTTACGCTACCTATACTAATGGTAATTAGGAAAATTAACTTCTATAAAATAGTAATAACGGCCAGGTTTTGAATTTATACTGTCCTAATTAGCCGAAACATCGAAAATCCCTCTGAACCGAACAATGTTGGAAACTTAGGAGGGACCGCGCTCGATACGGATGAATTGTTTCCAAAAGTTTTAATATTAAGGATGATAATCTAGGTACTACCTTTGACGCCAGAAGGTCAAGGACGATGGATATAGGAGCGAGCAAACGGGCTTTACAAAGAATTGCTTCTTAAAAAAATAGAAAAGAAAGAGAAGATTATTGTACTGGTTAAAAAATATTTCTCAGAACTTTCCAAACTCTATAATCCACTATCGAGTAATTTTGAGAATAACACACAGTATTGCTTCATCATACAATATGACGTAAGAATTCCTAATTTACCCTGTTAAGGAAAAAAACACATATTGTATCCCGCAATCCTAATTTCAAATAGAACCCAAAAACCAACGAAATTCAACCTACATTTAGTAAACTGTTTTGGGCAGGCGAAGGGTGCCGAAAGCTTAATTGGGAAATAACTCAAACCTAGACTTCAGAAGGAATTTTCAGTTAATTTATGTTTGGGACGCGTAATTAATTGTAAATATTTAAAGGAACCAAGTAGAACAAATGTCAACACTAAGAAATATTTATAAATTGAAAAAAACTCGCGATATCTTATCGCCCGTCTAACATAATAAGAATGTTCTGGACTCGAAGAACATGGTGGATGGCAATGAAACTCAGATAATTAATTATATACATCCATCCTTAAGATACGATTACTTTAGTTTAAGCCCCTGTACTTGTAGAACTTCAAGTAACATGTTTTGAAACTTTGGTATAAAAAAGTTATTATCACCAACAGTTCTCAATGATTTATAAAAATTAAACCCAAATTCTTTAACTAGATGCAGTATTAACACTCCATTACTGTTGCCGCATTTACATCAAAAACAAACGAGCCGTCAGTACCTGACTCACGGCGAGGCCCATAAATTCCATAATCACAAATTGCCGGAGGGAGATTCATGTGGCTTTTACAGTGATTATTTAACAGTAGTCCGGTGGTCGTTTTTTTTAGGTAAAATATACTTTGTCACCATGATCACAGACGTTTCAGGAATTTATTGAAGTTTGACACGAATAATTCACTCGTAAAGATTGTGTAAATTTATAGTTTACTAGCTGTGCCCCGCGACTCCGTCCGCGTTCTGTTGAAATTTTTCCTGAATTTTCTTTGCTATAAACCTCACGGAGCCCAAGACCTTTCCCACGAATGCAAAACCGTGGAAATCGGTTCGTGCGTTCTGGAGTTATAGCGTCAGGAAGGAAAACCCGACTTATTTTTATATAGTAGATGACAAAATTATCAATTTTAAACCAAACTTCGTCAAGATTGTACTCAAACCAGTTGGACAAGTTTCAATTAGTTTGGACCATTTGAATACAATCTTGTAAATAGCTGCTGTCCAAAAATCCTTCAAACACAAATATACAAATGCGTTTGCAATATATGATAAAGGTTTAATACAATAAATACTTACATTCTGTAGGCGTTTAAGGTCTTCGACATTATACAACTGTTGTAGTACTAACAAATGAAATCCATGTCACTGCACTAACACAACGCAATCGCCATCATCGCACAATACAAGTCACACATTAAAACTTATAGAAAAATACTAAGATAGGTTTCATACACTAGTGACCACTGAAAGGCAAAAACGTTAGAATTGAGTTCAGTCACGGCATGTTCGAAGATGACCTTGGAAGGACTGAATGTTCGGATAGTCAAATCATGAAACGTGAACATGAAAACGAATCTTTACATAAGTGTGTAAATAATAATAATATCAGAAGAAAAGTGTAAATTATTAAACATCAGTATTAAGTACTTTAATTATTGTAGGGATAAACAAATAACTGGTTGATTATAACTTATCTAAAATAATTATTCAACAAATAATATCTACCAAAAGCAGATAAGTGTTGAAGGTAATATTTAACCTGATGAATATTTTATTTAAATGGAGCTAGTTACAGAGCCGATTATAAAATTAATATAATCTATCTGGGTTCGGGTCATCCACGTGTGGGTTTGGCACACACGCTACGGGAAGAATAAGTATGTTGCCAATTGTTGCACAACGGCAAAGCGAAAGAGCACTATATCGCCGTCGAGCAATAGAAAGAGATATCATACAAACTGAAAAGATGAAAATAGACTAACTCCTACGCAACCCGGCGAGCCCGCTCGTCTGTGTCGTTGATCCCCTCTGATCATTCGCGGGCTCCTTTGTTTGTTTTTGTACTGATATCGAAACTGTCTATTGGATGATACTAAGAATTTTCGTATGAGCCAAGGGCTTCTTTGCGTAACCGTCTAGACATTTAATTGCAATTACCGTGTTTACATTCGATATACAAGGTACCTTTAATTGAATTTCATTAAGAACAAGATATATTCCTTTTCCATATTGTCTACAAGTCTCAAATCAGTACACAGATATGGCACAAGAACGAAATTCTTCAGAAATAAAGTAAAATTTGACACTCCCCTTCAAATTTAATCAAGATTTAGGTTGCTAGCCAATTTCCAGAGTGATAAAATTATAATTTACAAAATAGTTAACTAGTATTGGAAATTAGCATAGCACAAATTAGTATAGTATTGGAACTGGAGCTCTTGGCAGTTAGTGCAAAGGACACAGCAAAACGAGCCAAGCTTACTGGCCCAAATGAAAACAATGCTTGCGCTAGTTATGCTTGGCAGAATGCAAGAGCATGTTTTCGTTCTAACATAAAAATGTTAGCCGAGGTAGAATAACTTCAACATACATTTTATTACATAGAAGCAACTTAAATGTTTTGCAGGGTCGAACCGAACGAGCACTTGCATATTTGTCTTTAAACAAAAATACCCTAGAACAGGAATAAGAGTCACTTGAATTACAAGCATACAAGAATTTAAGACCTTATGAGTAGCAAGCAACCTGCCATAAGCAACGGTAATCCTTTTAATTAAGAACCATTTTCTTCTGGAGCACTATTGCAAAATGAGAAAGAAAGAAATAGTGCACAATCTACAATTCGACTGAATCTTCAACATGGCGATGTCATAATCTAATTGCGGTCGTATCCTGACTCACATTTGAGGGTGATTTTGTGTGTTCAATAAGCAACGACTTTCGCCCGTAAACTATTCTCTTAGATTCTTGAAAATTGTCTTGAAATTTGGAAGAAATCAAAGAGAATGTTGATTATCTAAGAATTAGGTGTTTGGACAGCGCAAGACTGGCAATTAGCGACACGACGCATCAATTGCAATCTAGGTAACAATCGAGTTCCAATGCAGCCGCTGCGGGCGCATCGGCCGACACGATACCGGTAAGGAGAGTCTTTCACCGTAATGTGCACAGAAAGCAGATGATATATTAATTAACCGTAATAGTTAAAGATAATAACCGTTATGATAATTAGTGTTCGAAGCTGAAATTCTGTGCACAGCGCAAGTTTGAGTTATTTTTTTCAATTATCCTATTACTAAGATACTTATTTTATTCTGAACCAATAATTTATAATTCCATTTATGTAAATAGAAGAAAGCACTTTGATACTATCTATTACTGAAGCCCGCAGGAAACAGAAATTACAAGATAATTGGAAACAACGACCAAACCAAACCAGAGTACATACATAGAAACCTCATTAAGATTTCCCTTAGGGTACACCTCCTTGAAGAAAAACTTGCAATATTTTTGTTCTACGAGCATTTTTCTAAGATTATAGTACTTTAAGTTCTAACAATACTACTTATTTTCTGTAAGATCTCCGATGTGAACCCACTGGAAAAATCGAAGGAATGCAAAGGAGCTTTTGAAAAGGCCGCTGAAAAGGACCGCTCGTCGATATGAATTCAAATCAGGTTGCATTCAGATCGATAACCTTCTTTGCATTGGTAATGAAGTGATTGTATGATAAAATACTTTTGCTTGAGTAAACTATATGTTAGGTATTATGCTTATGCTGTATTACATAGAGTATGCCTTTTATCAAGCGTTGTTGTTATTTATACTGCCAAACAACTCAAATACGATACATATTCACCTCGAGTCACCAATTACCATTGCGGAAAAGGAAATAGACTAATCGTTGACAGTTTGAAAGATGGCAATCACCTCTAAAACAGTCACTTGCTAAAATGGGTCAATGGTTGTCTCGTACGAAACGTTTCAGCATAGAACATAATGTATAGTAAAATATTAACGACACAAATGTAATCAACCAATTCGAAGACTTTTATTAAGAAACACTTGAAGACGCCTACACGTCTCCTGAAAAACTTTCTAATAATACTGGACAAACTGTCAGCAACGTGACTGCAATATTTTTTTAATTTAGGTGTGAAATGCATCGACGTGTATAGACATACATTTTTTCATCCGTCCGCAATTCTGAAACCTGATAAAGAAACTTCAACTATTACGTATAAAACATAGAGCGGTTTTTGCATTGTTGCAAAACGGTGAAATGACGATGCACTTTGAGCGAGGCTAACTAGTGCAATAACTATGGTGATAGAGTGGACACAATAAACCAAGTCTATTACGATGACCACGTTGAGAGTGTTGGCGATAACTTTATCGATATCAGAATAAGTGGCGATACTAGGCCAATCCGATAAGCATGCGGATGACAGATACGATTAACTTGTTAAGTATGAAATCAATTAGAAAGTGTTGTGTCAAAGGTGAAAACACAATAAGATTGCAAGTGGAAATATAATTATGATTTACATAATTGCTGTAGAATCAAAATAAACGAAGGATTTGATGCTATTTTGCTAAGAATTATTAGCAAATATATGGTATTAACAAATGCATTAGATTCAGACGATTCAGTGCGTATTATAGTGCTAATATTACGAAATTCTATTGTGAAAACATTACCAGTTTACTAGCCGGTAATCAATAAATATACAAGACCCAGTTATAAACACGCGATTTCGATGTTGTTTATAGAATTAAACGAGTAAACGACCGATAAGCGTATTGAAATACCAAAAAACGGTAAAGATATTCGACGAAAGCCGATAGATTCCTGGCGGGGTTACGTTTGAAAATCCTTCCAAGGTCTTCTCGGCACGTACAAACACTGACACTGAAATAGTTTGCTATACAAAACAAAGGACGGTTCCGTGGTGGACGCGTGAGCGGTTCTGAAAAATGTTTTTCTTAATGCCGGCACGTTTCCGGAGCGTCGGGACGTCCGCCCGCTTCGGTCGGTGGTCGGATGCGTACTAAACTGAATCGACTGTTGGCAGCCGGAGCGTAGTGTGGCGCACGCAGCCAACCGCCTCTCGATTAGCATTATCGAGTCGATAGAGAAAAATTGCGACAAGTGGATTACCACTATATCTGATAGGCTATAATATTAATAAACACGACATTTATCGGTCTGAGCGCTGTTGCATCAAAGGAGATCGTATATTCAGTATAAAAATTATCATCATTTTAAAAATAGAGCCTGTAATCAGAATTCTAAAATACAGTACTTATACTAATTCTATATGATAAAAGAAATAAAAAAGTACTTGAGATTTTTTTTTTTTTGTAATGCGGCCACCGTGTTCATTAAATACTTATAAAAGTTACTGTCCAAGACTTTAAATGTATAGCATCAACCAATTTTTTTGTGGATTGTTCTCTAATATATCGATTTTACCCAAATTCAAAATGAAATTTTAATAAGGAATCGCGAATTAACAATAAGGTTTTTCGAGCCATTGCACCACCCTAAAGCTTTCCAATCGCGTTAGTTGGGGGTAGACCACCCCCCTCCCGCGACCCTCACGCACACACTCGCATTGTATGCACCTACATACACATGCTCACTATGTAGGGGTTACCATGAATCATGATGGACCGATAAGAAAATTGGGGTGAGTTTATAATAGTGATGATACCTAGAATTTTAATTCTAAACTTGAAAATCACACAATTGAATATTTTGTTGAATACTGAATTGTAAGTAATGTAAGTATACTGCATTGTTATTACAGGAAACGATATTATTTCCTGAGTCTTATCGATTAAGTCCAGAGCCTGCAATTTCCTTAAGCTATCG
The DNA here is from genome assembly GCA_905147325.1 of Notodonta dromedarius. Classification (NCBI taxonomy): domain Eukaryota; kingdom Metazoa; phylum Arthropoda; class Insecta; order Lepidoptera; family Notodontidae; genus Notodonta; species Notodonta dromedarius. The sequence continues at coordinate 10,398,617 of LR990174.1, forward strand.
AAGTTTTTTATTCAGGTATTGAAACAGCATGTTACCTTTATGATCTCATCACGACAATGTATTTGCCATTCAGTTCATATAAAATCAGTTACACAATTAAGATAACTCATAGTTTGGGTACAATCAACTTTAAAAACCAAAAATATAATCTATGTAATCTCTAAGATGCTTCTGAAATGATTGTGATCACAAACAAGTTTCAAACGAACCGTAAAATCCACGTATAAACGGGCTCCCAGCATCCTAAATTTTTTTAATTTTCTTCAAAAAATTCCGGCCTTTATGATCTCATTTTCAGTTTTCTATCTAGCTCCAAATCAAGCTTAAGTCATATGAAAGCAGGAACGCGCTGCGCGGCAGGTCTTCAAATGAAAAGTTACATAACCAACGTGCAAGGTCATGAGAATCAATATTCTGGAGCCAAATTGTCTGCACAAGTAAGAAAACAAGTCGGTAATGGGCCCTGCATTAACCGTCACAAGGGAAGATTAGTGAGCAATGAATTTTGATGAACAATTCAATCTGTAGAAGAAATGACAGACTTGGTTGAGTACATGACATGGCAACTGAAATGAATATGAAAATGGCGGGAAATTGAAGTTGGAATACCTATAGACAATCGGTAGTTTCCTATTCCTACTTGCTGTGAACATTAATCTATACAAATAAATAAAATTGGAGTGTCTGTTTGTAATATCAAAATAACACCTTTTCACTAAATGCATATGAAAGTACATACGACACCTATAGCAAAAACGCGATTTAAACAATTTTTGTCTGTCTGTCTGTCTGTCTGTCTGTCTGTCTGTCTGTCTGTCTGTCTGTGTGTTTGTTCCGGGTAATCTCCGAAACGGCTCGACCGATTTTGACGGGACTTTCACTGGCAGATAGCTGATGTAATAGGGAGTAACTAAGGCTACTTTATTTTTTGAAAAACAATTAGGGTGCCGCGTAAAAAAATAAAAACACATGAAATCAAAGAGTATCTCCGAAACGGGGGATTGATTTTGACGGGACTTTCACTGGTAGATGTTATAAGCTAACTTACGTAACTTCTATTTTAGAAAAACAAAATTTAAAAAATCAAAAAATGGGTTCTGTCCTGCGGGCTCAGAACGCGGGAGCGGGCTTTTTTGTTAAGTTAAATTCCACGCGGACGAAGTCGCGGGCTCAGCTAGTGCCTAATAAAGTGGGGAATTAAGAACAAAAAGAAAGTCGTAACAAATTAATCAATGTAACTACTGATGAATTATAAAAAGTTAATTGACAATCAGACAGTTGACAGATTAATGATCTTTCGATGAAACTCATCAATATGCATCTCGATGCACGAACTATACCGGTCCAGTGTAATAATGTTCAATATTTATCAGTATTTAACCAAAGCGATGGAAGCGATTCAAATGATTAATATACTTTCCCATACTCAATCGACCGGACCGTAAATATAATACAAAGTTGAAATTACTATAAGTAATTTCAACAGTGAATAATATGCTAATTCAATATCAGTAAAACAGAATTCTAATCAGTTGGCACCAAAAGTCATTTGTCTAACTATGATAATACAACAGTGTATACTTACGGGAATACTCGAGCGAGATCCCTAATACCTAGAACCTTCGAAGTATTGGAAAGTAATCAAAATATTTTTGAAAAAGAATTCTATTGAAATCAAACCAGTAAACTCATGGCTAAACGATGGTACTGGAAACATCACAGGCGAAGCCAAACAATTTAATTTAAAGAACCTAGGCAATAATGGTGGCCACCCTCCGCATCCAGTGTCAGTTTGCGTGCATTGCATACGGCGCGGTCGGAGTTGATACTGTCCACAAATTCCTATGTAAACCTGCCCGGTAGCTCCTGGCGGTGTCGTAATGTGTGTACGCTCTCAAAATCTAACTCTGCTTACCAAGAGAATACTTCTTCTCTTCGTCCTAGAGGCTTCGCTTTTAAGCATTTTACAAGGTTAGCACCAATTAAGGCTCCCGTTTCGATCCTCAACAGAGTTCTTACTATTAGTAAATACCGTTTAAGATTATTAAAGGTTTTACAATTGGCAATCATTTAAGCTTTGAACATAAATTGTAGACTCTTACATGAGTTGATTTTACAGAGATGGTATGTATCTAATATTGCTAAGAATTTGAATTAAATACTTAAGTACTTATTAAGTATCTTCAAAACAAAAAAAAAACAAAAAATAATTCATACAATGCACAGTACACTGATTATGTGGCGCGAGAAAGATAAGCTGACACCTGAAGAGAGTGAATAATATGTTAATTAAGATTTTAAACAGAACGAAGTAAGGCTTTTAGTCTTTCACTTGAACCTAGGACAACGATGATTGGGAATGTGGAGAAGTCATCACTGGAACAATAAATTACTACCCAACGTTTCGATTAACGCCGCTTTCATTCAACCCAGTGACTGCACTAATGAAAAGGAAAAGCGCCCTTCTATTCATCAAACAATGTAATTACTGTCAACAAAGACTCGATACTGCGTTTAATTACATCATTGAAACTGTTGATTGAATTCTCACGTAATCTGAACAATAACTTTCACCAACTACCGAAGACGTAGAAAAGGTAAGTTGTGTAACAATAGGGAACTAGGAATTATAACGGGTGTTATGGGCGGTTAAAATCTATCTATATCTGTATGGGAGTAAGGTGCAATAGGGGATTCTGATTAGAAACTTAGTTAATTAACGTGATATTTTTTTAGATTAATATAAGACATCATCGGTTTCCAAAAACCTTTATAAAATACCAAACTGACCGGAAATAGTGAAATTTCATTTCGAACTGAAATGCATAAAATCTTCATTTATCAATATAATTTCGTAGATTGAATTGCAATGACTCACTAAACTATACAAGCGGGGGTATGAAAAACACTTTCAGAATTTCAGCTATGGATAAGTGATGATTAAAAATCATTGACACTCAATTTCACAGGAGCCGAAGGCAGAAGCTTCAGTAGCTTGACCCTACCTTTTTCAACATGACTTGCTAGACGAATCAGGCTTGCGTATAAACTTGCGTTCCACTGAATATAATTAAGGACACAGTTTAAATTAGAGGTAAACTACAAAAAAACGGCGGCATAATTAACAGAAATACTTTTACATAAACCTATTTTCCTAGCACACGATAAGTAATTGGCACACAATCTTTAATGAGGAGATCGGCATTATATCGCTTTGACACAAAAACAGATTTATAGTCGCAAATGAAAACGACATTGTTGTTAAATAGCGATATTATACAAAGTACTGATCAAATATATGATTTCTGCTGGATAATGGAAGATGCTAAATCAAAAATCTTTCCGTTTACAATCTAGAACATCAAGTAATTGCTTTCTCGAAATATAACATGAAGCACGCATAGGAAAAATAACACAAAGATAGAGTTATCTACTATATAAAAATAAGTCGGGTTTTCCTTCCTGACGCTATAACTCCAGAACGCACGAACCGATTTCCACGGTTTTGCATTCGTTGGAAAGGTCTCGGGCTCCGTGAGGTTTATAGCAAAGAAAATTCAGGAAAAAATTCAACAGAACGCGGACGGAGTCGCGGGCACAGCTAGTGTGTTAATAATGGGCAAAGGAAGGTTTTGTGCGGACCCATAGATTTCCCTAGTACTACTGACAACAGATTACATAGCATGATCTACGAACACAATGTGATTCGTACTTTATTTGCAGCTGCCGGGTTATTTGATTGACTGATGGGATTCATATAAGAAATCTACAAATGTGGGTAACAATCATTATAAATTTAGACTAGAAAACTTAGTAGCTGTATATTTAAGGAGACCGATATTGTTTTGATTTTTTTTAAGACTAATCACATGACTGAAATGAAGAGACATTAATTTAGTTGGTTGTCGATATTTTCATAAACCCCACATACAAAAGACCGGCTCCAGAAAGAACGTGGTTCCAGGCAGCCGCCGCAAAGCAACCGTTTATGAGTTTTTATTTGTGTTGATTCCCATTTATTAGCCATTAAATCGGCATAGTCGTATTTTCTCCCCACAACAGATCCTTTTATGGCTTTGGGTTTTAAATAATTGACTGCAATAAACACATATAATATTTTATTAGTGTGCTTGATCATGTGCTATCCTACTAATATTATAAATGCGAAAGTTTGTGAGTGTGGATGTATGTATGTATGTATGTATGTATGTATGTATGTATGTTTGTTACTCCTTCACGCAAAAACTACTGAACGGATTTGGATGAAATTTGGTACACAGATAGATTATAACCGGGATTAACATATAGGATACTTTTTAACCCAATAATCCAATACTACGCGGATGAAGTCGCGGGGCACAGCTAGTTTATTATAAATGGCACTCGAAGTCGACTCCAATAGAGTGGCCAAAAGACTAGAATGAAATATATAATTAGGGAATAACTAAGACACCTCCGAAAACCTAAGCGCACATTTCACCAAATTTCTAATTACAAAGTAGCGTTACAAAAAATATTGTAACATCGTAAACTACATCGTACTCGCGAGAACGGAATTGTAAAGATCTTACTTCAGCGTTGGACCGTGCCGCGCGGCTCGCGAGCCGTGAGCCACGAGCCGCGAGCCGCCGATCGATCGGCATGAGTCACTCGCTCAACCCGCCTGTGCAATGCCGACATTGTCTTGGGGACATTGGGCTTGTTATTTATAAATACTTCTATTTTATTATCGCCATTGTTAAGGAAGTTGTGATCTATGTTGTGGCCCATATTTATTCTATGACTCTGGTCCGACTTTATCTTATTGCATTGCCGTATCATTTCAGTTGATTCTATTAACATTCAAAACATACATTATTTAGCAATTAAGCTTTTCAGAAATATTACTAGTTAAAATGTTGAGTCTAAGAATATGAATAAAACACAGACAGTATAATACACACATCAATTCCATACACATAATATACTATTTATTTACAACAGCTTTCATTACTAAGAAGACATCGAATTTCAGTCACTGACTAGTAAATGAGTCAGCTTCTTTCTATGCACAAATTGTGTAAGTCTTGAAAGCTATGAGTCTATCAAAAAGCTTTATTAACGTCTCAATAATAAAGCGCGCAGACAACAATAAAAACATGATGGGCATTTCAAGGAATATGGCTATTCGAATATCGCCGTGTCCGATGTTAAAATAACATGAAATTATAAGAGATACAATGAGTAATTGTATGGCTTCAAGAAGTTATGCTTAATATCTTTCTTAAATATAATATAACTTCTTCATTCTCCATGGTCAATACATGTTATTATATAGCAATATTGAAATTGGTGTTATTATTAAGAAAGGTACTAGATAATTACTGTTTAGTGGAATATACTGCTAGTAAAACATGCAACTTGACTAGGTATATGGCTAATGGTAGATATGGCTAAAAGATAATACCTGCATGATCAATAGTTGATTAACAATAGAAAATTTAGAAAGTGGTGTATCACACGCTATGCTTGTAACACCTAACTACACATATAGGCGTTGTATATGAATTGTTTATCAGGGAAGGACAAAAATTGAAACCCTAGTTAGGGAGCCATCAAGTAAAAATATACAAACAACAGTGCAAATGATATTAATCTTTATAAATTAACCATATCAGCTTTGAGTCTCCCATTATTTATGTCTTAACGGAAAAAACAATAATTGATGAATCACTATTAATTACACGAACTATACCATGATTGGATCTAAGCAAGTGACCTCAATAAGCGAAATAATTGAATTAGAACCCCGATGGAGAAAATGGCGGAGTGCAAAGCACTTGCGATAGCCTTTCTCTTGTTACTTTCCATAGGTTTCAATAATTATTTGTTCGTAGATCAAAATATCGAAGACCAAAATTTTTCAAATAACGGATTTGCATTTATGAATTGCAAATTCGTAATGGAGAAATAATCGGGTCGATCAGATGGAAAGACTATATGCAAGCTATGGCTAGTTATGTAGAAGTACCTAGATGCGTGATGGGGTAGTGACACCCCACGGTTCAGTCTTGGACAACTTAATAATGACGATGATTTAATTATAACAATCTTTTGAAGCCATACAATCAACTACAAGGGTGGTGAACGAATTTCAAACGTGAACATTAGCTTTATTTTATTTTGTCTGGGCCCACAAAGTTCTCTTGAAAACGAGATACAACAATGACGTCGTGGAATATCAGACAGAAAAAAAGGTAGCCAAATATAAAATGGGGATCTACCCTCTGATATATTCCAGGCGCCAGAGAGCTCTTTTAAGGTCAAGGTCGTTCAAACTGGAACTGAAAGAATGGAACAGCATTCCGTTGCCAACTGACGGGAACATTAACGCAAATAGTTTGCGCATGCGACATTCGGTCATGTCGTATGCGACAGAAACGTGTTTCGTATAGTTCGTTTGTATTTATGTATTTATTTATTACCGCCGAGGTCTATGCACTAGTGGTCAAGGCGGGAAGCTCTGCAATAGTTGCACTCTGCAACTGTTTATACTGATTATTCCAACATAAAAGCTACCTCTAACATTACCTTTTAATACTAACGTGTTTTATGCAGACTTTAAATCTGTTAATTATAATAGACAATGCTCACTTTCATTAAGTTTCATTTTGCTAGATATTTGGTATACCTATCAAATGATACATTGTTGAATGATGACTGAAACACGGATCTTTAAAACGGAAAAGACAACATTTCTAAGGATATGTAACAAAGTATTGATTTTGGTAAAGGCAAAATCATAGCTAAAAGCAATGCAACTATCTGCAATATAAAAGGCAACTTAATGCCACCTCACATTTCACTGCTAGAAGCATGCAAGGCCGATTCTACACTCCATCAAATAAAAAACTGTGACCAATGAACGGACTCAGATATAGACGGGAAAAATAAGAACAACTTCATGAATTGTAGAAATAATGCATGCATATATTCTTGCAATTTATTATTGTGGTTTCATATGGCTTGCTTGAGGAAGTGGCATTAGAGCAATTCTTCTAACGAGTGGATTGTAACAATATAGTCACAGCAGCAAGTTTATAACTAAAACAGGAATGCTGCGTTAACAAGTCTGATTGTCGCTGGCCGATGCGACCGTGAACTCGATGCGAGGGCATCGTGAGCCCTGCGCCCGCGCATCCGAGCGCATTGTTTCATGCGCATCAATGGTCAGGTAAATTGTATGAAAAGGACTAGTTCAGAATCAACTCTGGATAGCGCTGCAGATCAAAGCTATGATGGTAAGTTCGAGATTAAAGCGAGAAATTGTTTTATCAGGATGATTTTTCATGACATGGGCGTAAACTTAAGGAGTGTGTTACAAAAATCAATCCGAAGTTCATATTTAATCTTGCGCTACTTCTAATTTATCAGAAAATTTTCAAAATTCGACCCAAGCGGAAAGAAACGCTATGCTGGATGCATTTCTTCGATGGATGGTTAAACCGAATCCAAATACCTGTAATAAAATTGTTGGATACGCAATTTTTTGTACGTCTATAGGTTAATCTTTTAATGGATCCCCCAACCACAGCCTATCGTCGTAGTAAGAATTATTGTTTTAAATGAAGTTTGGTGCTCTGGCGGTTCATGAAACAAAGAGCCTCCTGTTAAATTTACTGTTGCTTTATGCCATAAAGGTATGTTTGATTTTAACAGCGATTCAAAAGTAGTTAGATTCGAGACTTTGGCCGCCCACGACCTTACTCAAAATTAGCAATATATTGCCATATTATCACACAATGATAAGACAAAATAACCTTCACAGACTGTTAACCTATAACTCATGGATACAATGTCAAGGCGAAATAAGCTACAGCTAAAGGCTACAGCTCTTATTTCAGTCTAGATAACACAACACTAGGCGCGATGACTCATACGAATCTGAGTAAGCAAAAACATTGGCTTCTGTCCAAGCAAGCAGGTTTTTTATTATTTGTACTATCCACTGTCAGTGGTTTGGGTTATTTCTGTGTTTTGTCATTATTGCCAATATTTTTTTAAAGGTTTATTCACATTACGTCAAGGTCGAGTGGTGGTCATCATTGTGTAATATCACTTAAGGAAGCCCTTTTCCAAACTGAACCATACTAAAATTTTACATGACTAAAGTTTGTTTGACAATTTATTCCACATTAGTCATGCATTTTTTGGCCACAAATATAGTTCAGGAGTAAGTAGGTACACAGGCAAATACGCTATGTTGCCTCCAGAAGTATTGAACTATGAATATCGAGACAAGTAATATATTAAGTTGCATAGAGATACGTAATATGCAGGTAGAGGTAATGTATAAAACATAATGCATCATATTTATTATCCTACTAATATTATAAATGCGAAAGTTTGTGAGTGTGGATGTATGTATGTATGTATGTATGTATGTTTGTTACTCCTTCACGCAAAAACTACTGAACGGATTTGGATGAAATTTGAAACACAGATAGATTATAACCGGGATTAACATATAGGATACTTTTTAACCCAATAATCCAATACTACGCGGATGAAGTCGCGAGGCACAGCTAGTGTCTAATAAATTCGTGAGTACAACAGTTTGTAATATAAAATATCGAAGTATTTCCCCAAAACTAACCATCTGTTAGCTCCTAACATTATTATGAAGTAATATTCGTCAAGAAACAACCAACTGACATAATAAACCTATTTAACACAATGCACAAAGGAAACCAGGTCAGTAATATGTATTTTGGTGGTGCATATTGCAGCTATGAAAATATTACAATGTAGGTATGTGTATCTGTCTGTAGGTGCACAAATGGTAGACTTCATTTAGAGACCGCTGGCTACTGAAGCCCACAGGTAATATAAATAGTAAGTACTAGATAATTAATTAGCTATTTGCTCTCATTTCCAACAAATATTATCACTTGCTGAAAGCTGCAGGAAATTATTATGAGGAAACTTACATTTCTAAAGATGTGTGAAGTTTGCCAGGCTGTTTAAAGCCAGTGGGGTGTACCACAGTCCAAATCACTGTCACACTGAAGTGGAATGTGTAAAGTATAATGGCAATAGACACTCCTCCTATTCCATTGTGACCAAGGGACAAAAATAACATGTACAAAATGTGGGTTAATGAGCAACTCTGCCCACTGTGCTTTTTAAGCTTTTTCAACATAAAGATCTGATATAATTACTATATGTTGTAAGCACTATGACTAAATTATGTGTGCTGTGACTCTACAAGTCACACCCCTATGACATCATGTTTTTATTTTGTCAGATGTTGTATATATAATAAAAAGTTATACCTACTGTACTGTTGATAGATACCAGATTTTGTAAATGAATAAATTAATTACAAAATTTAATCCTTTTACAAATATCAAGGATTGTTTTCTCTCTCTCAGTGGGTATAATAGACAAATTTTAGTTTATTTAAAATTAGGCAAATAGTGATTTAAAAAAAACTTTAACATCTTACCCATTTGGTGAAATTAATTGGTAGATACATTACCATAAAATGTAAATGATATATTGGACAAAATACCTAATAAGTACCTAGCAAGTACCTAATCAGACTGGGCTTTCAGTAAAACTTTTTGTCTAAATCCTTTAGTTTTACAAATTATTCAATGTAACACATGTGAAATGTAGGAATTATAATATTTATAGTACTTCACGAGTGAGTATGATTAATTTACTTTACAAAAATTGCAATGTTTGTTGTCGTAAATAACTGATTGCTACAAGCAGAAAATCAATGCCTGAAAAATCTACACATGAAGGACTACCTTTGTCTAATTCGAGCAAAAAATATAGCAAATGAAGGTAAATAGTAGGTGCCTACTGCTTAAATTTACAAGTTCGCAGGTACTTCTATAAAAGCCATTTGCCAATGCTTGCTAGTTTAACGCTTATCGATAGTAGGTCACTAACTTTATAACTTAATTTAAATGCAGATTGACAGTCAGATACGCTTACAAAATTGGACCTTGTTTTAACAAAGATTAGTCATCACAAATTAACAATCAAAATATTGCATATTGGTAGCACTTGTTTCACGACATTTATGAGCCAGAATGATGTCTTTTTATTCGCAAGGCATAGTAGCTAAATTCAATAACTTAGTCACGTCGATTCATTATAAAAAATACATTAGAATAGATCTCCAGAGCGGAAAATGGCGTTACAAATTTACGGTTATAATCATATTTTCTTTGTACATAAACATACGGAAATCACATATGATGTTATCCTCACGAAAACTGTGACCTGAAAAGGTGTAAAACACAGCAAAATACAGAGAAATTTAATAAAAATCACTTACCTTTCTAAATTATTGACAGCAACACTAGAAAATTCACTGTTATCAGACACACCAACTTGAAAACGTATGGATTTTGAAGTTTGTATTTTGCGGTTATGTTGCAAGCTTGAGGACGTTTAATTATTTTTATTTCACTAGTAAAACGCAAATCACAAACGTTCACCTATTTGATTTATGAATCTGAAAATAAAGTTCTTGTTTTTATAAATTAAATCATGAAATAAACTTCAAAACCATAGCTCACAGTATTTATTAGTCTGTGCCCTACACTTACGTTTTGTTTTCTCTATGAGCCTAAATAGTCTGAGTCTGTCACCTTGGTGATGTCACAGATTCTTAGATTAATGAACCAATTATAAGGTGGATGATGTATAATCTTGCCAAGAAGCTTAGAATAAAGTTCTTGAATCTTGCATAAAATAAATTGAAAAATAATTGTCTATGATTCCCTGACAAATACATGACATGGCATTTGACAGTCAGTCCAGTCAGTCAAAGAGAATTCATACATTCCTGCGCAATAGCGTTGCCTAACTATCGATAGTTGATGTGTCGATGGTTGACCTCTAAATGCATTTATAATACCGATAAGACTATCGATAGACTTGCCATTAGACAATCAATTGATAGCTTTGAAAGCTGTTGATAGTATTTATTAATTTATATTGAAGCGTTGTATAAGAACATATGTATTTATAATATATTTAACACTATTATTAACATTAGAATTGATACCAACGATAGTGATTTCAGTAAAACACGCTATAAACTATCGATGCTATTACTGTTATCAAAAGAAGTATTAATCATGATTTTCAATACATACTATCGATGGCCTCAGCGAAACGAGTTTTCGAGGTCACGATAGTTTGCAATACTATCGATATTTAGACAACACTACTACGTAAGACAATCAGTCTGTCAGTCAGTCATTCTCGTTGATCAATTAGGGATGGGCAAGTGAAAAAAATATATCGATATTTATCGTATCGATATTTTTAAACAGTATCGATAATTATCGAGTGAAAAATATCGATATATCGTCAGTTTTCGCATGATTATTCAAACTTCGTAAAAAAGAATAGACGAAAATAGTATTTTTTATTAATTCTCGAGCCAAAACAATTATATACAATATAATCAAACCAGTAGTCATCAGATATGGACATTAGGAGCACCCTCTGTTTGATGTGTGTTTACATGTGCATATTTTTTTTTTGTCATTGATTTGTAGAAAAAAAATCGGAATTGATACAAATTCGATACTCTAAAATAAATATCGAATATCGATATATCGTGATTAAAAATATCGACGATATATATCGATTATTGTTTGGAAAAATATCGATATTTTAATATATCGATATTTTTTGCCCATGCCTATGATCAATCAGTAGAATTGTCAGTTTGTCAGGCAGCGACTGGTTGCTTTTTGTGAAAATTCCACAAAATAAAAAGTCTTATATTACCGGGAATACTAGGTATCTATTTTTTGACTCCAGGTGAATCGAGGAATAACTGCTGTCCGGGTTGTGTATCTTACTACTAACATATTATGTGGATTCTTCTGTGACGACAGTAAATTAACCATACATTTGCATGATCATTGAACTATTTTGGTTATCGACTCGCTTGTTTGTTTAATGAAATGAGTAGTTTCGGTGTGGGGGTGTACTTTTTAACGGTACTGTGGTTCGTAACACTGATGTTATGCTGGGTGTCGGTTCGCACAGGACATAGTGTAGGGAAAATAGCTGTAATCGTGTCTTCTATTCTGACCGTGATACTGGTGTGCTTGCCAAAAAGCGAGGCGTACGATTCGCACAGTGCCAACTTCTACGACAGTTTGTTCATTCCTCGCTATGTGATTCTATCATTGTTGTCTGTTAGTGGTATGGTGGGCTGTGTGTACTGTTTCATTCATGTTTGCCTCGAGCCAGTGGAGACTCGCAAAGCTAGGGGTTTCGGTACTATTTATTAACTTGCTTTGGTAAGTTCTATGTTCTGTTGCTGTATTCATTTGAGTTTTACATACATAACATTAAATTTCAGTTTCAACAGTATTTGTTGTAGTTAATGCTGTATTTACTGTACTATACTGGAATTATGATACAGATCTTATGTTGCATACATTATCTTATCTGTCTGCGGAATGAAGATTAAAGTTACCTAATTTTATTTTGATTATTTGTGTGGATACTGGTAATGTTCCTTTTACATTAAACTATTTTTGAGTAACTTCATTATCAATTAAATTTCAAGTCAAATCAAATCACCATTTTTGTGCATTTTTTCTTATAGGGATAAAAGCTTATATCACAATGCATCAATCCTCATCATATCATCACACCTTTACTCCTAACAGAACTGGCGGAGACAATTTTATCGTCATTTAACATATTCTTTGTATCTTTCCTTCAGACTGATAAATTGTCATCCATTCATCATAGCTGCATGCACATGTGATAATATAACAGTGGCTGTTGTAATCAGCTTATCATTTATCATAATGTGTAAACTAGCGAGTGCTGTGTGTATCATGTCTGTAACTATAATTCAGTTCTAATATTCTGTAAAACATTACTGAATGTACTTTTTACAACACTTTGTCTATTTTGTTTCTGCCTTTATTTAGATAATGTACCTACCTATTTTGGATCTGGATCATATCAAAATGTCAATAGTCTAGTGGGTTGCAGGGCCTGCCTCAAAAACAAGAGGTTCTAAGTTCAATCCCCATTCTGACCGTTAAACTATTGCCATAGCATTTAGTTTAGTTGGGGCAGCTAACAGGACTCTAGTAATGTGATATCCACATATTGGAAAATAAGTAGAAAAATAATATATGGATTGATATGGTAGATTGATAGATAGAATAACATAACATTCTTCATACATTTGTTATATGATCCTATAAATCATTTCATTCTTTCACATGATAGGTATAAGTACTTCATTCCTATAGCAGGAAGACAAAAGTTCAATAACCCCTGAGCAGACCATAGGATAACCAACCCTATTGTTATGTCTGAAGCCCTCCTGATACTAAATAATTTCACCTACAATGAAGTTTAGTTACAGGTATGCTGCTATTGCAAACACAATAGAAAATCAATTTATCAATGTAGATACGTTCTGCCATACAAAGGGTTGATAAACAGGGATATTCTGATTTGATACTAAACAACCACTTTTGTATTACAGTAACAATGTCTAATGCAATATGCCAGAGTCTGCGGTCGCCGATCCGACGACTGACAACCTTAAGGAGGGCACAGCATATATCCACATCTATTGTACACAATGAAACTATATTAGTTAAGAATAATGAAGAATTTGTTAATAAGGTATGTATTAATGAACCCCTAACTTGGCTCGGGACCAGTTTGTAAAGATACACTTAATTCTATACAATCCAGGCTATGGAGATAGAGACAGAGCTATAAGAAGAAATAGATGCACTGCAGCTGCTTTACTTACACCTCATCTCTTTATCCATTGGTTGATTTTAATGTTTGGAACATCTTTTAATTGATCTATGGTTGCTTCCATAAGGTTGGATGAACCTATAATTGTGGGCAGTGTATTTAGGACAATTTAGCAATCTCCTTATACTGAAGTGTTAGTCAATATCTTAGTTGATGTCATATGTTGATGTCATGGAATTGCGTCACAGTATTACGAGGCGCCGGCATGATGACGTCAGATAACCCATTTACCGATGTCGGCACAACATGATAAATTACTTTTATTGGACATGATAAGTCTGTCTCCCTCATCCTCTCTTCCGGGAGGTTTGAGGGAGGGAATAGAAGTAAGTAATATTAGTAGCAAGGTGTAGGAGAGGACAGCTGCTTTCTCACGCCCCCCCCCCCCCCCCCCTTGCTACGCCCATGGGCAAAGCCCTCTCCCGCTTTTAAGCTATATGTGGTCACGTTTTACTAGCAAAGCTGTGGAGTATTAAAACAATATGTAAATGATGCAGGTAATGAACAGCGACAAGCCGGTGATAGTGAACTTCCACGCCGAGTGGTGCGAGCCGTGCAAGATCCTCACGCCGAAGCTGAAGGAGCTGATAGAGCCGCTCTCCAACCTGGACCTGGCGGTAGTGGACGTCGAGGATAACGCTGACCTCGTGCACACATTTGAGGTAGGTAGTAGTAATTATTTAGATAAGTACCTACCTTCAAATGTTAATTGTATAGGCTAACTTGTACCTACTGAACTACTTTTAGTACTTACATGGATGGTATGGTCCCAAACTAAGCAACTTGTAGTATGGGTACTGTAAGGTCCTGTAAGGCGCCGACATGGACCTTACAGTACCGTACAATACAATGGAATGGGGGCGATCTCAGTGATACGCAGGCCAGAGAAAATTACGAAAAGGCCATTTCCGAAATTTGCTCCAGCGGGAATCGAACCCGCAACCACCATGTGCAGTGAGCCGAGCGGCCTACGCTCGAACCATTACGCCAAGCGGTCGTCAATTTTATAATCAGTGATTTGACATTCGAAAGAAGACAAAGCATGGTGTAACTATACCACCGTTAATCCACGTTTATTAATACGGGGGTTTCTATTAAACAGTGTACAACTTGTGCCAACTACTGTGATAGAGTTTAAATCTAATATATAAAATTCTCGTGTCGCGGTGTTTGTTGCCAAACTCCTCCGAAATGGCTCGACCGATTTTCATGAAATTTTGTGTGCATGTCGGGTTGGTCTGAGAATTGGTCAACATCTATTTTTCATACCCCTAAAAGACAGGACAACGTCTGTCAGGTCAGCTAGTAATGATAATAAATTTGCCGAATGTGAAATCGTCTTAGTAAAATTTGTTCTAGATAGGTGATGGCATTATTCTTCTCATAATAATTGAGAATTAACATAATTAATTAAAATAATTAATCATAATTTAGCCCCTTGACGTCCCACTCCTGGGCACGGGCCTCCCCTCACTACGAGGGGGATTCAGGCCGTGATCCACCACGCAGGCCCAGCAGGTTGGCGGATTTCACATGTCTTTCGAAAATTGGTTAGATTTTCTAAGACATGCAGTTTTCCTCACGATGTTTTTCCTTCACCGTAAGCAAGTGATAATTTTATTTTTATTTTATTTTGTTTGGGGAGCTTACGGCTAATTTTACAGAGTGAATAAGATTATATATAAGCAAATGTCAATTACAAGCTTCCACAGCTTCGTAATAGAAATTATGATTCGCACATAGATTTCAAAAAACCCAGAGGTGCGAGCCGGTGTTTGAACCCAGGACCTGTTGCCCGCAAGACAGCCTGTTATAATTTATTAAATGAGAATTTTCGATTGCAGGTGAAAGCGGTTCCCGCAGTGATAGCGATAAAGAACGGGCTCATAGTGGACAAGTTCATCGGGCTGGTGGACGCGGACATGATCACGGGACTCATAGACCGGATGTCCGGTAAGAAGAAGGATGGTGCGTAAACTGACGTGTACCTTGGCCACAAGATGTTGGCATGTGAATTATGCGGTGAATAAAAAAACGCCATTTTGATCGAATGCTATTTGGTTTACTGAGCGTTATTAATTAATGTAGAAAGATTTGTTGTGAAAGAGAGTTGTACAGATTATAGACGAGCCAGCAGTGTAATTGACATTCTGGGTTAACGTAAAATAGCTGCTGACAGCCTACCCGCAGGCTGTCCAGGTGGGTTTAGAATCATGAAAATTTGCACAGGAGTTCCTTCGCTCTCAGACTCGAGGTCGATTTATTAATGCAGAATATGTACATAGTGATACTTATGATCAAAATAAATTATGCTATCCTTTTCTTTCTAGTATTAATTCACATGCTAACGACTGCAATGTAAATAGCATAATTGGAAACTGTTAGCGGATATTTTATTATACGTAGGTAATTATTATTGTATAATTTTATTTTCGGATTAGCATTATGACGAAGCAATAAAATGGTTATTTTGATGTTGTTATAATATGTAACTATATAAGTGTGTCCTCGTTTTTACTAGATACTTGGTTATTTTTCTAGTTATGCATAATATCCTGATTATTATTAACCTGCCTTCAATGGTTATTATATATTTCCTATTTTGTTTACGCAAATTATGAAAGCCTGAATAACTTTAGAATTTCTAGTATAATTATAGATATGCAACTTTAATTTTAGTTTTAATACTTAGCCAAATGTTTGCTGTAGCTCTTAATTAATTGAACAAATTGTTATTGTTCCTATTTAGCGACATCACTTGTTATATTTATTCACTGTATTATGAACCGTGGTCTTAAATGTGCGAGAAACTTTGTTGCGATGGCAATAGTTCGCAATTTGTTGACGGTCTAACCTTTTACGCTGACGCAATGCTTGTATTGATTTATCTAGTTGTCTCTATTTTTTGGCAGCCCCAAAATAGACAATAGCCTAAAAATTGCGTCAGTGTAAACGAAGGGAAATATTTTACGCCTGACCTTATGTTTACACTGACAAAAATGGTCAATGTACTTTAGTTTCCTAGATTTCACCATCCACATTTACTCAACATTGTTTACAGATGTATGTTAGCTTCACACTTTAACAGCAAAACATAAAAAAAACAATGAACTTATTTTTCTTGTACAGTACAAACAAGGGGAAGAAGTACACGATTTAGAGCCTGATTCAGAAAGTCCTAATAGTTTTAAAAGATAAAACAACCAATTATACATCTTGTTGGATATGTGTCTCTCATTTTCATCCTAATGTATGTAAGTAATAAGAGAGAATAGGAGACGATATTTACAGCTCATCGAAGTAATTACTATTTGGTTGTTTGGTACTTTGTTTACATCATTGAATTTATCTGGATTTTGTGAAATAGACTCTCATAAATAAGTTGTAATGTATTAAGTGACATGTTCGTTTACGAATAGGACTAGTCTTTTAAATGTCTGATTTTTATTTTAAGAAATATATTTTTCTATTATTTTCCTGTCTGTTATTATTTTACTTCAATAAGTATAGATTATCTATGTTCATATAGTATATTCCAACTTCAAACATATCTTGGCTTCGCAGTGTAAGCCTGCCTTATATTCAACTTCCAAAAACAATCACAAACAATATTTTACATAAACATAAATAGTGAATCTATGGACTGGTTTATAAGTATACTGTATTTCAATAAAATTAATATCTGCGAACTAAACCTTCATTTATTAGAAGAAATATTGCATAAATGAATTGCTTCAATTATAGTAATATGCTGTTTATAATTAATCGCTTTAACACTGCCTTTGCTAACTTTAATTACTTAACTACCTAATTAATATCATGTTAAGCTGTAATTTCATTATACCTACTAGGGCAAAGTTTTCCAATGAAAACGGACCGGTAGAACAGTATAAGTACGAAGTATATCAAACAATAAGTTACTGAACAAGTTAATATAGCTAGGTAACCCGGCTTAAGACGATGTGTTGGTAAGCTCTAAATCTCAGTAGATATAACGCAGTTACAGCTATATTTAAACTATTGTAGACCATTTAATAGGTGCTTTGTAATTCCATCCTCATACATCTCGCATTATTGTCATTAACATTACTTAAGTAGTATAATTATGTAGATATGCAGTCGAAGTGGAATGTTTACTACCACTATGATATTCAACGCAAATCTGAGCATAACAAGACGTCGGAGGGTAAATTAAGATCCTTTTGAGTCTCCCCCTCCCCACAAGTTTTTTTAGTAACGCCACAATTTTCCGTGAGAGGCGCTGCTGGCTAAAGAATAAAAAAGAAACGACAACTTTTATTCTGTCAAAACCCGTACTTGATCCTATTAAAAAACAAGTAGCTATGTAAGTACTATGTGAATACCAATTAGAAGGTAAATACAAAAATACGCTCTATACCTTTGTAATAAGGTTCAGCAGTTGTCAACATTCCATTTTCTCGACTGCAACAAAGAGCTTTGTTCACGTATACGCATTAGGTACGTAGTGTAGAATGTCGAGCTTAGAATATGACCGATGGGTCCACCCTGCGCTGGTAGGTTACGAAATACCTACCACATACCTACCTAGCTGTAGAATTAAGTATATATAAATCATAGAAACTAAACGATATACAGGCAACAATATGTTGTTAAGAAAAGGTGTTTAAAAGTCCGATATAATCTTTTAAGTACATATACGTTAGCTGAAATTTAGTGAAGGCACTGAAGACCTCTCCATACGGAAGTAGGTATCATGGTTTCTGAGTTCCGGGCTTTTGAATATTATATAGTCTGACGTATCGTTATATACAGGAATACAGGGTTAATGGTAAAACAATAACAACCTCGCAGGACTAAATCACAAAAACTTTGACTTTTAATAATTCATCAGACCTCATTCAACCCTGTAAGTATAAATGTAACTTCACTCCTTTCAGTGTAATTCTATGGCCGATACTCATTCATAACCCCATTCATTATTTCGGACTTTTGACCGAAAAATATAAGTTTATAAACTAATGAAAAGCAGGCAGCAAGCCTCTATCCAAAAACCCCAGTAGTTGAATTCCCTTTGTAGGATTGAACATAAGATTAATATAGCATTAGGTAATTACCTTATTCAATAGTAGATCCTCTAGTTGGCTGCGGTCAATTCTTTGCTGTATTAACGAACAATCTTGGACCAACGTGACATCACTATATAACAGCCAAAAATGTATGCCTATCACGAATAAAAAAAATACACTGTGTCTATGTAGTGGTAATTAGAAAAAAAAAAGAATCATGGCCCTATATAAAAATGAAAATCTATAATACAATTTAGAATATAAAATACCTATTAAAAATCTTAGTTAACCCCAAAACTCGTCCAAATTTTGAATGTATTAAAAACCTTTTACACACAATCTAAATGTCATAGATATATGGAATTGAATTTAATTTAATATTATACAATGTGATGCGATAATACCGAGTTGTGTTTATAGAATAAAATATATTTTTCTTGAAACATGTTCATTATTTAGCTTCCTGCCTAAGCTGATGCATGGTTCTATAGCCATTCTACTCATGTTTGCAATGCATGAGCGAGCAAACATAAATTGTATACCTATGTATTTGTTTAGTCGCGATTTAACGCTAACATAATTAGCACCAATATTCGAATAGATAACCATTATCCATGCTTGATTTGCAAATGATATTGATTTATGTTTGCTTTGCTAGGCAAACTTTTATAATGCTTATTTACTAGGTTCAAATTTAATTTTTTCTTAACACATGACATGATAATATAAGATATTTTGTACAGTAAGAATTAGGTGCCGCTTTTTTATTGATTTGGCTGGTCTAACAATCGGCCGACAAAGAAATAAAATCAAAAGCAGTTCACTTGAATCTTATTCGACTACAATAAAACAAACTTTAATATCCATGTACCATTTTAATTCAGAATGAACTCTGATATTGATGATGTGACACGAGCCAACAGTACGGCGGCGGCGGTTGCCCCACGACTACATCGCACTCTCCATCCGCATACGCTTCAAATAAATACCTAACACATATTAACATAGAACATAGATTTGAACACCCACTTGATGTCGACAGAAAACTATATTATAAAACATCTGAAATTTAATTTCAAGTTCATCGGAAATTCAATTTCAAATTATTATTTCATATTCTGTCGAAATCAATTACATAATTAAAATTTCGAAAAATGATTTCATTGCATATGCAGTAAACACGCAACATGTGGACGGATTGTGCCTCCCGAATGTACAAACATCTACCATTTATACATAGCAATAGAGTCTGTTATATACTGACACATTAACAACTGAAGCACAAATCAAACGCTAATCGTTCTTGCAAAGTATGATAATTATAAATTCGGATTTTTAAACGGATATTTGTCGTTTAACTGTAATTAATATTAATTTCAAAAAAACAGCAATGTCTCAGACTAAATATTATAATATCTATTTATATTAAGAATGCACATCCAAAACAAATGAAAATATGAGAAAATGTAACTCAGTTTAAAAGTTTAGTCCTATCATAAGAATAAACAATGTTAGTTGATCTGACACTCTAGCCAGCACCGTTACCTATTAAGGTGAAGGCGCCTGTCTAGCCCGCGAAATTCAAAATTTTCGAGTATTTTTATAGTTTATCCAAAATCTGAAAACATTTAAGACAACATTTTGTGATTTGCAACAAACACAGTATGCAGTGCGTTTATTAATACATTTATTTTACTCTAAATATTATCACGGTGGATATGATACTAGTTAATCACTAAATATACAAAAATCGCCAGATTATCTGGATAGCTGTCGTTCTTTAAATGTTTTAGAGTAAGTTGGATATATTAATAAATGCACTGCACACGGTCTTTATCGCGAATTACAAAATGTGCCTTTTATTATTGTCAGATTTTGAAAAAAATCCTAAAAAACCTCAAAAAATTTGAACTTCGCGGGCTAGGTGGGCGCTTCAGCCTTAATAAACGTGGTATATCGGGCGAATAGTTTCATACACAATTACCACTTGCTGTCATCAGTAATTTGTAATTCGAAGGAATAAGGCAAAGCATGGAGGAACTATACAACCGCTAAACCACGTCTATTAAGGGAGCTAGGGTGTACAAACTAAGATTCGAGCAATTTTTGATGTCACCTCTTTTCGGTTTTTTTTTGAATACAACAAAGTCGGAAAACAAGCGTACGAACAGCCTGATCTTAAGCAGTTACCGTAGTCTATAGATGCTTGCAATACCAAAGGCATTGATACATTTTCTCACTGCAGTCAAAATAACAAGTGCTTACACTATATTTTATTGGGTAAACAGTTTGTATATAGCTATCATAACGACAAATATCCGCAGTCTAAAACAAAACACAGTGAAAAACCGCCATTAACACCACGCAATAAGTACTCAGCGAATGTTCTATAACCAACGTTCGACCGAAGCTCAGTTACATTACAAGTGTTACATGTTCATTAACACATCAATACCGGTCTAGACACGTTAACGATTATAAAAAATCAGTCTAAAATATATTAAGGCAACTTGAGAATATAATAATATATAATCATAATATAGGTATCACTAGTGCTCTGTTCGCGTTTTGAAAAAAAAAATATAAAATAAATAGTTGTTGTTAAAATGTTTTCGAGAATAAACAACTAACTTGTGTCTGTCTTGAAACTTTGTATTGAATAATGGCGGCACAGGATTTAATTTTCTGTTTAAACCCTGTAGTTAATTAAATGAAAATAAAACTTTATTCAGCCAATAATAACGTACAGTTACCAATTGGATAGTTTTGCAGAGTGGAACCTACCCACCAATACTGCTGCAGACCAAAACCAACCCTAGTGCGAGTGGTTGTAAGTTGGTTTCAGTTTGCAGAACTACATCCAATTGGTAATACAAAATACATTTTCAATATTGATTAAAATACATTTGTACATCTTCAAAACGCGAACAGACACCACAGATACAGTGCAGAGTGTATAGAGCCAATTATAATTGAATACCATTTGCCAATAACATTCAAAGGCACCGCTTAGGGCATCACTGCCTTCTGTTCACTCTAAGCTCATTTTCGCTTGGCAATCTAAGCTGTAGCTTTTTGGCTGGATATTTCTTGTTAAAATATGGTTACTCTCTTTTAGGACTACTACCGAGAGTCAGAACCGATTAAAGAATCCGTAGGCTTCATTGCTTTGGTGCGTTTGGACCTACAAATAAATGATTGGTCATATAATTTATTTTGCCTTTTAGTTTATGCAGCTTTATATGAGTAAAGAAATCCTAGCAGTAAATGTATTGGCAAATGTTATCAATGATAGGATTATTTGAACGTGAGCGTATGCAGTTTATTACAATTATCTTCGCGGAAGATCTACTTGACAAGGACCAACGAATTTGTATTTTATTTTACGGAGATATCGAAATCGCACTAAAGATTTCACACTATTCAGTAACTTATTATGAGCATATTGATTATGAACACTGATACACATGAATTGATTCCGAAAGAGAGAGGTTGTCTATTCATAAGTCGAAAATTATTACCTACTTTAGTCTGCATTGTTTATACAACAAAGTCGGCGAACAAGCGCACGTCCCGCCTGATGTTAAGCTGTTACCGTAGCCTACAGATGCTTCCAATTCCAAAGGCATTGCTCGCACGGTGCCCACCTGAAGTAGTGAGGAACAGAGGGGAGGGGAGGAAGGCCTTCCGGCTCTGCTCACAGCTGTAATAGGTAGCTACTTTACACTGACCATATGAGGGGGAAAATACTTTGTAAAAAAATTGTTCAGCCTTAAAGTCAACCACACGTTAAATAAAGATTTACCATACCAATTGATATACTAGGTAAAACAAAAGGGGTATACTATTTTTTTTGCAACTTAACTTTGTAAATCTCAAACTATCGGCTTTGTGGGACAGTTGAAGTACTAAAGGTTTTGTAGACTTGTGAAATCGGTCCACAGCTGTATTCCTATAACACCTTATGTTTTTCAATTTTCCTCCAAAGCTGATGGTTTAAGAATTACAAAGTTAAGTTTTGAAAAAAAAGTATACCCATTATGTTTCACCTTGTATAGTGACTTGACTTGAACCAATTCATATTTACGTGAGTGACAATGACAATATTCCTTCGTCTCTTTATAGCGCGAACTCTTCAGTTTAAATTACTTTGGGAAATTTCAACTCACGCGCACATTGGGAACAATCAACATTAATAATTTTAAATCTCCGTAATGTCACAAAAATCAACGTTCATCATTATAATTTTGTTGTAAACATAATATACATACATATTATAATATATTATAATATTTTACATAAAATGCAATAGTATATAATGGATATCGTTTTGCAGAACGGAATCAAGCCACATGCACTGCTGTAGACCAAAACCAACCTTGTGTTCGTTTTTCTAGGTTGGTTTTAGTTTGCAGAAGTGTGTAGGTTGGTTCCATTTTGAAATACTACGTCCACATAACAGTGAACGAATAGCTAATATGTACTGTGTAAATACAATCGTAGAGTATGTCAGTTGCTGAGGATTTAAGGAATTAACATAATGAAAAATAAAAATTACAGTAAATTATATTAGATTTATAAATACTTCAAACATCGGAAACATACATCTGGTGTTGTAGTATAAACGATACATTACATATGGGCTCATATTAAATCAATTTAGAAAATTAAAAAAGGATAAATAAAGAGGTGTATCTACTAATGTACTGTAAAGCCTGTTCATATTGACGCGGTATCCGCTACCCTTGTATTGTAGGATGCTTGCATAAAGAAGCCGGCCGCTTGCTTACAAAAAATAACCTCACAAAATAGGTTTAAACGGGGCTGACCCATTGGTCATTTTCAAAGCGAAACCAATCTTCATCACACGTGTTATAGACCATTTAGTCTCTACAAAAACATTTGCCCCAGAGTAGGAATCAGCAACCGCTTTCTTTATAAAAGCCTGTTGACCTATCCAACGTGGGCAGCGAATACCACCTATTTTTGAACACAACTAGAGTTCATTTTCATATATTAAAGAGATGAATATACATTTTTTCGTATAGGTAGTATTTAATGTTTTTTTTACATTATTTACAAGTATTTACAATCGGGTAAAGCTAAAATTAAAACTACCCACACACAACGAAGCCGACATTTTGGACGCAGGTTAGTTGGTTAAACTTTATGGTAACACAAAAGATGTTCGAAATTAATTAGTTTTAAAATTATGTCGCATTGTATGTAAACTTGTAACACTTTGTTTTATTTTTGAAAGCAGATAATTATTGCCACTTTTCTAATGAAAATGGCCCGCCTATAGTTTCAGGTAATTAGGAAGGATTTAAAGTTATTTTCGCATGGCAAGACAGCCATAGCGATCACTTATGGCAACTTATTATTTCAACCACCAGAAGACCAAAACCAACCTTGTTTTAGTGGTTCTAGGCTGGTTTTATTTTGGAAAACTACGTCCAATTGAAGTTTAGCACGCGTTCCTTTGCGCACACGCAGACACACCACATACACCTATTGATACCATAAAGTCCTATCTAAATATATATAACTCAAAGGTGACTGACTGACTGACTGACATAGTGATCTATCAACGCACAGCCCAAACCACTGGACGGATCGGGCTGAAATTTGGCATGCAGGTAGATGTTATGACGTAGGCATCCGCTAAGAAAGGATTTGGATTAATTCTACCCCCAAGGGGATAAAATAGGGGATGAAAGTTTGTATGAAACTTTGTCAATTAAATTCCACGCGGACGAAGTCGCGGGCACAGCTAGTTGTTACCATAAAGTCAGCCCAGCCTATTCCCAACCTGGCTCACAAACGTCACACCAGGGGCCCAACTCTGGTAACGACTGTCGCTCGATTCGACTCGCAATACGTCAAAAACTGACTTATCGCGGATCGGAATACGTCACTTTTGACAGTTTTCTTATACATACAAAAACTGACCGCTTGGCGAAGCGGGTCGAGCGTGTAGGCCGCTCGGCTCACTGCACATGGTGGTTGCGGGTTCGATTCCCGCCGGGGCAAATTTGGGAAATGGCCTTTTCAATGGGATCGCCCCAAGTCCATTGTACGGCACCCATAGTACCAGCATTGCTTAGTTTGGGACCATACAGTTGGTGTGTCAGTCTGGCGATATTTATTTGAATCTGTCGTATTCATTTACGCGATACGTCAGTTTTTGACGTATTGCGAGCCGAATCGAGCCACAGTCACTAACAGAGTTGGGCCCCAGTTTTATATACAACACTAACGACGGTATTCACGAACAATACTTGTCTAAGTAAAATACCTAAATGCGCTGTCCACTCGTGCGCACTGTGAGACCTCACAGTAATGTTTGTGAATACGGGCCAAAGTTATATGAGTGCAACTTAAAATACGCGCGTAATTTACAGTTACAGCGCCACCAACTAATTATATTTCGGTGGCCAACATTGGAACTAACGGTTTTCTTATAAGATATTTTGACAGTTCTGTATCGACAGTAGCGACACCATTAACTAAAACATACAAGTTTGTTACGCTCTAGATAGGTACAGAATTGCATGTAGTTTTGCCGAATGGAACCCTAATACGATTGGTCGTAGGTTGTTTTCAGTTTGCAGAATTATGCGAGGGTCAGTTCGCTTCTACTACATACAATTAAAAATGTTAATTAATAATAATTCAAAGGTATTTCAATTCATAAGACTGAACTTTTAGTTGTTCTTAAGTTAACATTTTCAAGTAAAACAAGTCCTTATTATCCTTGGTTCGCTCTGACGAAACATTTATACAAATACAAATTGTTGTTTCTTTTTTTTGTTGACATAAAATAGAGACAACGATATGTTTCTGTATAATGTTTTGGTCTGTGCCAACCAACCACACGTTTCATTTTCATAATTTGTGACGATATGCCGATCTAGCTTGTTTTTTTTTCTTAGCTTTGACTCGGCTATAGTCAGGAAGTGTGTTTCACAAATATGTATGTAATTTAAATTTCCTATTACAAAAATAACCTTATCAAGATAGGATTAAGGTTCGAAGTTCCTCAGCGATGTCTTTCACGCAAATCTTGCGATATTAAAGCAATATTAATCTTATTGTATCGACGTTTAGGTTCAGACTTCATCTCCGAGATCAGCAACTCCGTTCTTGTAATGATCGGTCAAGCAAGCTGTTTTCGTGATGACAAAGAAAAACAAATTTAATTCCTTAACATTCAAGGTTCAAAACTCATAGTCAAATTGATTTATTACTGAGACTTAGAAACAACCTCACATAGAAAGAGGAACTTTATTATCTCAAAATAATAAGGTTCAAACTTTATCGCTTAGAGTCAGTCCCCAATCCCGCAAAGACTTAAGGAAAAGGAACTTCATTACCTCAGATTCAAGGTTCAAACTTCATCGCCCAGGTCCTGCACGCAGTTCTCGGCAATGGGCACGAACTTGTCGTCAATCTGCACTAGTAGTATGCTCTTGTCGACGTGGGACCGCAGCTTGGGGTCCCTGTGGTTGGGAGTCCACTTGTGAACCACCTGTAGGTCAAATAAATAAAATAATAGCTAATAATCTTATATATTAGTGTTACCGCACGTTAGCAGTTTTATTCTCTAAACACATACAAATCCTGACGCTAAGTATATAGTGAGATGGCGTCGACATCGGATGCGTTCATAAACAAAAGGTTTAGTATTGATCATGGCTTTTTTCGTAGTTATATTATGTATATGTCGCAGCCAAACGGCTAATTAAGCTAATTAGCCGTTCAATCAACAGCCTAGCCTCTTTACTAAACAGGGCGTTCAACTAGCGGCCTGAATGATATTCAGCCATTTGATCAAACAGCTAGGCAATGACTTGGATCGATGACGTTTAATTACTTGCCTAGCCTGTTCATTTTGCATCGATGACGCAGGTACATAGTAAAATTTGCTGTTTTACAAAACAGGTTAAAACGTTCAGTTGGAATGCCCAACCTAGATTGTTAAGCGCAGAATTCCTGGCTGGGTAGTTAGAAAAAAAAACTCTAACCTAAACCAAATGTATACTTTATAAAAAGTATTGTTATGATAAACAACGCAATGACAACTTTTTCAGCTGCTCCACAAACAGCTAATTATAGAATCCATAGTAGGTAATAAATAAGAATAATAAACATCGACAGACGAACACACCAATTGTATGGTCCCAAACTAAGCTTGGCTTGTACTAAGGGTACCGTACAATGGACTGGGGGTGGGTGATCCCAGTGACACCCAGACCAGGGCAAATTGCGAAAAGTAAATTCCTAAATTGACCCTGATCGAACCC
The DNA here is from genome assembly GCA_905147325.1 of Notodonta dromedarius. Lineage (NCBI taxonomy): Eukaryota > Metazoa > Arthropoda > Insecta > Lepidoptera > Notodontidae > Notodonta > Notodonta dromedarius. Next base: position 10,425,792 of record LR990174.1, read on the forward strand.
GCAACCCGAAACCCGTAAGCTCACTAGGCCGTCCATCCCGGCGGCGGGCGCCCAGCTGCCCCAGTGGCTGCGGCCGCCGCATAGTAGGTAATGTATGTAACATGTGCAGACGCTCACCAGGCCGTCCATGCCGGCGGCGGGCGCCCAGCTGCCCCAGTGGCTGCGGCCGCCGCATAGTAGGTAATGTATGTAACATGTGCAGACGCTCACCAGGCCGTCCATGCCGGCGGCGGGCGCCCAGCTGCCCCAGTGGCTGCGGCCGCCGCATAGTAGGTAATGTATGTAACATGTGCAGACGCTCACCAGGCCGTCCATGCCGGCGGCGGGCGCCCAGCTGCCCCAGTGGCTGCGGCCGCCGCATAGTAGGTAATGTATGTAACATGTGCAGACGCTCACCAGGCCGTCCATGCCGGCGGCGGGCGCCCAGCTGCCCCAGTGGCTGCGGCCGCCGCATAGTAGGTAATGTATGTAACATGTGCAGACGCTCACCAGGCCGTCCATGCCGGCGGCGGGCGCCCAGCTGCCCCAGTGGCTGCGGCCGCCGCATAGTAGGTAATGTATGTAACATGTGCAGACGCTCACCAGGCCGTCCATGCCGGCGGCGGGCGCCCAGCTGCCCCAGTGGCTGCGGCCGCCGCATAGTAGGTAATGTATGTAACATGTGCAGACGCTCACCAGGCCGTCCATGCCGGCGGCGGGCGCCCAGCTGCCCCAGTGGCTGCGGCCGCCGCGCGCGCGCAGCGGCTCGGAGGGCCACTGCACGTCGATGCGCCGCCCCAGGTTGATGCAGTCGTACACGCCCAGCGGCTCCACGATCAGCACTTTGCTACCCACACTGACGTTCACCTTCAACTCGCTCCGCCCCGAATCAGACCGCTTGATTTTAGTCTTTATCTCTTTACTTTTGCAGTCCTTTTTCGATTCCTTCCTCAGTATCGACTCCTTGTTCGATAGGTCGGAGTAGTGGGTCTCTTTGAGGGGTATCGCTTCGGGCTTCTCTATGTACCGGCCGGTCAGTTCGCGGTAGCTCTCGCGTTCGTGACGTATTTCCTTGCTGAGTTTTGAAAGATCCTTCGGTGTCATTTCGTTGACGTAGTACCTGGGGGGTTGAAAATTTGATTTTCATTACCTACTGGTGAATTTCATATTGGGATTCAATATGGAATATTTAATAACAATGATATCAACAATTTGTTAGAAATAAATGAATACATAATTTAACAGGAATAAAACATTAATATGTGATAGTTGACGATCCTTTAACGACCACTTGGCGCAGGGATTCGAGCGTAGGCCACTCCTCGCCTCACTGCATATGGTAGTTGCGGGCAGGGCTTGAAACCGGTTTTAAAATACCGGTTAATTTCGTTCAAGAAACGGTTAAAATTTCGTTCATTGAGTAACCGGTTAATGAAAGGAGCGATGTTGAGCGGAACCGAAAAAAAATTGGTTAATCAATTAAACCGGTATTAACTTGAATAAATATAGGTTTTTCTCAAAAGTACGCCACCCGCGCTCGATTACAGAGAACGGAATTTCATAACACGCGCTAACCGGTATTAAGACTGGAATAAACCGGTCTTTCTCAGAAGTACGCCGCACGCGCCGCGCCGCCGCCGCCGGCGCGCTGGCTAGTAATCGTTCAAGGCCGATCGCTGAGTCATACGTGCGCTCTCTTTCCTTTTCCCACATGCGCTGCCTTGAGTTCGTTTGTCTCATTCACGCGGATACTTGTGGTTTCTTTCGTTTTCGCCGCTAAGGGGATTGAGTTGCGTCTTTCATACGTATTAACGTACCGTGACCGTCGTTTATTATTTTTAACAATAATGACAAGGCTTAATTTTCAGTCAGTCGGTACTCATGAGTTGGGACAAAGCTTTGTCTTTTTTATGTAATGGAATTAAGATATATTTTTGTAAAAATCGTTTTAATGTGATATCATCCCCTATGTTTTCTGGCCGAACGCCGCACACCGATTTATGTGAAGTCGATTAATGTGTATGTGGTGTATTTTTATAATGATGATAACGTTTATGATAATGTTGGTTAAGATGATGACGATGATGATGATGTCGATAATTATGTCGATGGTAATGATGACTATGATAGTAATGATCATGATCATGATGATGGTGATGATGATTATGATGACGTTTAAAATGATGATAATGATGATGATAATGACCGATGTCAATGATGATGATGGTGATGGTGATGATGATTATGATTAATTTGAAATACCTTTTTTTTTAATAGACCTACCTTTTTTATTTTTAAGCGACCTTTAACCACTCTATGATTTTAGTTCTACACTCGGTAGGCACATATTGAATAGGTTCGCGTAGTTTGCCGGAATGCAAACTACCTACGTACTTTTTTCATTCTTATATATTTTTTTTTCTAAAATCGTGAAACTCGCTGTAATTGATCATTATGATCATCACCATTATCAGTTAATGATAGCCAGGTTCGAAAGGTATGTACTAGTGATGTAACGAATATTCGCATTCACATTCGCGAATATTTGTATATTTTTTGACATTCGCATTCGCAAGAAACTATGCGAATGTTTGGCGAATGTTTTTGACAAAAAAAAAGGAGATTATATATAGTTGGATATGTAATGTTAATACAACTCGTAATAATGATGTATCTTTTCACACTTGCTCTTAATATTGCTCTTATTTCACTGATTTAGGTTAAGAAAGCCGCTTATTACTCGTACGTACGTGTGCTTATCTATTTTATTTAATATTAAAGAGTTTTTAAGTCCTAAAAATATAATTAATTTATTTTAATAATTGACAATGTTTATTAACATATTATTAATGTATTTAACATTAAATTTCATTGAAAGTATATAACATATAAATATTCGATTTATTATATTTCAAATATTAGATTTAGCGATTTATTTAATGTTATTTTTTTTAAATATTTATTATATTTTTATGTATATTATTTTAAATTTCATTTTTTTGATTTGATTATAAGCGGATTTGTCAGACCCACGTATCAATAAAACCGGCCAAATGTATGTCGGACCACGCATACTGTAGGGTTCCGTAGATACCCCGCCGCTTTTCGATATTATGGATCCCTAAATATAAACGGGATGGAACGAGCAACTCATGTAAAAAAATCCACTTTCGAGCTCAATATTACGTAAACGGGAATTAATTTTGAAAATCTGTCAAAGAAGCCTCATAATGATTTTAAAATACATATTCATCGATACCCCACTCGATGGGGTGAGTAAACATTTTTTTCACTCACTTTCCCAAATACGCGAGGTACCTTAGAATAACTTTGCTTTCAATATTTAAATTCAGTTTTTAGTAAAATTACTATGACGTTGGACGGACGGGCAGACGGACAGATGGGCGTGGCGAAACTATAAGGGTTCCGAGTTTGACTATGGAACCCTAAAAACTTTTCATTCAGCCTGCAATTCTCTAGCTATATGTGTTTTAAGCAAATTCATGAATTGTGATTTTTTTTCAATTAAGATTCTAATATTTTATATTTTTGTTACTCGCAAGTGTTTTGTAATACGTCTTATGATATGCGTGAGCATTGTTCATTACGTATCTTGAGTCCATCACATCAGCCCTCGCGTTAGTCTCGGGCTGCCAACCAGCCTTGTGTGTAATAAATGTAGTTATCAACTTAGTTCACTTCATAACAGCATAACACTATTATTTTCGTCGTATTTTAATATCAATTAAACTTGATTAATGCAATAATACTAAACTACCCTCAAATCAAAACAAATCTCCTCGGATTAACTTTATGCGACTAACTTTATTCCTTCAACCTGGATGGACTCGGCATGTTCGGTTTAAGCATGGCTGACACGAATTGTCAAACCTGTATAACTGGATTCGGATTCGCGAATGTTGGAGGCCAATATTCGCATTCGACTTCGCATTCGCGAAAGTGAAAAATTCCAACATTCGCTATATCACTAGCTACACGGTTTAAAGCCAAACAAAACTTTAGCTTAAAAAATGCACATTTTAAATAAGTACCTAGGTACCTACCTGCCTAGTAACTACCTAAATGATAGCAAAATTTGATGCATATCTTGAGAAGCCTACAAAGACTAACATAAGTGAATACCTATCCAATTATGCTGTTTTAATAATATAACATACCTACATAGGTATATGTCAACTTGATAAACTCCTCGTACCTCCTATATGATTTTTTTTTAAATATAAAAATTTACTTTTAGCGTCCATTCTGGTAGCGCTAAATAGGTAGGTACCCTGTCAAACTTAGCTTTATAGGTTTTTTTTCATACATAGTTACCTACAACATCTATGATAAAAAACATGTTTATCATGTGTGTGGTACCTAATAGGTTTATTAGGTACAAACCTACTAAACCTTTACTCTATCGAAATACAGTCGATAATCTATAACCAGTAAAATATAACACAACACTTCACAGAAATACCAATTAAACTTGAAGTAGGTTCCTATCTACCTATTTAATCAAATTTCATCTAACATACAGCTGTCCGATAAAAACGTTTTCTTTTAGCTTCACGTGTATTGGTGTAAGAGCGAGTTTTATTGGGTGTAGGTATGAAACTGATGGCGCGAACAGTCAGTACTCTGCTAATACCGCCCAATCTGAAATTAACCGGTTAATTTCGCTCACCCGAACCGCGATTTGTAATAAACCGGTTTCTTACATTAACCGGTTAAAAACCGGTAACCGAAACCTAAACCGAAATCCATTCCGGTCGGGGTCGATGACCGAAACCGGTTTGGAAAATTAACCGGTTTCCGAGCCCTGGTTGCGGGTTCGGTTTCCGTTGAAGCAAATTTCGGAAATGGCCTTTTCGTAATTTGCCCTGGTCTGGGTGTCACTGGGATCGCCCCCAGTCCATTGTACGGTACCAACAGAACAAGCGTTGCTTAAGTTTGCGTCCATACAGTTTATGAAGCTATTATATTTATATTAATATCTAGTACCCTTTGTAATGATTAACTATATAAGCAACTGACGATAAAAAAATTAAAGAAATACAACAAAATGTTAAAAGACAAGCCCGCTGAGTTTCTTGCCGGATCTTCTCAGACGAGGTCGCGTTCCGATCCGGTTGTAGATATAAGAAAAAAATTAAAAATTGACAACTTGTAAGGCCTAAATAAAATACACGCTTTGAATTAGAGTGTGTGTGTCTATCTGTATGTGTACCTGTGCAGCGGGTCCGGTCGCGCGGCGCGGTTGGCGATGATCTTGCAGTCGGGCAGCGACAGGTCGAGCGACAGGTCCAGCGACAGGTCCAGCGCGCGCGGCGCCAGCTCCTCCAGCGACGAGCGCGCGCCGCACACCTGCCGCACACACCGACACTCATACATCGCAACCAACTCAAGCGGCGGTCTTCACTACACACTTCCAAGATCGCTCTCAGATTTGAGATTGATTTATTAATACGTGTATTACGGCATGGTCGAGCGATGGATTCTAGAGGATAATCCCGAGCGCGATTCAAAATATGTCGCTCGAGGAAAAAAAAATTTACGAGCGAATGACTACTTTTCATTCCGCTGTATGAGAAAAGTAATATAGGCGCGGCGATATGCCCTTCAATCTCATGACTGCTCTCTGTGAAAGTCTAGTGAAGTAAAAAAATTACTTTTCTTACATTTATTGTTAAGGAACTAGACGTAGTTTTCCGGTTAGGCGGAATGCAAAAAGTCTGCTCACCAGATATGATTGGGCTGTTATTATCTGTCACTTCACTTCCGACACTGCCCATACTAATAATAACTTTCTTCTTCTTCTTTCTTTAAAAGTATGGCCCATCCAGGTTAATAGGTATTTTGCCAGTGTCGAGTAACAAATAGCAATACAAACATATTTAATAACAGTACAATACAATACAAAGTATGTAACCGTCCACTTTGGAAAACCAATATGGAGAATGGAAAATGGAAATGAAAATGGAAAACCAAGGTCGAAAAGAGTCTGTCGGAACTGTCAATTGTCAACGTCAGCTCACACCGACGTAGGTCATCAAATCATTATAAATAAAATCTTTTTACTAAAGCAACCTAGACTACCTTTATTTTAAAGAAGTACTATGCGGGCGAAGCCACATCAGTTAACTAGTGAACAGTAGAACCTATTACAAAAAGGGTAAATGGTCTCGTTACTTACCTTAGCGCTGACGGCGCGGCGCGGCTGGTCGCGCCACGCGCTCTCCCAGCCGCTGCCCGCGGCGCTCTGCCGACACGACTAGTGGTTAGCAAATTAAATTAATACTTATCAAACTATGAGCTGTATTCATAAATTACTCTGAAGTATGGCAACGGCCTTGAGATTTATTAATTAAGGGCCTCACTAACTGTATGGTCCATAATTAAGGAATGCTTGTCCATGAGTATCGTACAATGGACTGGGGACCACCCCAGTGATACCAAGAATAGGTTAAATTACTAAAAGTCAATTTATAATGAACAACTATTCTATTGCTTTCTATTATGTCGTCACTACACAACTGAATTGTTAGTACTAGTAGGACGTCACAAAATTAAATTTCGTCCTTATGTTCTATAATTTCAAAAACAAGGAATATGCAAAGTGTGGGCTAGATTTGGAAATGGCACTATAGGTGGCATACGATAAGAGTCATACTTGCGTGTCGTCGGGCGGGTGGGGCGGCTCGGGGCGGCGCTCGGCCGCCAGCAGGCGGAAGGAGGCCGGCGCCGCGCGCCGCGAGTGGCTGCGCCCGCCGCCCTGCGGGGGGAATACAATGTAAGGTAGGTATTATTTGAATAATGCACGATATTTTCCATGGGGTGTTATTAAATGTCCTTGGGGCGGTGCGCGCGCGCATGTTCCGCTGCTCGCTACATACCTGGCGGGCGGGGTCCTTGGCGGCGGTGCGCGCGCGCATGTTCCGCTGCTCGCTACATACCTGGCGGGCGGGGTCCTTGGCGGCGGTGCGCGCGCGCATGTTCCGCTGCTCGCTACATACCTGGCGGGCGGGGTCCTTGGCGGCGGTGCGCGCGCGCATGTTCCGCTGCTCGCTACATACCTGGCGGGCGGGGTCCTTGGCGGCGGTGCGCGCGCGCATGTTCCGCTGCTCGCTACATACCTGGCGGGCGGGGTCCTTGGCGGCGGTGCGCGCGCGCATGTTCCGCTGCTCGCTACATACCTGGCGGGCGGGGTCCTTGGCGGCGGTGCGCGCGCGCATGTTCCGCTGCTCGCTACATACCTGGCGGGCGGGGTCCTTGGCGGCGGTGCGCGCGCGCATGTTCCGCTGCTCGCTACATACCTGGCGGGCGGGGTCCTTGGCGGCGGTGCGCGCGCGCATGTTCCGCTGCTCGCTACATACCTGGCGGGCGGGGTCCTTGGCGGCGGTGCGCGCGCGCATGTTCCGCTGCTCGCTACATACCTGGCGGGCGGGGTCCTTGGCGGCGGTGCGCGCGCGCATGTTCCGCTGCTCGCTACATACCTGGCGGGCGGGGTCCTTGGCGGCGGTGCGCGCGCGCATGTTCCGCTGCTCGCTACATACCTGGCGGGCGGGGTCCTTGGCGGCGGTGCGCGCGCGCATGTTCCGCTGCTCGCTACATACCTGGCGGGCGGGGTCCTTGGCGGCGGTGCGCGCGCGCATGTTCCGCTGCTCGCTACATACCTGGCGGGCGGGGTCCTTGGCGGCGGTGCGCGCGCGCATGTTCCGCTGCTCGCTACATACCTGGCGGGCGGGGTCCTTGGCGGCGGTGCGCGCGCGCATGTTCCGCTGCTCGCTACATACCTGGCGGGCGGGGTCCTTGGCGGCGGTGCGCGCGCGCATGTTCCGCTGCTCGCTACATACCTGGCGGGCGGGGTCCTTGGCGGCGGTGCGCGCGCGCATGTTCCGCTGCTCGCTACATACCTGGCGGGCGGGGTCCTTGGCGGCGGTGCGCGCGCGCATGTTCCGCTGCTCGCTACATACCTGGCGGGCGGGGTCCTTGGCGGCGGTGCGCGCGCGCATGTTCCGCTGCTCGCTACATACCTGGCGGGCGGGGTCCTTGGCGGCGGTGCGCGCGCGCATGTTCCGCTGCTCGCTACATACCTGGCGGGCGGGGTCCTTGGCGGCGGTGCGCGCGCGCATGTTCCGCTGCTCGCTACATACCTGGCGGGCGGGGTCCTTGGCGGCGGTGCGCGCGCGCATGTTCCGCTGCTCGCTACATACCTGGCGGGCGGGGTCCTTGGCGGCGGTGCGCGCGCGCATGTTCCGCTGCTCGCTACATACCTGGCGGGCGGGGTCCTTGGCGGCGGTGCGCGCGCGCATGTTCCGCTGCTCGCTACATACCTGGCGGGCGGGGTCCTTGGCGGCGGTGCGCGCGCGCATGTTCCGCTGCTCGCTACATACCTGGCGGGCGGGGTCCTTGGCGGCGGTGCGCGCGCGCATGTTCCGCTGCTCGCTACATACCTGGCGGGCGGGGTCCTTGGCGGCGGTGCGCGCGCGCATGTTCCGCTGCTCGCTACATACCTGGCGGGCGGGGTCCTTGGCGGCGGTGCGCGCGCGCATGTTCCGCTGCTCGCTACATACCTGGCGGGCGGGGTCCTTGGCGGCGGTGCGCGCGCGCATGTTCCGCTGCTCGCTACATACCTGGCGGGCGGGGTCCTTGGCGGCGGTGCGCGCGCGCATGTTCCGCTCGCGGCGCGCGCCGGCGCCGGCGGCGGCAGACGGCGCGGCTCGCTCTTCACTGCGGCGGCGCGTCTCCGCGCCCTCTGTGCCCGTGCCCCCGTATGCTGCACGAAATAATATTCTATGTCAATTACATAAGACGGTAGGAAACACTCGATCAAGAATATCAATATCGATCGGTACGACAACCGTTATAATCTTTCAACGATGGACTTTTAACTATGATAAAGGAAGGAATGGATACCGCAAGTTACTCCGAATCGTGTTCCATCAATTGTTCCGCGCAATTCAAAAATTTGCAATTTCGCTTGCTTTGTCTGCAATCGACCGTTGATACGACAGCTGTCAGTACCGCGGAAGGAAAATATTGAAAAAATCCGCCGTCTTGCGTTATTAAAACGTGTAAAAGTGAGACCACGAAGGATACGAAAGCGACTGGCATTGCATTTAACCAGTGAAAACCTCTTCATATACAATACTAGCTGAGCCCGCGACTTCGTCCGCGTGGAATTTTGATCCTTTCTTAGGGGAAGTCTACGTCATAGTAGCTTTATGCATGCAAAGTCTGATCGGTTTAAAATTGACAAAGTTTCATACAAAATTTCATCCCCTATTTTATCCCCTTGGGGGTGGAATTAATCAAAATCCTTTCTTAGGGGATGTCTACGTCATAGTAGCTTCATGCATGCCAAATTTCAGCCCGATCCGTCCAGTGGTTTGGGCTGTGCGTTGATAGATCACTATATCAGTCAGTCACCTTTGAGTTTTATATATATAGATTTTACAATATTTTTTTTTTAATTTCATACATTTTGTTTAGTTGGATAGTGTAGTAGTTCAAAGTAGTAATTCAGAAAATTTGTTGGTGGACCAACAAAACAAAATAAGTACATAGGGTAAAAGCCGGATAGTTGCCCCACTTTTCGAAAAAGCTTTATTTAAAAAAAATATGAACTTGCTGAAAATTATTCAGTATATATCTTAAAACATAGGTCTTTTATCTTCCATAATAGCCTATTTTTGTATACATAATTAACAAGGGTTTTGAATAAATACTGTTTTATTACACCTCTCAGAAAAGGGATAGTTGCCTACTATGGCGGATAGTAGCCTAGCGTGGAAAATGCTTCGCGGGATACTTGCCTCGTGCGGGGAATAGTAACCTCGGTATGATTTTTATTTTGGATTGAAAGAAATTTATATCAATTAAAGTAATCTTTATTAATTATTTAACAGTCTTTATAATTTACTTCTGTCAGGAGGAAAACCGGCGTCTCCGAGCTTCAATATATGAGCTACTAGTCTGTTTTCATTCTCGAAGGCAAGAACATGATATTTTCCTTGAGTTAGCAGTTGCTGGTTACTTTTTTCGTAGCGTCTTCTTAAGGTTCGAGAGGATATTATGCATGTTCGAAAAATTTCATTGATATTTTTTTCTGTCTCAATTCTTCCAAGACAAGTGCTGAGCTATCTTCTGCCGAGTAGATGTTGCGTGGCACCACGCCTGGTTTTCGCTTATATTTGAGAGGCATTTTGCTTATCTGGAATAAATATATAAAACAGTTAAGTAGATATGTATTTTATTTACAACAAGTTAGAGTCACAGTAAATTGGAAAAAAACAACAAAAAATAAAATCCGTCTCTAATTGTTAAAAAATATTTAGTCACTCTAGGGGCAACTATCCGCGAAAGTAAGTAGGGCGACTATCCTTTTTGATGCGGATACTTGCCCTTTTTATTTGCGAAGTAAATAAAAAATATTTAGCTATAAAACATAATAAACAATGTAATTTAAACTCTAATGCATGCAAAGAAACAGAAAAAGTTGAGTGAAACCACGATCAGTAATAAAAATATTCAATAGTAATTACTTACCAATATAAATATAACGCCCGTCAAAGTTTCGCCGCGGAAGGTTTTTGCTCACATGGACAAAACACTTGCACCTATTCTGATGGCTTAGACGGCACTGAGGCCTGCGGGGGGTCACTACTTATTGTAGTAAAGCGCAATCACAACTTATGTTCCCAACATAGTGTATTTAAAACCGGGGCATGTATCCGTCCGAGGCAACTATCCGGCTTTTACCCTATTACATATTTACGTAATAAACTTTTTCGTAAACGGTTTTTTGAGTACCCAGCACGTAACAATATTCTTATGTTATTGACTTCACCAAGAAATCATGAGGTGTATCCATAGTTTTGACACCGTTTTGACCCAATTTTGACACCAATTTTGAAACCCATACGCATTGTCTTGAGATCGCATTTGAATAATAAAAGAAGTTTGAATTATTAAGTACTGTATCCTTTTCTTCCTTTATCAAAGACTTTTGTCTAGGAAACCAACATTTTTTGTTTCATTAAATTTGATCGAGTAGTTTTGAAGTTACCTAAATGCAACTAAGAGTAACGACGACCAAAAAATTCTTCAAAAAAAAAAAACTTTTAGCGCCAGACATGGCTCGTGTCGTGGCTTAGAATTATTAGTAACTAGCTGTGCCCCGCGACTTAATCCGCGTAGTATAGTATTTTAACTTAGCAAAAATTTTGGGATTATCGGGTTAAAAAGTATCCTATATGTTAATCCCGGTTATATCTGTGTTCCAAATTTCATCCAAATCCGTTCAGTAGTTTTTGCGTGAAGGAGTAACAAACATACATACATCCACACTCACAAACTTTCGCATTTATAATATTAGTAGGATTTTTCGGTTTTTTTACATGTTCACCGGTCATGCCCTGCAAAGTCACCCAACATCTCACTCAACACGTAGACAGACAGCCTCGACGCACACACAAATTTTAAAATTTAATAATTCGAAAGGTATTTGACGCATGGAAATAATTTTTTCATTACTCATACTCTGAAAGTAGGTCTGAAGTTGCCTGAGTTGTACTATTTAAATACTATTTTTTATTTTGGATGAAGTATACGATGCCACAAAAAAGAAATATTTTTCCTTACTTTATATAAGATCGGAACGTCAACTTGACTTAGAATATCCAGCAAAAATCGCATTCGCTTACCGGCTTCCTCTTGTGTCCGTTCATGGGAATGTTCGCGGAGCAATGTCGCTAACGACGCGAGCGTTGACGATGTTGGCTTGCCTGCGCTCGCCAAACTGCCGCGAGTGCCAGCTGTTTGTAACATCAAACGACGCATTTTTATATTATAATATTTAAAAATCACCACTAACCGTTAATGACATTAATTCCGAGAATTTGATGCTTATATGCGTCGCTATCGAACCGTGTAATGTAATGCACTTTTTTTTTCCAAAATCAATGCGTTTGATTCCAGGCTAAGAATAATGATATTTCAAAATCCAATGATGCAGTTTTAGTTCTTATCAAAATCGGGTGCGAGACTCCTTTTATTTATTTTTCACTAATTCGGATTACAATTTTAATTACGAAATTCATCCTGGATGGTTAGTATACATTTGCAACATTCATAATAATAATAATACGTCCTTTTAACTGCCTATATTAATGAACAACGCCAGCAAGTGGGTCATGCATGATCGTGAAGCAGGGATGAGCTCACCGAGCGAGGTCCGCGAGTGATGCAGCGTGTTGTGTCGCGGCGTGGTGGTGCGCGCGGCGCCCGCCTCCGCCGCCGCGCCCTCGCAGCCCCCGCCGCCCCCGCCCCCGCCGCCGCTCGAGCAGCCCTCGCCGCACCGCCGCCGGATACTACACACACACACAATCAATAAATAAAGACAACAATATTAAGAGTGACGACCACTTGGCATGTTGGTTCGAGCAGGTTTCATTCCCGCTGGAGCAAATAACAGCAATAACATCAGTGTTAGAATCATTCACAGTTATCTGTACAGCATCCCTATCCATAGTACAAGTAAGCTACGTTTAAACGATGTCCGCGTACGATCTGTGAAGTGATGTGTGTGTGCCTACTGCCTACTGCCTACTGCCTACCGTCGCCAGGCGGCGGCGAGGCGGGCGCGCAGTGCGGACACGGTGAGCGGGCCGCCCAGCAGCTCGCACAGCTGCGGCGCCGTGTCCGCGTACGATCTGTGAAGTGATGTGTGTGTGCCTACTGCCTACTGCCTACTGCCTACCGTCGCCAGGCGGCGGCGAGGCGGGCGCGCAGTGCGGACACGGTGAGCGGGCCGCCCAGCAGCTCGCACAGCTGCGGCGCCGTGTCCGCGTACGATCTGTGAAGTGATGTGTGTGTGCCTACTGCCTACTGCCTACTGCCTACCGTCGCCAGGCGGCGGCGAGGCGGGCGCGCAGTGCGGACACGGTGAGCGGGCCGCCCAGCAGCTCGCACAGCTGCGGCGCCGTGTCCGCGTACGATCTGTGAAGTGATGTGTGTGTGCCTACTGCCTACTGCCTACTGCCTACCGTCGCCAGGCGGCGGCGAGGCGGGCGCGCAGTGCGGACACGGTGAGCGGGCCGCCCAGCAGCTCGCACAGCTGCGGCGCCGTGTCCGCGTACGATCTGTGAAGTGATGTGTGTGTGCCTACTGCCTACTGCCTACCGTCGCCAGGCGGCGGCGAGGCGGGCGCGCAGTGCGGACACGGTGAGCGGGCCGCCCAGCAGCTCGCACAGCTGCGGCGCCGTGTCCGCGTACGATCTGTGAAGTGATGTGTGTGTGCCTACTGCCTACTGCCTACTGCCTACCGTCGCCAGGCGGCGGCGAGGCGGGCGCGCAGTGCGGACACGGTGAGCGGGCCGCCCAGCAGCTCGCACAGCTGCGGCGCCGTGTCCGCGTACGATCTGTGAAGTGATGTGTGTGTGCCTACTGCCTACTGCCTACTGCCTACCGTCGCCAGGCGGCGGCGAGGCGGGCGCGCAGTGCGGACACGGTGAGCGGGCCGCCCAGCAGCTCGCACAGCTGCGGCGCCGTGTCCGCGTACGATCTGTGAAGTGATGTGTGTGTGCCTACTGCCTACTGCCTACTGCCTACCGTCGCCAGGCGGCGGCGAGGCGGGCGCGCAGTGCGGACACGGTGAGCGGGCCGCCCAGCAGCTCGCACAGCTGCGGCGCCGTGTCCGCGTACGATCTGTGAAGTGATGTGTGTGTGCCTACTGCCTACTGCCTACTGCCTACCGTCGCCAGGCGGCGGCGAGGCGGGCGCGCAGTGCGGACACGGTGAGCGGGCCGCCCAGCAGCTCGCACAGCTGCGGCGCCGTGTCCGCGTACGATCTGTGAAGTGATGTGTGTGTGCCTACTGCCTACTGCCTACTGCCTACCGTCGCCAGGCGGCGGCGAGGCGGGCGCGCAGTGCGGACACGGTGAGCGGGCCGCCCAGCAGCTCGCACAGCTGCGGCGCCGTGTCCGCGTACGATCTGTGAAGTGATGTGTGTGTGCCTACTGCCTACTGCCTACTGCCTACCGTCGCCAGGCGGCGGCGAGGCGGGCGCGCAGTGCGGACACGGTGAGCGGGCCGCCCAGCAGCTCGCACAGCTGCGGCGCCGTGTCCGCGTACGATCTGTGAAGTGATGTGTGTGTGCCTACTGCCTACTGCCTACTGCCTACCGTCGCCAGGCGGCGGCGAGGCGGGCGCGCAGTGCGGACACGGTGAGCGGGCCGCCCAGCAGCTCGCACAGCTGCGGCGCCGTGTCCGCGTACGATCTGTGAAGTGATGTGTGTGTGCCTACTGCCTACTGCCTACTGCCTACCGTCGCCAGGCGGCGGCGAGGCGGGCGCGCAGTGCGGACACGGTGAGCGGGCCGCCCAGCAGCTCGCACAGCTGCGGCGCCGTGTCCGCGTACGATCTGTGAAGTGATGTGTGTGTGCCTACTGCCTACTGCCTACTGCCTACCGTCGCCAGGCGGCGGCGAGGCGGGCGCGCAGTGCGGACACGGTGAGCGGGCCGCCCAGCAGCTCGCACAGCTGCGGCGCCGTGTCCGCGTACGATCTGTGAAGTGATGTGTGTGTGCCTACTGCCTACTGCCTACTGCCTACCGTCGCCAGGCGGCGGCGAGGCGGGCGCGCAGTGCGGACACGGTGAGCGGGCCGCCCAGCAGCTCGCACAGCTGCGGCGCCGTGTCCGCGTACGATCTGTGAAGTGATGTGTGTGTGCCTACTGCCTACTGCCTACCGTCGCCAGGCGGCGGCGAGGCGGGCGCGCAGTGCGGACACGGTGAGCGGGCCGCCCAGCAGCTCGCACAGCTGCGGCGCCGTGTCCGCGTACGATCTGTGAAGTGATGTGTGTGTGCCTACTGCCTACTGCCTACTGCCTACCGTCGCCAGGCGGCGGCGAGGCGGGCGCGCAGTGCGGACACGGTGAGCGGGCCGCCCAGCAGCTCGCACAGCTGCGGCGCCGTGTCCGCGTACGATCTGTGAAGTGATGTGTGTGTGCCTACTGCCTACTGCCTACTGCCTACCGTCGCCAGGCGGCGGCGAGGCGGGCGCGCAGTGCGGACACGGTGAGCGGGCCGCCCAGCAGCTCGCACAGCTGCGGCGCCGTGTCCGCGTACGATCTGTGAAGTGATGTGTGTGTGCCTACTGCCTACTGCCTACTGCCTACCGTCGCCAGGCGGCGGCGAGGCGGGCGCGCAGTGCGGACACGGTGAGCGGGCCGCCCAGCAGCTCGCACAGCTGCGGCGCCGTGTCCGCGTACGATCTGTGAAGTGATGTGTGTGTGCCTACTGCCTACTGCCTACTGCCTACCGTCGCCAGGCGGCGGCGAGGCGGGCGCGCAGTGCGGACACGGTGAGCGGGCCGCCCAGCAGCTCGCACAGCTGCGGCGCCGTGTCCGCGTACGATCTGTGAAGTGATGTGTGTGTGCCTACTGCCTACTGCCTACCGTCGCCAGGCGGCGGCGAGGCGGGCGCGCAGTGCGGACACGGTGAGCGGGCCGCCCAGCAGCTCGCACAGCTGCGGCGCCGTGTCCGCGTACGATCTGTGAAGTGATGTGTGTGTGCCTACTGCCTACTGCCTACTGCCTACCGTCGCCAGGCGGCGGCGAGGCGGGCGCGCAGTGCGGACACGGTGAGCGGGCCGCCCAGCAGCTCGCACAGCTGCGGCGCCGTGTCCGCGTACGATCTGTGAAGTGATGTGTGTGTGCCTACTGCCTACTGCCTACTGCCTACCGTCGCCAGGCGGCGGCGAGGCGGGCGCGCAGTGCGGACACGGTGAGCGGGCCGCCCAGCAGCTCGCACAGCTGCGGCGCCGTGTCCGCGTACGATCTGTGAAGTGATGTGTGTGTGCCTACTGCCTACTGCCTACTGCCTACCGTCGCCAGGCGGCGGCGAGGCGGGCGCGCAGTGCGGACACGGTGAGCGGGCCGCCCAGCAGCTCGCACAGCTGCGGCGCCGTGTCCGCGTACGAGGTCGTCAGCGGTGACACGTAGATCGGGTACCCGATGGGCTGGTCGCACGACGAGTTTATTATGTTGCGCAGCGCCTGCAACAATCCACATCATTCCGACACTTCGTAACAGTCATCTCTCGCCCATGCGTCGACCTCGATGTTACTTCAGTCCTCGGCAGGACGAGGTAGAGTAAAAACGTATCTAAATAATACTTGTAAACATTATTCAAGGGCATAAATTCATGTGTAAAATATAATGTTACGTTACCGGGGTACAAAATTCCGTTTACGTGTAAAAAGTTTCATTTTCATTACTCATACTCTGAAAGTAGGTCTGAAGTCCCTGAGGAGCGGGTTGAAAGTAATACTTTTCCGGCCCGGGAGAATCGCTTTCAACTGACAGCTGTCAAATTATTAAAAAAAAACTAGTTCCATTTTCACATTTCTATGGAACCATGTTCAAACTTTTTCTACAGTCACTCAATTACAGCACGATGTAAAATTGAAATAACATAAAGTTAAGGTGAAGGCGCCTGTCTAGCCCGCGAAATTCAAAATTTTCAAGTATATTTATAGTTTATCCAAAATCTGAAAACATTTAAGACAACATTTTGTGATTTGCGACAAGCACAGTATGCAGTGCGTTTATTAATGCATTTATTTTACTCTAAATATTATCACAGTGGATATGATACTAGTAAATCACTAAATATACAAAAATTGCCAGATTATCTGGATAGCTGTCGTTCTTAAAATGTTTTAGAGTAAGTTGGATATATTAATAAATGCACTGCACACGGTCTTTTTCGCGAATTACAAAATGTGCCTTTTATTATTGTCAGATTTTGAAAAAATTCTAAAACACCTCAAAAAGTTTGAACTTCGCGGGCTAGATGGGCGCTTTAGCCTTAAGTATTAATTAAAGAATATATATTTTTAAATGACTTAATTATAATTTAGTTTCAAGAATTTCTTTAAAATAACATAGATTTGGGCAAAATATTTAAAGATGAAAATGAAATAGAATGGCTAAATAATGAAGTTGGCCGGCCAACGAAAAACAAAAAAATAGGCGGCAATCCGATCTTTTTTTTTTTAGTTGTAGAGTATTGTTTATACTTCCTTGTATTATTTCTTTAGCCAATTCCTGTTTTTATTTTTACTTTCCTTGTATTCGTAATGAAAAGCACAGTGTTTACCTCGGGTGAAAGACTTATTTTGTCCCTCGAACTATTAGCGCCCTCGCTACGCTCGGGCGCCAAACCCCGTCTCGGGACTAAATAAGTCACTTTCGCCACTCGTGTAACAATGTACTATTACGTTCTCTACAAACCTGACATACACACTAGTAAACTAACAAATCGATAGAGTACATCAGACTTATAAAGCGTTTTTGTTTTCAAGCTGATTTGTTAGTGTGTCAGTTAGTGCCAGTGTTCTCAGTGTGTAAATGAGTCTTTATTCGAAATATCTATTAAACTGGGAGGGCCATATTTTTAAAGAAAGAAGAAGAAGATTGAGCTTTCAGTACAAACAAATTCAGTCTTCATTTTTGTAGGGTTCCGTAGTCCCTACGAGGAACCCTTATAAGATCATCCAGTCCGTCCGTCCGTCCGTCCGTCCGTCCGTCCCGACCCATCACAGGGTCATAACTTCTACAGTTTCTGACGGATGTTGATGTAATTTGGTACAAAAATACTTTAAGAGTAGATCTCACTTTCAAAAATATAAAATGTAGCAAAATTACTTTTTTTGAGTTACCTCCCCGAACATCGAAAGAGGGGATTATTTTTTTTGGTTTAGTTACCCAATCATGTGGGGTATCGTTGAAAAGGTCTTTTAAATAAAATGGTGTTTTCATACAACATGTTATCATCAATAATTACGTTTGCGAGAATTTTATCTTTTAAGATTCAATCAAAATTTACGTGATTAATTCCGACACTTTTTCCATTTTTCTATTGCTAAAACATGAATAAGATTATGCAGTGGATACATTGTTTACCAATTTCAATGAAATAACAGCAATAAATCTATATTTGATGTTAATACGTGTATTTCTGAATTGTTAATGCACGTGGATAGATGACGGTAGTAGTATGTAAACAATATTTTAGATTTTTTACGTAATAAATATCGACACTTCTTACATTTTTATGTTGCAGAAAGATGAATAAGAATTATGCAGACGATATTGGATAAATTGTTAATAAATTCCAATTATATAACAGCAATAAATGTATGTTTTATGTTCATTAGTCTATTTCTTAATATTTAATGGTGTCGATAGATGTCGGTAGCAGTATGTATGCAACTTTAGTATCTATTTCAACCTGGGGTGAAATTTTAAACAGATTACCTTCAATTACTCGGAATCCTTCATTGTGCATGGCTCGACATGGCACTTGGCGATTTTTTTTCGTATTAATTTCAATGGACAATGCTATACGAATCTTTGCCTTGCCTAATATTCCTTGAAAACCGATAACTACAAAAATATATACCTACGTTTTGTAAAAGATTATGTATGTGTGTTATTATGATTCACATTTCACCCGAGCGAAGCCGGGTTTTCATCTAGTAAAATAAATAATATGGTTCAATATTTAAAAAGATAGCAATTCGAGTGGATTTATTCTAATGTGACTTAGCTCTAACCTGCTTGGCGTTCTGTATGGAGCCGCGCTCGGGGTTCCTGTTGCGCAGGTACACCAGCTCCTGCTGCTGGCCCGCCCACAGCCCGCGCACGCACTCGCGGTTCAGCTTGATCACGCGGAACCCGAGGTGCCGCTTGTTCAGCATTATTATCTTGTAGTCGTCGTTGCCCTCGTCCATTACGTGTCTGGTTCAAGCGAGAGAACCGCAAATATAATAGACGTGATTGTCTAATAAATGGGATCATGTAGAGAATACGGAAAATTTAAAAAAATAAAACAAAATTGTGTATCTATATGGTCGATACTCTGAGCTAGATACTCTGCCAGGCAGGCGCCGCCTGGTGGCAACGCCGTGGAGCTGAAATACTCACCTGAGTGCCAGCAGGTGCGGCGCCCCCCGCAGGACGTTGTAGCGCCAGGCCGGCGCCGCTTCGTGGCAGATGACGAGCCGCTGCGCGTGCGACGCGATAGCGCAGTACAGCGCCGAGCTGCTGCAATACTCTTCGGGGAACATAAAGTGGTCCTAGTGCAACAGAAACCATAATTTTACAGATACATATTCAAAGAAATACCCAAGAAAACCACGCAAGTCGTCCGCATGCTATAAATAATGCATTAACCAATGTGTAGCTGAATCTTTCTCCGTCAGGCGTCAAGTCAGGTTTAAGTGTCCCGTAGAGCTATGAGTACCAACCTGGTGCAGTTTCAACGCCATCCGTATAGCGGGCGCGAGTACGGAGTGCAACAGCGACATGTCCGTGAACACCCACTCGTCGCGTGCGCATGTTATGCGGAAATCGCCCTTGAAGAGGGAATGCAGACCGTACAGGAAGAATTCCACGCTGAAACAATATTACTATATAGCTAAAACATCTGTTAAAGGGCCAAATTGGAATGGTTGTTTGTATCAAACTAAAAACGCTATCAATACTAGAAATCTGAGTCCGATGTCATTAGTACGACAAAGCGCAAAACAAATGGACGTAGTTTTGCAAAATGGAACCAACCCACACATACATCTGCAGGCCAAAACCAACCCTTGTTTAAGTGTTTCTAGGTTGGTTTCAGTTTGCAGATGTGTGTAGGTTGGTTCCATTATTCAAAACTACGTCTAAATATAGACAGTGGCACGGACGCCATATAATCATCAAGCCAATTTCGAGCTCATTCACGTGGACATAACGCGCATATTACCTTGATGCGGAGAGATGCTGCGCGGCGGCGAGCGCGCGGCGGCCGAGCAGGCTGAGCGCGAAGCACAGCGTGGTGAGCGGCGAGTGCGGGTGCGCGGCGCGGCGCCGCCACTGCGCCCCGCGCCGCGCGCCGCAGTGCCCGATCCACTCGCCGTATATCGCGCAGAACCGATTCCTACAGTCATATTGATTGACGACCGCTCGGCGCAGTGGTTCGAGCGCAGGCCGCTCGGCTCACTACACCGAATGGTTGCGGGTTCGATTCCCGCTGGGGAAAATTTCGGAAATAGCTTCTGGTAATTTACCCCGGTCTGGGTGTCTCTGGGATCGCCCCCAGTCCGTTGTACTGTACCCATAGTGCAAGCGCATTTTGGGACCATAAGTCTGGCGGTGTTTATTTATTTATTATTTACTTACTACAAAGTTGAAGTGGTAGACGTGGGCGGGGCACATAGCTAGAAGAACTGATGGCTGTTGGCCAGAAAGGTCCAAGAAGAATAGGGACCAAGAGCCGGAAGACGTTATGTAGTACAGCCCTTCACAAGGTGGACCGATGATAGGGGCCATGCATTAATTACGTCACACGGTAAGGAGGGAGGGGGGGTCAACAAAGTGTGACATCCTGTGACAAGGGGATCCCTCCCCTTGTGTTGTGTTAATGTGATATTTTTTTTGTAAAACGGTAATAAATAATATTTTATTCAAAACAAGGTCGATCGCCAGCCTATGAACCAGGGGCTAAGATGCTAATAGATAGAAAATTTTGTTGCGACTTTGGGAGTGTTTAGTCAAATATCTACCGAAGAATATTTATCCTACCAGCTTGAGACAAAAACCCATTTTTAGTCTAGATATACGCTATCGATTCATAAAGAAAAGTCTGGAAAATTCGAAGTTAAAAAAATCACTGTAGGTATATAGTTATTAGGTGAACGCCCTTGCGTTATCGGCGCGGATACAAAGGAAAGCCGACAATGGGTTTCGGGACCGTTTGATTGCGATTATTATTTCCTACATCGCGAATGTTCAGGAAAACACTAGCTTACCTCTTGAATCTGTATATAAGGCGTCGACGTCGGGCATCAAGGCAGTTACTTCTTGGAAGCGACAGTGATCGGATATCAAGTAAGCGAACGAAGAGGATTATACGAGCGACCTAGGCGATTATATTGGAATACTGTGCGACTGCTAAGTGATTCGGAACTCTGCTTGTTGTGTTACTAGTGTTATTGAACTGTGTATATTTGTCAAGTTTATGAAGAGCGTTAATAAACCTTTTTTACACGTAAACGGCATTTACTATACCCGTCGTCCCGTCGTAGTGAAATTATCGACTACTTGATTTAATTTTCAGGAAGACTAACGGAGTAATAATAATACATCATTAGTAAAAATAATAAATAATTGACAAGTTGCCAATTACAAGCATTAACAATGTTTAAATATTATGTGCTTTGTTAAATGAAATATAATTGAACCAAGTACTTAGAACACTTAAAATTGCTAGGATAATAATTGAATAGAACTTTGAAAAGACTTGCTTGCACTTTAAAAAGATCTGCTTTCACAACAATGTCACTGACCTGGTGATACCCGAAGCTCTGAAGTCATAGTCCTCGTCGAGATTGACGTTAAATATCGGGTCCAAGTCTACGAAGTTCCGCTCGTTCATCGGCTTCAGGGCCTCCGCGATAGTGGCCGAGGACAACCATTCTTCCAATTTGGTGGATTGCATCGTGTAGTAGATTATACTCTAACAAGGAAACAACGCTTATAATAGTTAAAGATGTCATTGCTGATGGAGAGTCGATAATGCGATATGAAATGTATATGTTATGAGCTAGGCTATTTTGAGATAAGTTAGCTCTCTTACTCAGTTAGAAAGCTAGGACTAAGTGTACACTAGGACTAATAATGCAGTAGAAAAAATAAATGAAATATAGACTTCCTTCCAACCCATTTCGTAATATTTTAATAGAGGTTATCGCTGCGGAGCGCCTGCTCTCCAAGATCTGAATAATGGGACATTTTAAAATATTATACCGGTTTTATTATCCGCCAATCCGTACTGGGTCAGCGTGGTAGATGACGGCCTGAATGCCCTCGTAGTGAGGGGAGGCCCGTGCCCAGGAGTGAAGGCTATTATTATTATTAAATTAGCGTTGTTTTAATATTTTTTCACGACTAAAACAGATATTAGTATGAACATTGGAATCGGCAAATTAATATTCAAAAGGACCATTATCATAGAAAACATTCGCATCAGATAAATGGGTCATGAAAAACGGTGAAACTAAAAGGGGCTGAAATGATGTCGTGTCGCGGGGTTCGGAGACTGACTCACCTTGACGTAGTAGGTGAGCAGCACCTTGCGGAAGTCGAAGACCTGCAGCATGGAGACGGCGCTGTTGTCGCTGACGGAGTACCCCTCCAGCACGTAGCGCGCGCTGGCCAGCTGCCACGCCAGCCAGCGCAGCGCCCAGCACGCGGCCGGCGCCAGCAGCCGCGCGCCCGCCCCGCCCGCGCCCGCCCCGCCGCCGCACCACCACACGCCCTCTGCACGCGCGCCGGGGGAGGGGCTCATTATACAAAGGAACGCCGCTAATAAGTGCTTAAAGGAGTCGCGGGGCCGATTTGTTAGAAACCAAAACGGCATCACACTATACATTATATAAAAATCCTTTCTGGTGTGGGTCCATGGATGGAGGTTCTACGTTAGTCTGTAAGTGTATATCTTTTTTTTAATAAATGCGCACATGTATTATTATTATTGCACCAGCCAAGAGTGCCACATGTAATAATCGAATTCTGGGAAGTAATGTCAAAAACTAACTCTTATTTTCATACATCAGGTCCCCGAATCGTATCGTACGTAACATGAAATTATTAGAAACTAGATGTGCCCCGCGACTTCATCCGCGTAGTATTGGATTATCGGGTTAAAAAGTATCCTATATGTTAATCACGGTTATAATCTATCTGTGTTCCAAATTTCATCCAAATCCGTTCAGTAGTTTTTGCGTGAAGGAGTAACAAACATACATACATACATACATACATACATCCACACAAACTTTCGCATTTATGATATTAGTAGGATGATGCTCGATTATCGACGCCGCCCACATTCAACATCACAGCATCACGATTTAATTTCAAAAGTTTATCATATACCGAGGTTATACGCCCTAATAAAATGAAATAACAAAGGTCTTTTAAATATGTTTAGTTAATATTGAGAGTATTCCTTGTGTGCACTGACCGCTGCTCTCCTCGGGCCCCTCGGAGATGGCCTCGACCTCGCGCTGCTGGCAGTAGGTGCCGCGGAACTCGAGGCCGCGCAGCTGGAACGACACGAGCCCGTTGCCCATCTCCACGATGTGCACGAGGCAGTTCAGGTAGTCGGACGCGAGCACTGGACATTCAACTATTGCTCACACACACTCATTTCATTTGCTTATTTTTCCATAAGACTACAAACGGATCGGAAAGCGACCTCGACTCAGAAGCTTCGGCAAGAAACTCAAAAGATTTTTACAATTTTCATTACTCATACTCGGAAAGTAAGTCTAAAGTTGCCTAAGGAGCGCGTTGAAAGTAATACTTTCAAACCCAGGGAGAATCGTTTTCAACTGATAACTGTCAAATTATTAAAAAAAAAGTTCTATTTTCTCATTTTTTGTAATTCAACAATAGGCAAGCATTTGACAACGATCTCAGCCACTCAATTACAGCGCGATTTAAAATTGAAATTTTTAAATGACTTTATTATAATTTAGTTTCTACTATTTCTTTAAAATAACATAGATTTGGCCAAAATAATTTACAATTTTTTCAATGATTTAAATGAAAAATAATGGATGAATAGCTGGCCTGCCACAGAAAAAATACAAAATAGGCGGGAGAGCGGCAATCCAATCATCTTTTGCTAATTCATGTTTTTATTTTTACTTTTCTTGTATTGAATGTGGCAGTGTTTACCTCGGGTTAAAGACTTATTTTGTCCCTCGAACTATTGGCGTCTTCGAAACCCCGACTCTAAATAAGTTACTTTCATCCCTAGGGTAACAATGTGTAATAATCGACAGTTGCTTAATTCAGCCGTTGTACTCTAGTCCCAACGCTAGTTTCAAGGCGTTTGTGGTTAGAGTCCCCACAGACAAGCTGTCAACTTTCATGCAGGAAGACTACTGGCCGAAGGGTGTAGTGTAAAGGCGCTTTCGGGGGAGATTGCCGCCGTCACCACCCACAGTTTAGTTTAATTTTTAATAATATGTATGTTAGTTTTTAAGGTATTTATCTATGGGCCTGCGATGCCTGATCATAAATAAATAAAAAAAAAATTATATAAAAAAAACATTTGCCGGCGTTAGTCTCGCAATTACTTGAAAACGGGTGAACCGATTTTGACGATTTTTTGCGTGTATTTGTGGGTCCCTTGATGGCTGTTTACTTTCTAGATAACAATGAATTAATTATAGAACAGTAGCGCACGGTAAGACACGCTAAACTTTGACAATATTATGGACCATACATATTTGAGCTGTTCCACCACACTGTGTTCCTGTTTCCTCCCCCACCGGAAGCAAATGATAATGCTAATATTATTTAAATTACTTTTTCATTACTCATACTCTGAAAGTAGGTCTGAAGTCCCTGAGGAGCGGGTTGAAAGTAATACTTTTCCGGCCCGGGAGAATCGCTTTCAACTGACAGCTGTCAAATTAATAAAAAAAAAACTAGTTCCATTTTCACATTTCTATGGAACCATGTTCAAACTTTTTCTACAGTCACTCAATTACATCACGATGTAAAATTGAAATAACATAAAGTTAAGTATTAATTAAAGAATATATATTTTTAAATGACTTAATTATAATTTAGTTTCAAGAATTTCTTTAAAATAACATAGATTTGGACAAAATATTTAAAGATGAAAATGAAAAATAATGGCTAAATAATGAAGTTGGCCGGCCAACGAAAAAAAAAAAATTGGCGGCAATCCGATCTTAATTTTTTTTTTCGAGTTGTAGAGTATTGTTTATACTTCCTTGTATTATTTCTTTAGCCAATTCCTGTTTTTATTTTTACTTTCCTTGTATTCGTAATGAAAAGCACAGTGTTTACCTCGGGTGAAAGACTTATTTTGTCCCTCGAACTATAAGCGCCCTCGCTACGCTCGGGCGCCAAACCCCGTCTCGTGACTAAATAAGTCACTCTCACCACTCGTGTAACAATGTACTAATAACCCGCACATTGATTTTCAAAAACCCACAATTGCGAGTCAAGGTTTGAACCCAAGACTTTGTGTATGCAGATGAAGATGCGTGCATACACAATTGGCTATTACTGGTTTATTATGATACAAAAGGCATATTTTTTTAATTTTTCCACTGTGTTAATTAAACGTAGATGTAGCACTCACCGAAGCAGTCCCCCTGCTGGACCTGCCCCCACCGGCCCAGCATCAGATCCCCGCACAGGTAGTGCTGCAGCGAGCGCGTCAGGTGCTCGTAGAATATCGAGTTCAAGTTGTTGTCATCTGACGACGAACATCGATATTAGAATAATACATTATTTTATTCTTGAAGTAAATCGGATTATAATTTGCGTTTTACGGAGATTCAAGGCTTCAAAGCACTGCCGCGTTCAATCTATACTATACAAATAAATAAAATTCAAGTATGTTTGTAAAATAAAAAAAAAGCTTTTTAGTAAATATACATAATATGGATATAATATACATAGTAACTTAGGAGTAGCTTTTAATGTATCGAAGTAACACGCGGGTGGTGTGGACAACAGATGTTAGTAAATTCAAAAATCTTTATTTTCTCAATGCACTTTTAGTGTGTGTACAGGTCAGTGTACCTGCTCCGAGATTCCTCTCGAGCTGCGAGGAGAGCCTGGTGTTGCTCTGGTCCACGCGCTTCGTGTTGTAGTCCCGCTCCCAGAACTTGACCGGCCGCACGTACGACGTCATGAATATCGCGCTGCCTGCAACAACCACGAACATGTTCACAAACGACGATAGCCAAAAATTTCAAAGGCTTTGGAACATCTTCTTTTCTCTGAGGAATCATTTCTTCTTCACATCGATCGTCCGTTTCCACATAGAGCAACGTTCAATCGATGTCGATGTCGGTCGAGGTCGGTGTGCCGCCCTATAAATAGAAGGGCTGCGCGAACGTACCTAGCGCCGGCGTGAGCGGCGAGGAGATGAGCGCGGAGGCGGCGGCCTGCAGGAACAGCATGGCGGAGTGCGGCACGGAGAAGGGCTGCGCGAACGTACCTAGCGCCGGCGTGAGCGGCGAGGAGATGAGCGCGGAGGCGGCGGCCTGCAGGAACAGCATGGCGGAGTGCGGCACGGAGAAGGGCTGCGCGAACGCGTGGAACGCGCTGCCCCACGTGATCTGCCACGGCGCTATGTACGTCACCACGAACTGGATCTACACACAAACCACCACTATAAGGGAACGCACCCATACTACGTGACCCATTTTTTAACCCCCTCCCCCCTTGGTGACCACCCGTTGTGTATGCCAAGACCGCCCCTCCTCCTCTAGTTTTGAAGTAGTAATAAATAAATACGGTTTACGAAATCTTTTTGCAAACGCTGCGCACCATATTTGAATACCTCGAAAAAGCGTGAGATTTCCCTAAAGGATATTGACTACGTGACAGAAGCCTAGCCCCCCCCCCCCCTGTGACCAAGCGTGGTATTTTTAAGACCTCCTTCCCCCTCCCCCCTGAACGGGTCACGTAATATGGGTACGTTCCCTAATATAGCAACTAACTTGTAATTATTAACTTCCAAAAAGGAGCAGGTTATATATTCGTCTGTATGTATGTTTTTTATTTTATGTTTGTTAACCGATTACTCCGTCAATTGTATTAGGATATGCTCTCCAG